>QEPC01005694.1:1698303-1709998 GCA_003113815.1 Sphenodon punctatus | reverse complement strand
GCCTGGCTTTAAAATTCCCCCCCTCCAAAGTCCCTGCTAGTGCGGGCTCTGGGCCGCTGCCGGCGACCCAGAGCCCGCACCAGCAGGTAGGTACACGTAGGTTCGGTTGTACTAGGGTGATCCCAGGAATGGGGGGTGGTTTAACACCCCCCCACCCAGGGATCACCTACCTCCCCACCCAGGGATCGCCTACCTTGCGCTCCGGGCAGCGGCGGCAGTCTGACTGCAGTGACTTCAGCGCTGGCTGTGGCTGCCAGCTTCAGTGCTACTAGGCCTTCCGGTGAACTTCTGGGTTTCCCCGGAAGGCCTAGTAGTGCTAAAGCCGGCAGCCACAGCCAGCGCTGAAGCCGCCGGAGTCGGACCGCCGCCTCCCGGAGTGCAAGGTATGCGATCCCTGGGTGGGGAGGTAGGATGATCCCTGAGGTGGGGTGTGTGTTAAACCACTGCCCACCCCAGGGATCAAACTAGTACCTGCTGGTGCGGGCTCCAGGTCGCCGGCGGTGGCCCAGAGCCCGCGCTAGTAGGGACTTAGGGACTTAGGGTTAAATTATTATTTCAATGGGGACAGTTCCCCATTGTAATCTCAATGGAACAAATCTGGTACCGGTAAACAAACAAATCCGGCAATCCAGTTTTTTGGAATCAGTAACCGGTAAATCCGGTAGTCAGTAATTGCCCTGATGTCCCACCCCTAGGAGACTGCAGCTGTACTGCCTGTCTGGTGGCACCGGCGCCACCAATGCTTGCTCTGGCCTGTTCTGCTTGTTGGGTGGGTCCCATCTGTTGTACACTGCAGGCGCTTCTGCTTTTTCTCAGCTCAGTCTCCCCCCAGCTGTGCTGCAACAGGACAGGATTTGTCCCTACCCCCGACCCCCAGCTTGGGCCTTGGGACATATTTCCCTCCTGTCCCTACGATAGCTCCGCCCAAGCTCCGCTCTCTTAGCTCAGAAACTAAGCTTTTCTTACTGTAACCCCCAAAGTAGAATACCTATCGAGCAAGAGCAATCCCCAAATTATTTTGGCGGTGACCATTTTCGCAAAGGTGACTAAATTGACAAAGGGGATTAGGTAAGATATTAGCCTTTAAGGAAAATCCTTCATGAGTGGTCATTTATTTCTTAAGTGGATTTTTCTTTAATTGTTTTAATGGAGATTTTTACTGGAAGTTTCTATCTTTTCATGGATTTTGTTTTCTTGATGTCTGATTTGTGCATGATGGCTTATTGCTAATTTCATCATTGCTTATTGCTTATTTTCATCATTAAAAAATAAATACAAAGGCAGACTTCAAGCAGTTTTTTTTTTAAAAAAAAGTTTCCTTCAATGTAATAATGAGAAAGAAGTGATGCAAAAACAATAAGAGAGCCAGTGTAGCCTAGTGAATAAATTGTTTGGGTTTGGACCTGGGAAACTAGGGCTCAAATCTTGTCTAAGCGATGAACTCACTGTGTGGCTTTGGGAATATAACTCTCAGCCTCAGTTCCTTCCTCATCTGTAAATTGAGAATAGTAGACCTGCCTAACAGAGCTGTGAGAGTTGCACAGACCCACATCTTGTCCCAGGCCAAGAACAAGATGTCCTCTCTGCCAGATGGGTGGGTCAGCCCTGAACCTGTCTGAGAAATGTTTTCTCTCCCTCCCCAGCTAAAAATGGACTAACCCTTGCAAATCACATGCACCTGGGACCTCGCATCTTCGTGAATGTTACACTCCTTGTCTCTCCCTCTGTTCCCCTTCCTTCGTCTCTCCCCCCCACATCTCAGATTGTAAGCAGGGACTGTATCTATTCCATTCCATTGTAAAGCAGCAGGTACGTTTCTCCCGCTATATAAATGCTTAATAATAATAATAATAATAATAAATAATAAAACCACACATAGGATTTTAGACATGCATGAAATTCACAGGTGACAGCAATCTCCCGCGATCACAAGGACTCTTCAGCATAAGCACAAGTGTTCACACACCCATCCCCCACCTCCATGTGGGGAAAAAAAGTCGCCTTGAGGCAATGTCAATCGGAGCAACTGGATTCAATTCAGTTGGATTCAGTTCATCCATCTAAAAGCACCCATAGTGACAGCTCCCTGGAGAAAGGCTTAGGAGGGAATAAGTTTTCAGGTGCAGCCAGATAAGCTGCAGCGGCCCAATCCCCATGCGGCCTCATGGTGGGAAATTGTCACTGCCACGCTGCAGGGCCAGTGCAGGGAGCTGGGCAGATGGTCACAGGGAAGCTGGGCAGGCCTGTCACTGCCAGAGCTGTTGCCACAGCTAGGCCACATGAGATGGCTCCCAGCCCGGCCCGTGTCCCTCCCCCCAGCCCAATCGAGATCCTGCCCCCAGCCGTAATGTGGCCGTGTGCGACGACGAGTGACAGCACCCACTGCTCAGTGCACCGCGCAGCATTGCTCCCTGCGTGGTGGCGCAAATGCAGCCTGGGCACATGAGTTGCCCCGCCTAGGGTAACCTTACTCCATGTTGGGTAAGGGTGCTTCGCGACACATCCTCAGAATTTTTCCGAGGATGCATGACGTAGCAGCCACCTGCGGCACTGGTCAGAGTCAGAGTGTGGTACGGCTACCAGGCGTAATAGCCTCCCCCACTGTCCCATGAGGCTTCACCTCTCCTTAGCCCCTCCCCATGTCCTTCCTCATACCATTCTCAGCACGTCTTTTGTGAGCATTTCAGTTTGAACTTTCAGTGCAAGTGATCACATCGGGGTGGGCAGCTTCTCCGAAAGGTGTTTTTTTTTTAACCAGCAGGCAGACCAAACCAAATCCATTGTTAATGGTCATTTTTTAAAGACTCAGATGATTTTAAATTCAGTTGTTCATGATTTTGAAACCTCAGGGTGTCCCAGTCCTAAAAACACTCCTGATTTGATTTCACTGGGACTACTCATTAGTGAATGCTTATAGGATTGGCGCCAGGTGAGCAACACTGTAGCTCTCTCTTCCTGGGTGGCAGCAGTACTCTTGTTGCGCAGGAGCTGAGTAAGCCTCAAGTCACCTTCCTCACTACATCCATCCTACACAGTCACTCAGCAGAACCTCAATAGCTTTGCTACCTGGTGACCCTGTGGAGGAGGGAGCAGGACTTGATCGCTAATGATCAGTGACCGTAATTAGTTACCCTTGTCTGTTTGAAAACCATTTCAAATAACCTTCACAAGATCAAGGTAGAAGCTGAATACATTCAGAAAGCAAGAGGCAAGGAAGGAAAAACGTATAGATTTGTGTGAGAGTGCAGACATGCTTGTCTGAAAGGAATGCTGGAACTGGTTTGATGTCTTTGTTGCTGGGTTAATTGAAATTGAGGTTTTTCAGTAGTTACTAGGAGCAATAGTAGTTTCTTCTTACATGTTTAAAACCCTCTTTTCACGGTCAGTATACTTTAACTCTCAGACTGATTCCCCCTTCTCTCTTGTATACAATATGGATTTCTAGCAGCCCATGCAGAGTAATCAAACTGGCTTTTTAATATGTGTTTCAGTTTGTGCCACTAGGTGGCCCTTTGTGCTCTCAGATGCATGCTTGCTGAGTAGTGCTGCAGGTGAATGAATCTTATTGGTTTACCAGAGGCATGATGCCACTGGGCAGCCCTTTTAAAGAGAAAAGCTAGAAAGTGTGCAAAGAGCTTTGTACAGTGTATCGCTGTTCTGAGGAAGTGGGAATCTGTGAGCTGTCATTGCTAAAACAAACATGAGTGAGGTGAGTGGATAAAACCTTTTATCTGGAGAAATAGCAAGCAGGTATCTGGAAAAGCAGTAACATGAACTGAAGAGACGGATGCAGCTCATTTTAAAAATTAGTCATGATTCAAAAAAATCAAAATCAATTTGGAAATTATTTAAATTTGAATTATTAAGCCATCCAATCCATAAATGAGTGAATGAATGATTTGCAAGCAATTAATTAGAGTACTTAATGTATTTATAAGCTGTAAAGCACTAAGTGTTAAGTATTTTATTTATCAGTAATTGTGTTTTTAAATGGCCAGGTAATTGTCATCTTGAGGCTGAGTTTATAAACAAAATGAAATAAGACTGTTCCTCTTTTAGCCGTATGGAAAATCTGCTCCCTGGTCATAAAATCTGCAGTACACCAGTTTCTATCAGAGATTACTACTGATTATTAATTATTATTATTATTATTATTATTATTATTATTGTTATTAGCAAACATTTATATAGCGCCAGCAATGTACCTGGCACTTTACAAAGCAATTGAATAGACACGGTCCCTGCCCTAGGGCGTACAATCTGAGAGACCAGGGGGAGGGAGGAGGGGAGGGAAGGGAAACAGAGGGAGAAACAAGGAGTTATTAAATATAGTTGTGTAGGTGTGCATGACAGCCCGGTACACAACAGTTATAAAGCAGGATACGATTTACCTCAGTTTCCCTTTATGTTTGTGAGTAGTGGATAAGAGTTGAGCTGAGAGGTCAGCTATATAAAAGTTAGACATCAAAGTATACATCTCTCTTGGGAAAAAATAATCTTGTTGTTGTTTGTGGTTTAGTTGTCATTGCTGTGAACTGGGTAGCTATTGTCCCAGGAAAGATTACATCTACACTTGTGCATAGAGCCAGTTCAGGAAAACATGCAAACAATGCTAAGCATGAAAAGACCAAAAAAGGTTAACTGCTGTGTGGTTAATAAAACCCACCCTAAGATGAAAATAAAGTCACTCCACTTGTATTTGCTTCAGTGAAAGAGTTTTACAGTGAGGAGCCAATACTGCTATTTTTGAAAGTGTATTAAGGCAAATGCCAGGCACATTCTGCTAGTAAAAAGCTGAATTGTATATAGTTTAGCTCCTTCTTTTAGCCCAAATAAATTGAGTTCATCGTAATGATGTCTTATCCATCACTTTTATTTTTGGAAACTCTTTTCTGTTATAAAGAAACGGCTGCCTTTTTTGACACAAGGATGTTCCATTTCTAGCAGGCAGGATAACATTAACAACCACATCAAGTAAGTTTATGCCTACAGCTGCTGTGATATACTCTGCCATAGGTTAATGATTACCCAAGAGAAAAAGGCAAGGTATGGGTGAAATCCTGGCTCAAGTAAAACCCAGAGCAAAATACTCATTGACTTCACTGGGGCTAGGTTTTCCCTATAAGGAGAAGTGTGGGATAGTGGTCTTTGAAAAAGGGGAATAGCAGACAAACCTTTCGTTTCAGTGCAGAACTGGACAGGCTGCAAAATAGGGGGATTCCTCATCATATGTAATGCACATAAAATAAAACTGCATGCAAAGACAAGGCATCATTTCTCTCTCAGCCTTTCATTGGTCGACCTAGTGTCTATAGTTGAATAAACTGGATAAAATTAATATGTTTGCATTTGTATTATGTTAAGTATCCTTGTGTCACATACACTAACTGAAATGGCTTGCTTGGAGTGACAGCATTACTACTCTTTTGGACTAAAAAAGTTTTCCTAGTGTAAAAATGACTGATCACTGATTGCTGTCGTGTATCTCTATCCTGACAGCTGAGATCTCTATGAAATTCAGCAACTGTTTATGCAATAAACATGTTTATGCCATAGGTTATGTAATGTTTCTCTTTGCAGAAATCTCACTTCTCTCTAAATAAGAAAGTTAAAGTTCTTTTGCACCAAGATCAGGAGGACGTCTAAGCAACAATGGGTGTTTTCAGATGTGACGGGCCCAGAGGGCCACCACACTGAACCCCGGACCGGGATCTCTCTCAGATCCCGGTCTGTGATGAAGCCGTCCATCCATCAGACGTGCCAGCTCCATTACTGTGAGGAATAGGGGAGGGGGCTGGGCTGCACAGGGAGGGGGCGGGGCTGTGTGGCGTGACGTGCGGCCGCTCAGTTCCACCCCCTGCGCTTCCTCGGCCACCCGCCCACGGGGAGATGGACGGGCGCAGCAGTCAATCAGGCTGCTGCGCCCAACCCCATTCTGTGGTTGGGGCCTGATTCTGGNTATAGGGGAGGGGGCTGGGCTGCACAGGGAGGGGGCGGGGCTGTGTGGCGTGACGTGCGGCCACTCAGTTCCACCCCCTGCACTTCCTCGGCCACCCGCCCACAGGGAGATGGACGGGCGCAGCAGTCAATCAGGCTGCTGCGCCCAACCCCATTCTGCGGTTGGGGCCTGATTCTGGGACGGGGCTAGCGAGCAGATGTGCAGTGCTGCCATCGCCGTCCCCATCCCGGATTGTGGCCACTCTAACCACGATTCCCAAGAACCGTGGTCAGGCTTGATCCCGGCCGAAGGTTCACCGTGGTGAACAGCTGGCCGGGACCAAACAGACATTCCCGGAAACGCCACCACCACAGGGAATCCACTGGGGTTCACTGTGGTGAAAGGCGTTTTCATAACGTCTGAAATTACCCAATTAGGATCCTATATTGCATTTTCCTATCCCCAGAAGATGGCATTTCTAGTAAATTCTTGTTGTCCCTGAGAATTTCAGTTCCCTTCAGAAAAGCTGCCTCATCCAAAGACCATTGAAATCAGTAGGAATTTTTCTCTTGACTTCAATGAGCTTTAGCTCAGGCCCTTCATTCTCAGATCACTTTCAAGTGCTTGCTTGACCATTTCCAGTTTTTTGACTAGGTACAAGACAAAGCTGTTTTCATTGTGAGTCTAAAGATAACAGCCGGGAATTTCGATTTCCTACTGTGCTTAAAGAACAAAAACTTTCCATGTTCTTTTGTTAATGGATCTTTCCCAAAAAAGAGCCAAACAAATGGTAAAGCAGAAAAGCCCAAGAACCCTTCATTTAGAAGGGTTTCAGTCATTTGCTTGTATTTTTCAGTGTCTGCAGTTTTGTGAATGGGCTCCTAATCTAATTAGCCCATAAGGAAGGAACTGAAGTTAATTTAAAAATATTATTTTTTGTTGTTGCTTGGGATAGTTATCTCTCATGAAATAGGAGAATGGTGTGATCGAAAAGAGAGGCTCAAATGTGTCTATGAAAGCATTCTCCAAAAATACATTTGGGTGTGCAAAAATGGAGGACAGCCCAGATGCTGTAGTTTGTTTTAATGCTATAATAACTATTGTCGAACACTTCACAGAGCTTAAAATTCACCTCTCTTTCATTCAAAGAGGAGAACCTTTAAACCTCATTTTTAGCAGCAAGTTTAATTTTTCATTTCGCTGCTTCACAAAAATAAACAAGTTGTTTCTCCTTTATGGCTACAGGAAGCTGAACAGCATAAATAAAAGTACTCATTAATTTGATATCGGGTACTTTCAGACATGACGCTAACCACCCTTTAACCACCCTTGGTGGTTATTTATGCATGTTGCAGGGCTGTGTTGGTGCCCTATGGAGCCCTGAAACATGCATAAATAACCACCAAGGGTGGTTAAAGGGTGGTTAGCGTCATGTCTGAAAGTACCCATTGTCATCTATTTGTCAACATTTAATGTTTAAACTTGTATATGTGTGTGTGTGCTTGTGTTATGATATGGCTTAGAGACCAAAAGAGGATTTCACTAATGATGATCAAATTTGAAAATTTGTTCATGGCACTGAGTATGTTTGGGGGGGAAATGAATCTTTAACAAAACAGTTCTTCACTTAAGGGTCTGATTCTGCTATACTGAAGTCCATGGGAGTCTGCTAATAACTTCATTGCAAATAGAAACAAGCTCTCAGAGCCTGATCCAAAGCTTGTCCAAATCAACAGTAGTTACTCTAGTTTTCCTCTGACTTCAGTGAGCTGTGTCAGGCCCTTAAATTTTCTAGTTCCCCACCATTGATAGAGCTGGTCAACTCATAAATCTCCTAGACTTATTGTCTTGGGGGTTTTCAACATGCATGTTGAGGTCAGTCCTGAAAGGTCGGATCAGGAGTTCATGGCCGCCATGACAACCATGGGGCTATCCCAGATAGTATCTGGCCCGACACCTGAGGCAGAACACACATTGGAGTTGATGTTTTGCACCAGTCTGGAAACGGGGGTTCCAATTATTGGGGGTGGTGTTGTGAAACTATTGTCATGGTGGATCATTACTTCCTGAAGATGCAGATCCTCCACCCTTTTCTGCCCTCATCGTGGTGGTGGACCCATTAGGATGTCTGCCCTCAGAGACTTATGGATCCAATTGGTTTCCAGAACTCTCGGGGTGGGGGGTGTTACCTGCCAACCTTGACGACTACTTTATCGATGGGCTGGTCACTTTATGGAATGACATCTTGACCATGGCCATCGACATGGTCACATCCAGATGCCTGCTTTCACCACTGCGGCAACACAGGTGCCCGTGGTATATGGAAGACCTAGCTGAAGTGGGAAGGTAGGCTTTTAGAGCACAGGTGGTGCTTGACTCGATTGCAACATAGATCATTTTTAAAGGACTATGCCATGGCTGTGATGGCAGTGAAGAAAGCTTTCTGTTTCACTATCATAGCATCTGCAAAGTCTTGTCTGGAGGAACTGTTCCAGGTGGTGAGGGGCCTGGTTAATCCAGTGTTCCTTCACCTGGAAATGGAGTAATCTAATGCCCCCTGTGACATTTTTATTAACTACTTTGCAGACAAAATCACTCATATTCACTGTGACTTGGGTGCTGCATTTTACCTACAGAGTCAGAGTTTGAGGTTATGGAAACTTGGTCTTGTCCTGTTTATTTGGATCAGTTTCAGTCAGTGTCACACACTGATGTGGGGGAGGTGCTTGGGGTGGTGAGGGCAACCAGCTGTGAACTAGATCCTTGCCTGTCCTGGCTGGTTAAAGCCAGCTGGGATGCTTGGGCCATTGCTGGCTGGGGTTGTCAATACCTCCCTTTGGGAGGGTAGGGTGTCGGATGTTCTTAAAACTGTGGTTGTCCATCCCATGCTTAAGAAGCAATCTTTGGATGCTAACTTCTTGGTCAGCTATTGGCCTGTCTCTAACCTTTTTAGGAAAGGTTATTGAACGGGTGGTTGCCCAACAACTCCAGGTTCATCTGATTTAATTAATTAATAAATATAAAAATATATCAACAGTAATATAAAACAAATAAAACCACCATTCCCAAGGAGTCCTAAAAACAGAATTTTCAACCAATACCAACCACCCACCCACCCTAACCCAGTCTCCCCACCCTTGCACGTCTCCCCTGCCAAACACCAGGCGGAACATCCAGGTCTTACAATGCCTCCTAAAACTGGAGAGAGTTGAAGCCATCTGGGCCTCCGCAGGGAGGGCATTCCATAGATGCGGCACGGTCACTGAGAATGCCCTCTCCATTGTAGCCCCTCTATATACATGGGGAACCTCGAGCAGGGCGCTCCCGGCAGACCATAGGGGCTGCTCAAGGACCTGGGGAGTGAGGGCTCTGGACCCCATCTTGACGCTGTCAGATTGCAGAATCTTGATGTCGACAGATTTCAGTTGGGCACCCATCCTGGGTATGGTACAGACACTGTGCTTGTGCCCTTGGTCGATGACCTGTACCTGGAGATTGACAAGGGGATTTCTACCCTGTTGATCCTGTTAGCTCTTTTGGCGGCATTTGATACTGTTGACCATGAGGTGTTGTTGACATGACTACAAGACCTGACGGAGGTGCACAGGACCACTCTTGAGTGGCTCTGCTCCTTCCTGTCAGGGAGGTCCTAGAGAGTGGTGATGGGCATTTGCTCATCATCCTCTTGGGACCTCCCCTTTCTTGTGGGTTCCTGCAGGGTTTTATTCCATCTCCTCTGTTGTTCAATGTGTATATGAGGCTGCTGGGCGAGGTCATTCGGAGGTTTGGGGTGCAGTGCCATCAGTATGCTGATGACACTCAGCTCTACCTGTCTTTTTCATCTGACCCACCCAGGCCCTGCAGTCTTGGTGCTTACCTGATGCCTGGCTGCTTTCAGGGACTGGATGAGGATGAGCCAATTGAAGCTGAATCCAAACAAGACTGAGGTGATGGTGGTTGGTTGGCCTTGTGATCTGGAGGGGATTGGGACTCCTGTTGTTGATGGAGTCCAGTCCCCTCTGATTGGTCATGTTCTTAGTTTTTGAGTGCTTCTGGATCCCTTGTTGCACCTGGATTGTCAGGTTGCGGCAGTGGTAGGGTTGCCAGGTATATTTTCCCCAGCCACTTATGAAAAATACATGTCGCAGGACCTGCACTGGCACCTATGGTCTTACACCTATGGTGCCAATGCAGGCCCTGCAACATGTATTTTTCATAAGTGGCTGGGGAAAATATACCTATCTGGCAACCCTAGCACTGTCATAGCATTGGGGCAGCGAACCCTCACCGTATGAACAAGACTAACAGATGGGACCCACAGGGATGTGCTCCCGGCCGATCACAGAGCCGCAGTGGGGCACGGAAGGAAAGGCAGTCTCTCAGATATGTGGGGCTCAGACTGTTTAGGAATTTAAAGATCAAAACCAGCACCTTGAATTGTGCCCAGAAAGTCATAGGGAGCCAGTGCAGATTTTGGAGCACTGGTATAATGTGCTCCCAGTGCCTCACCCCTGAAAGAAGATGAGCCACTGCATTCTGCATCAGCTGCAGATTCCAAACAGTCACCAAGAACAGCCCCACACAGAGCACATTGCAGTAGTCTAGCCTCGAGGTGATGAAAGCATGTATGACAGTGGCCAGATCCAAATCAGAAAGTAAAGGCCGCAGCCTCCTCACTAGATGGAGTTGGTGAAAAGCACTCATGGCCACTGCCTAGGGTGCAGGAAACTCTCTTCCCCCAGAGGTTGGTTTGAGCCCAAGCCTGGGCATCAAACAAAGGCACTGTAAGACCTTTTTATTTGTTAAGCATTTGGTGGGGAGGGAGAGGAAAGGGTGGTGGTTTGGTGGGTGTTTGGGGTAGGAGTGTGAGGGGGTTATTAGGGTGGGTTTTCTGTGGTTGTGGTGGGGTTGGGGAGGGGTGAGGGGAAAGGCTGGGGGTTTGGGTTTTTTATGCTGTTTTATGTATATTGTTTTTATTTGTTTTGTAAGCTGTCCTGAGCCATTTGGGAAGGATGGGGGAAAATTGGAATATATAATATATAATATATTATATATTCCAATTCAATTAAATTTACAAAAGGCACTCTGTGAATAATTTATCAGATTAACTTTGGCATATTCCTGCATTTATTCAATGAAGAATCCTGACCCACTTTTACCACTGAGCCTTTTGACTCAGATCTGGCATACTTCACTCACATCTGGGGAAGCACTTAATCTTGTCACAGACATTTCATTTTTTGGTGATATTTTACAGTGACATGTTACCATGTCTGATCATGGTAACATTTTCTGGGTGATGTCTGATCATGGTAACATTTTCTTGTGGCTTTGGAGACATCTATCTATCTATCTATCTATCTGTCTGTCTGTCTGTCTGTCTGTCTATTGGTTGGGGTCCCCCAAGGCTCTGCCCTTGGCTCTCTCCTCTTCTCTATTTACACCCTGTCCCTTGGCAAAATTATTGCCTCCCACGAATTCCAATATCATCTCTACGCTGGTGACACCCAACTCTACCTTTCTACTCCCTCTCTCTCCTCTTCTGTCCACTCACGCCTCTTCAACTGCCTCTCTGATATCTCTGCCTGGATGTCCTGACGTCAACTCAAGCTCAACATGGCCAAGACGGAACTCATTCTTCCTCCCTCCCCTTCCTCTCCCTCTAACCTGCCCATCTGCATTGATGGAGTCACCATCCATCCTGTTCTCCAAGCCCGTAGCTTGGGCTTCATCTTTGACACACACCTCTCTTTTAAA
>QEPC01005694.1:1686125-1697695 GCA_003113815.1 Sphenodon punctatus | reverse complement strand
CTGCAGACTGCTGCAACCAACCTGATTGTAACCAAGCCAAGCACACGCACTTGAGACTTCGCATCCGCTTGAATGTTTGTTTGTCTTCTCCCCTGTCTCTCCCACTTTCCCCTCTCCCTGTCTCCCCCTCCTTGTCTTTTAGATTGTAAGCCACAGGCAGGAACCATGTCTATTTCTATGTTCTGTACAGCGCCAGGTACATGACTGGTGCTATATAAATGTTTATAATAATCTAATCTAATCTATCTATCTATCTATCTATCTATCTATCTATCTATCTATCAGAAGAAGAAGAAGAAGAAGAAGAAATGTCTCCAAAGCCACAAGAAAATGTTACCATTACCAGACATCACCCAGAAAGATGGGTCCATACTCTGAAGTGAATGAGAATGGCCACTGTGGGAGGCCAGATGCTGTGCTTGATGGACCATTGGTCCATACTGACCCAGTATGGCATATCCTATATTCTTATATTCTTTAATATATATATTAAAGGGTAAAACTGAGATTGGCTGTTCCCCAAAAGATCCACCAGCATAATTCAGGTTTGGAACAGAAACAACATGACTAGAACCGGGGCAGTTTGAAAGGCAGCAGCAGGCCCAAAGCCAGCTTCTGGCAGAAGGGGAAGCTGAAAGGTCCTGAGAGGGGTCAGCTAGTATTCTATGTGTATCAGATTGCAATAATATGCAGCAAATATTTTGCCATTACATTAAAAATATTCATGTGTTTAACAAAGTTAGGATAGACAAAAATTGTGTGTGTGTGGGGTGTGTGTGTGTGTGTGCCTCAGTGCAAAAAGGCTGCTTGCTGTGCTTCCACAGCAGGGATGTGTTGACACACTAGTATTGCCAACCCTCCCTTTTAAATCTGGAGGCTTACGGAAAATACATCTTGCAGGGTTTTATTGGGTCCAATGATTATGATGATCTTCTGTCTCCCTTTTTGATGATTTTCTCATTTAGGCCCTTTTTACACAGATGCTCTAACACCCATAACATGTATTTTATTATACATGTTGCAGGGCACCACTGCAGCCAATCACCATGGGCCCTGTGCACACATGATGCCTCCACCCAGTTCCTCTGGGTGGAGATGGGTGTTGACCGGTGAGTGGGGAGCATTTCCCTGGGTGGAGATGGGTGGGGGCATCTGTGTAAACGCCACTTTCAGAGGGTGTTGGTGAGTGTTTGCTTCCGGCCAACACCCATCTCCACCCACACCCACCCACGGAGCAACGGACGTCAGCTCTTCCGTATTTACTGTCTTGGGAAGGAGCTAGGATGGAGCCATTGGCAGTGTTGTTCCGATATGGCAACCCATCAGCACTTCAGCTGCGCTGTATCCATTTGAGAGAGGGGAGGCTCTGAATTCCACTAGGGCTTTATATGGATCTACATCCTTTCTCAATTTAATTTTTACTATTTTTTACTGCTATCTCCCCAAACGCATTGCTCTGTGGGAACTGTGGGCTAGATGTTTGGTATTGAAATCCATAGTCTTTGGAGAATTTCTGGAACTAGAGGTACAAATTGCAGCCCACTGTCATTTTGGACCATTTCTGGGACTCCATGTCTGGCAAATATTGACTTACAATGAAGGATCACTGCATTTGTATCCAGACTCTCTAGTTTTGAAATCTCAGGGAAGTGGGAGTAGGGCTGAAATGACATACGGCAGTGTCCAACAATTCTGTTGGAAACCTCCCATCTGTTGCCATTTTCTCAATACGGCATGGACACGCATCCCCATATTTGTTCCGATGCTTGCTGCTGCTTTCCGCTATTGAGAGCTGTTTCAGGAGGGGCGGGGTATGAATGCGAATAAATAAATAAATAAATAAAATAAATGGTTGCCTGTCGCTATTTCTCGGCAGCATACAAATTGTTGGAAACTGTCGCAAGTCCTGCAAAGTGTCAGAAAAACTTTTGGAAATGTCAGAAAAACTGTCGGAACTGTTGGAAATTGTGGGTATTATCTTAAGTGCCGCAGAATACCTGGAACCGTTGCAAAATGTCATATAGTGCCATAAATGATGGCAAATGCCGTCGGAGCAGAGGCAAGACTGTCAAAATGTCAACAGTAAACAGCAAAACAACAAATAACGCTGCCACTTCAGGCCTAGTCTGTGACCAAGAGATACCATTGTCCTTGGCAGCGGAAGTGATCCAGTGCCACTTTTTGCCAGGGTTTCTCTGAGAAATCTTATGGTATCAGTTGTTCATGATGTGTAGTTGCTTCTTGAATACAGACCATGCACTTCTTTACTGATTCTTCTATCTCAGTTGAGATTCCTGGCCACCTGACAGATTCTCTTGCTCTTGCTCAACACTCTGTTATGCCCTGGTGTTCACTGTGGATTCGGGAAAGTATATAAGTTTGCATGTTTGTTGGGATGATTAGGCAATTCCCTCTCATGAGCAATCCATCTTGGACTACTTTCTCCTGACAGAACTGCCAAAACCTGTAGTATTCCCCATCTAATTTCATTTTCTCAGGACAGCCTTCTTTGCTGTACCCTGCTATCTTGCACAGTGTTGCATCCTCTTGCTGAGTCATCCAGATTTCCTGCAGCTTCTGATCTGACGCATGAAGGCCTGCAATGATAGATTCAATATGTGCTGCAACTTCGTTTTCCAGCTCCCCATTCCCAGTTTAGAACAATGGTAGCTGTGAAAGTTCATCAGCAACAACCAGGTCCTTGACAGGTACATGAGTAACGTTGACTGAATATTGCACTATCCTCATTCTGAACCTTTGCAGTCAGGGTGTGAGATCATCCAATCTTTTGGTTGTAAAGACAGGAAAAAGAGGTTTGTGGTCTGTACCTATTTTAAAATGCAATCTTGGAGGTGTTCATATACCCATGTGATTGCAAATGCCTCTTTTTCAATTTGGGCACAAATATTTTCAGATGCAGACAATGGCTGTGATCCCAAACCTGCACACGAATCCTGTGCAGCTTGCGCATAGCACAATGTTCCCGCAATGGGCATGTGCGTGGGTTGCACAAAGCATGCAAAAGCAACTGGATGGAATTGCTTATTTTCCTGCTGTTGTAGTACTGCCCCCAGCCCATATGATGATGCATCTGCTGAGATGGCAGTTGACTTTGATTGATCAAAAGCCACTATTGTGGGTGTGTTTGTTATGGCTTCTTTCATCTTCTTAAAGGCTTGCTTCTGAATTGGGCTCCATACAAACTCATTATCCTTTCTCAGTATCTCATTGAGTGGATTTGTGAGATCAGATAGTTGTGACACATGTTTTACCAGGGAATTCACCATTCCCAGGAATTTGAGAATCTTTGTTACTAATTTGGGGGTTGGAAATTTTACAATTGGGTTCATTTTCTCCAGGTCAAGGTATATGCCCTCTTCATCAATGGCATCCCTGAAAGTACACACCCTGGACCCCAAAATTGCATTCAGCACTGTTGAGTTTAATGTTTGAATCTGTGAGCCATTTTAGGACCTG
This sequence comes from Sphenodon punctatus, assembly GCA_003113815.1. Lineage (NCBI taxonomy): Eukaryota > Metazoa > Chordata > Lepidosauria > Sphenodontia > Sphenodontidae > Sphenodon > Sphenodon punctatus. Next base: position 1,694,218 of record QEPC01005694.1, on the reverse strand, counting down.
ACACAGTCTTTCATTGTGAACCCTGTGATTGTGACATTGTTCATATGACAGAGGATCCCATTAATTCCTCGGAGCAGGTGGCTCATTCTCTTCTGGAAGTACTCTGTAACCAAGGTGATCCCAAAAGGTAAGCTCTTGAAGCAATAACGCTCAAATGGAGTGATAAACGTTGTCAGCTTCACAGACCTTTCTGCCAATGGAATGTGACAAAATCCACTGTTAGCATCCATCTTGGAGAAGAATCTGGCTTTACCCAGTTGCCTCAGTGTATGTTCTACTACTGGCATTGGATGCAATTCTTTTTCCACACTCTTATTCAATTGAGTGAAATTGACACAGATACACACATCTCCATTTGATTTCCTGGCAATAACTCTCACCTTCTCTGTTCTTTGCTCACGTGATTTTTTTCCCAGTGCTTTAGATCCTCTCAATAGATGTGGATTTCTGTAATCCACTGCGCTGCCACTGTGTGGTATTTGTGGGAGGGATAAGAGACCCTTGAGGCACCGACGCTCCAAGTGAGGCATAAACACAAAGAACCAGACAGCTTACACAGACTGAACCCCTCCTTCCAGAGCATGGGAAGTGATGTCATATAAGTGCTCCCCTTTGAACCAGTCACTCTTCACAGAGAAACCATGTACTCAAGAATAGAGGATGGATCTGTAGCACACATCCATGTTCTGGACCCTCCCTGCTTTTTTTTCCCATATGAGAAGGATTCACTACTTCTTCCCCTTCCTGATCACATTCCTAAAGCATCCCACTGCCCAATTCCTATCTGGCTCATGGAGCGTATAATTTTTTTTCTAGGTGGTTTCCCAATTCCCACCCCTTTGTTTTGTTTCTTTGTTTGGCAGAATTTGAGCCCCTGGTCTCTTTTTGATTACAGCATACCTCTCACCAGTCCCTATTTGGGAGGCACATTTCCTCTTTTGAAGCTGAATCCCACTGTCCCTCTTTCAGGGGTCAAAGTTCCTCTCCCAAGAGAGAGAGACACCCCCACCTCCCCAATATTCAAGCCTCAGGTACGTCTTTCCTGGTTGCCTCCCAACAAAGCACTTGGAGGACAATGGGGAGATGATGGAAGGTCAAGAAATTAAGTGGAATAATAAGCAGGAGAGCTTCTGTCCTTCATGCACTTGGAATGTTGGGAAGTGGATACAAGTTTCTTATGTTCTTAAGAACAAAGTTGCTTTTATGCACACAGGAGTGGTGACATGGAGAGGAATTCTGCAACTGGCACAAGGTGGGCGTGGGAGAAAGGAGGCAGATGTAGATCACTTTGTAATTTTAACTTCCATCCGTATATTAGCTGGGTGGTAATCTGTTAGTCAAAGGAGGAGGGAGAAAGAGGAACAGTGTGTCTTCAACCTGTCACTTTGCCCACTCTTCCCTTCAGTTTGGTGTCAGAACAGGGTAAGCCTTTATAACCGAAAAAAGCTAGGTTGCACTTAGATTTGAAAGTTTACCAAACAAATTTAAAAAGTAAGTCACATTTTCCTGCTATGCGTGTGCTAATTGAAAATGGCAGCACATTGTATTTTATTTGTTGAACTTCGTTAAACAGAATGTTATCACATCAAACATTTAAATTTATTTACTTTTTTGTCCATTTTCTTGTGACAGAACAACGCACAACACGCAATCAGGTGCATCTGTTATGAGGGGAAATCCAAATTCTTTCCAGTGCCTGGTTATGACTGGAGTTAACAGATAATCATGGTGGAAACAGGTTTAATTGTCATGGAAACATGCCGTTTTTACAAGAGCCATTCTTTTTCTCCCAACAGTTTCTAAATTTGGGGGTCTGAATCTGATCTAGTTTCCACTGAAATTCTCATTGGCATCAGTGGGAGCAGGATCGTTGTCTCTTTCACAGGAAAAAGTCATCAGCCTTTTGCTTATTGTTGGGCCATTTAAATTCAACAGTGACCCCAGTCCTAAGGCTGTTGCATTCCATCAAATATGAAAGTACTTGCCAACAGTTGCCCAAGATAACGTGACATCACAGGCCATGAAGTACCAAAGTCAAATCACAAATACCCAATTAAGTTTGATTCTGGCATTTGATTGCCAGAATGCATGCCTGAACATGCTGTCAAATGCCCAACTTAAATCAATGTCTGTGTGTGCACAGACGCACTCACTCACATGCTCATAGACAGGGGTGTGTAGCACTGTAGCTATAATAGGTGCAGCAGGTGCAGTCGCACTGGGGCCTGCGTGCCTGGGTCATAGGCATGTAGAATGCACACTGGGAGTGTATTGCCCCAGCAAGGGGGTCCATTCCATCTTTTGCACCAGGGCCCATCCGCATCTAACTACACCCCTCCTCATATACACACAGTCACATGCTCTTTCTCACGTGTGCTGACCCAACTTGTAGGCAGCAGGGGCAAATGATGCTGCAGCAGACAGGCTGTGAAGCAGACAAGATTTAAGCCTCGATTCAGACTGCCTGGTTGCTCACCCGAGCCTTTCCGTGCATGCAACAGCACTGCCGCCATGCAAGGAAAGGGGTGGAGGTGGGAGGATGTTCCTAGTGCACATGTACTCTCTGGGAAGGGCTCTATGCAACAGCCCTTCTAGAGGAAGTAGCAGTACTGCTCATAGGAGGTCTCTACCTGGGAAAGAATCCAGTTCGTCCCAAGGATGGGCATGTCTGCTGTGTTTGGAGAGTAGAAATGCCCAAGAGGGGATATGATCCAAGGTCCTAACTCCCGAAGTATTTTATCCTATCTATTTACTCCTTTTAATATTGGGGCCAATCCTAAGCCCCGGCGCCATGCCAGGGGTGTACATGGCTTGTACGCTTTCACATGTGCTCCATGCACCAGTCTTCAGGGCTTGGGATCGGCCCCATTGTCTCAAGAATCAGTTCCTCTAACAGTAGAAATTATAGCCAGTCAAGTCAAAACAGGTCATCTAATCCATATTTCTGTAAGCACATGATTGTGCTCTACACAATATTTTTAGCACTTTTCTGAGCCTAGTTTCAAACATTTTAGACAAACTGTCTGCTGTTACTCCTTATATTAAATTTTGTACATTTTAATAGCTCCCTTGACTCTGAAGGCCAAATCCTACTTTGTGTTTAAGACCTAGATCATTCTTGCTACAGAGCGTTAAATAAAGAGTTTAGGTGGCTGAAATGTTTTGCTAATGGGAACTTAACCTGCAAGTAAAGGGATGTGTGTGCATGTGGTTTACTCTGCTAACTTGTTCTCTGTGTGTGTGCATGTGCGTGTGCGCACGTGTACATGAGAGAGAGACACTTTGGGTAACAATAAATATGCAGCTGGCGTGCCAGCTACATGCTCTGAGAGGGGGTGGAACTCGTCCTGGTGGGGTCAGGTTGGGGCACAGAACTGACGTGCGACCGACTGGGCTGGCCGGCGAGAACTCCCCTGCCCTGGTAGGGTGGGGGAACAGATTCAGAAAAAACATGCATCTGAAAGGCCCCATTCTCTGCCATTACAGGCAGCCATGGCAGCCAATCATGGACAGCTATGGTGGCCAGCCATGGCAGCCTCTGAGTCCTGGTGGGGATAGGGATGCAAAGAGATGCACTGGTCTGCTATGGCCCACCTGGGTGGCCCTTGGCCTGGGCTGTTGGCCTGGGATCATCTGGGGGACCACATCTGGGCCAGCCACCTACCTGGGTTGGGGAAGCAGTGGTCCCACATCTGGCGGCCCAGAAATAGACATCATGGTGAGTTCCTGGCCCAGACAGACCATAGCGGGTCAACGTTGTGTCTATTATCACTCTTTATTTTCTCAGCGTTGTTCTATTCTAAATTAAATCTTTGTGGGCAAGATAAAAGTCATAAGTGGACTATTGGATTCAAGAGCATCAAGAAAAGAATAAAATGATAGTATAGAGACGAGATGGGATATTAAACACTATGAAAATATAATTTTGTGAGCAAAAGAGGCAGGGAAGATACAATCACAGAGTATGAGGGAAGAAAGAGCAAAGGCAAAACATAAATGTTTTAAAATGCTTATTACTATAATTAAATCATAATGCCAACACTACAATAATTTAAAATGAACAACAGTATAGGAAATCAGTGGATAAAATAGGCTAGATAATGAGGATGCAGGAGTTCACTTGTGCAAGTTATTATTATTATTGTTATTGTTATTGTTATTATTTATTAACAAGCATTTATATAGCATCAGCAATGTACCTGGTGCTTTACAAAGTAATTGAATAGACACGGTCCCTGCCCTAGGGCTTACAATCTGAGAGACGTGGTGGTGGTGGTGGTGGTGGGGACGAAGGAAGGGGAACAGAGGGAGAGTCAAGGAGTGTAACGTTCATGAAGATGCGAGGTCCCAGGTGCACGCGCTTGGCTTAGTTACATCAAGAATGATGGCTGGTTGGTCCATGTGGTGAGGATAGGAGTACACAGACCTTAGGTAACAGATTGTACTGGATGGAAGGTATCAGCAGGAGTTAGGTGAGGGGAGCAAGAAGTTGGGGAGGGCAGAGCAGACGGGAAGTTCACTTAGGGCAACAAAAGGCTGAAGGCCAGTCAATCTGTCACCAACTCAATACATTGATGTCCATCACAATCCCTTTTTAGTTCATCTCACAACTTTTATGATTATCCATCAGTGCTAATATCCCAAAGACTCTTAATCAACTATGATTGTATGAGACATTTTATCAGAATTTCCCCTAGCCTGTGTTTTGGACATTTTCAATCCATATCAAAATCTATTCTGTTTGTAGCTTGGATTTGGTCTTTTTAATCTACAGTACTTCTATACTTGCCATGAATACAGTATCTGGTCACAGTCATTTACACAAGTGTGGAATGTGTACTGTTTTGCACAAGCAAAAATGATTCACAAATCAGGGAAAATCAAAGCTCAGTGTGCATTTGGACTGTGTACATAACACACTGAGAATGAAAAGTTGAATGTCTTGCATTAGTTGCTTGATATTTTCCCTCATGTTGTGTGTCTCTGAAGGAGAAAAAGCTGCGGAAACAAAGGGTGTTTTTAAACATGATGGGTGGACAGGACGTGTGTGTCTGCGATCGGTGCGTGGGGCAGGTGAGGGACCATCCTTTGTGGGGTAGCGCTTCAAACAAGTGTGACCCCCCGCGCATGCCTGCCTCATCCATGCACTACCCATTTCGTTCCCGTACGGGGCACTCCGGATTTTTCCAGAGAACCCCATGTGTGGGCATAGGTGGGTGGTGTGTGGGACATGGAAGCACGCTCCCCCACACACCGACTTCAGATGAGCGCTCCCACACGTGTCCATGCATGGGGGCATCTCATTTAAAGACACCCAAAAATCCTTACCACTAGTTCCTGGCAGTCACGAGGACATGAAATAACACCTGCTTCTATTTCTTTGCTGGGAAGTGGGGACATTTTCAACAGCTTGGCTTCAGTTTAAGCTCACAGATCTAAGCCAGACAATGGTGCCTCATTCTGACTGACATGGACATTGCTTCAAACTTCCTAGTTTGACCAAGCCTTGCTAGATCACAGCTGAACAATGAGAGCCAAATTTTATGCATGATTGTGCCTGACTTGTTCCTTTCCATTAGCACAAAGCAGATTTTAAAGTCAACTGTAATGGTCAAGGAGAATTCCTTGTGGTCTGCATGGCCCACCCACTTCCCTGACAGGTGGCCTCAGCGGCCTGTGAGGCTGCTGCGCCTGCCTGGAAAAGCCTTGGCTGCGTACTGGGGTCAGGTAGAGTAGGCCTTCATGTGTGATAGCCCGTTCTTTCCTGGGCCACAGCAGCACTTAGCTTGGGCTGTGACTTGGTGATGGGCCTGAGTTACAGCCTGGACTAAGAACTGCCATGGTCAGGGGAAACTCTCGGTCTGGCCTGGGGAAACATTGTATGTGTGTGTGTGTGTGTGTTTCGGATGTGAATGCACCGCAGGTGGCCATGAGGGTCAAAGTCCTGTCATGTCTGAAAATACCTTCTGTGAGCTGGCCCATTGAATGGGATCATGGGGTCATGGTGGCTCCTGCCTCCAGCTGAAGAGGAGCTATCCACAGTAGTACTAATTAATGGAATGGCATATAGGGAAACTCTTTTTGCTTTTGAAATTTCCATAATGTGTACGATTTAGTTCAGTTGTATAGTTTATTCTGCTTGTAGAAACAGAGTTTCATGATTAAAGAACTGGTGGAATTTCTTTTTGCAGAGTACACATTTTATGAGTATATAAAATTTGAGTATAAGATGGTCCCACGGTTACTGTTGATTGTTGGAGCAAAGAATAATCAACTTTTACTGAAACTTTTCAGTGAGGAGTGCTCAGCTCACAGGATAGGAAAGGTGGGAGGCTATTTGGATTCAGATGCTATTGGTGTTAGGACTCGGAATATAACCTTGATCCAAGCAGAGATATCAAGCTATTCACCCATCTCTAGTTCAGTTGAAGTGAAGTGCCAACATAACAAATTCAGTGAACTTCACAGGAGCAACAAATATGAATTCAGATGTTCATTTCAGTAAACAAATACCTGAATTTGATCCACAAGTATAAAGTTACAAACTCATTCCAGCTCTGCTCACAACAGACCTGAAGCTGAAGTTGTTCAGTGGGACTGGAATGACAGGTTGAAGATCAAACAGTCAGAAAGAAGGCGTACACCTATCCTTGCTCCTCCTTCTTGGAGCTTCACTAAATATGGAAAGGCTGGTTCTGAAGAGTGGTCAGAAACCTAAATTGTAGGCATGGCCTTTACCCATTGAAGTCAATGACAAAACTCCCATTGAGTTTAATGGTGGAGGATTGTTCTTCAAGTGACAAATGGAAACCTTCTTAACTAGTGCTTGCTAATGTGGATGGTCAGTTACTAGTTACCAAGGTAATATACCAAAGACTATTGAGATATACAGTAATGTCATTCTTGTCTTTTTCTTGGCTCTCTTGAAATATATCAAGACTCTAGAGAGAAAGAGAAGACAAATTTGTTGGAGTTGCACAAGTGAAAAAACATTTTCAGTCTCCTGGGTTGGAAAGCAGATAAGTCTGTCTTAATAATGGTGGGATCAATATGTTCAGATATGAAGCAATTTGTTGGTGCAAGCTTCTGCTATTAATAACTGTGCTGTCCCTTGAAGACAGCCTCTAACTAAATTACAGCTGGGCTTGTTTCCTAGAAAATTAAATTCTTCAAGATTTCTTGTGGGCTTAAAAATGAAATATGAAGCAAATATTTGTGAGGAAACCCCCATAGTAATCAACTGAACTAGAGACAGCTGAATAGTCTGATATTTCTGCTTGGGTCAAGGTTATATTCTGAGTCCTAACACCAAATAGCATCTGAATCCAAATAGCCTCCCACCTTCCCTATCCTGTAACAGACCCAGAGCTGCGAGAACCGAATCCCCACTGAAGATCTCTAGTAAAAGTTGATTATTCTTTGCTCTCGCTATCAGCGGTAGGGATGTACGAACGTGGTTCAGAAGTTCGGAGTTTGGACCGAACTTGAATAGTTCAGTTGACCGAACCGAACTCGAATTCGACTGAACTGTTCAGTCGAATTCGAACCAGTTTGGAAGGCCAAAATTTCCCAGTTTTGAATGTATGAACTTAGTTCAGAAGTTCAGAATTTGACCGAACTCAAATAGTTTGGTTGGGGCATCTCATTTAAAGACACCCAAAAATCCTTACCACTAGTTCCTGGCAGTCACGAGGACATGAAATAACACCTGCTTCTATTTCTTTGCTGGGAAGTGGGGACATTTTCAACAGCTTGGCTTCAGTTTAAGCTCACAGATCTAAGCCAGACAATGGTGCCTCATTCTGACTGACATGGACATTGCTTCAAACTTCCTAGTTTGACCAAGCCTTGCTAGATCACAGCTGAACAATGAGAGCCAAATTTTATGCATGATTGTGCCTGACTTGTTCCTTTCCATTAGCACAAAGCAGATTTTAAAGTCAACTGTAATGGTCAAGGAGAATTCCTTGTGGTCTGCATGGCCCACCCACTTCCCTGACAGGTGGCCTCAGCGGCCTGTGAGGCTGCTGCGCCTGCCTGGAAAAGCCTTGGCTGCGTACTGGGGTCAGGTAGAGTAGGCCTTCATGTGTGAT
>QEPC01005694.1:1627591-1639731 GCA_003113815.1 Sphenodon punctatus | reverse complement strand
TCAGTCAAACACAGCAGGGGAAGGTCTCTAAGGTTACTCCAGGAAGGGAAGGGGGTTAAGGGGACAGGTGCCACACTCCCGACACCCACACACTCGCACGCTACCAGAGGAGGGGAAGTTTGAGGGAGGACAACACACACACACACGCTTAGTCAATACTCTAAGTCTCGAGGCTGAATTGTGCTCGCAACACTTAGCTTAGTCAGGGGCCGGTCTCCACTGAATCACCAGCGCCGAGTGCTTCTCGGCGCTGGTTCTTATGCTCCTGGCCCCGCCCCTCTGCGTGCCCTCGCAAGCGTGCGGAGCGCCGCAGAGGGGGCGTGGCCTCACTCCGCTTTTGGGTCCTCCCTTCTTTTGCCGCCCCTTCGTCCTGTGGCCCCACCGGGGTTTCTTGTATGGGCGGGGGCGCCCCCGCCGCCTGCTGGGGGGAAGCCGGGGGCGGCCCCTCCAGCCCCTTCGGCCCTGCTGGCATCGGAGCCGGGCCCGCGTGCCGCCGTTGCCCCCGCTTCCCCCATCGGCCCATGACAGTAATAGAGAAGAGACAGAGAAGAACGAGGTGGAGAGTGGCTGACCTACTGGCCACTGAGGAGCCACCAGGGGGTAGAAGTACCCTTAAGCTTACCCTTAACTGCTGTTGTTGTAGTATTCTGCTGGCGAGTGATTTTTTGGCATGTGCCTTTTGGTTCGCCGGTTGCTGGAACACAGGCAGCAGAAAGGCCAAGTTCAAGGAGGGTTGCGGCATCCTGAGGTGTTAACAGCCGAGGCAGCTGGGAGAGTATGCAAACTGGAAACTCACCAATTCCTGGCTCACTGGTCGCTGGAACTCAGGCGGCAGAAAGGCCAAGTTCCAGGAGGGGTGCGGCAACCTCAGGTGTTGACAGCCGAGGCAGCTGGGAGACAGTATGCAGATGAGCTGCAACCTCACCAGTTCCTGGCTCGCTGGTCGCTGGAACTCAGGTGGCAGAAAGGCCAAGCTCCAGGAGGGTCGCGATGTTCTCAGGTGTAGACTGCCGAGGCAGCTGGGAGAGTATGCAGATAAACTGCAACCTCACCAATTCCAGTTCTTCCAATTCCTCACCCACAAAGCAAGGATCCGGCATGGGCACCTCCCCAAAATCCTCTGCAGTGAAGACTGACACATTTGAAAAAGTTTTTGTTGCTTGTTTTTGCCTCTTAGGAAGCCTCCCTTCAAAATCTCTCTTGGCCTGCCTTATTAACAGTGGGTACAATCTCCCCAAGTTACATCAGAACTACATCAGAAGAAACAATAAAGTTACATAATAAGAAACAAAAAAGTTATAGCCAGAAATACGTTTTTCAGCTTTTCCCCATTATTTCAAAAATGAAAATTGTTTTCATTTTTGTTTTCATTATAGTTTTTTGTTTTTGTTATTACAATAACAAAAATGAAAACAAATTTTTTCATTTTTGTTATCATAATAACAAAAACAAATTGCACACCCCTATTGCCACCGGTGGTGTACCTGGTACTGAACTGTTGTGATTAGGGACAAGTCGCTGTCGTGAGGGTTTTGCAAGCCAGAATGGATTAGGGAGAGGAGAAAAGGGCTAAGGTACACAGGGAGAGACAGGGATATGTTCATGAAGCTGAGAAGTTAGTTACAAGGAGTACTGGAGGATGACGCAGCACCAGTACAAGGAGAAACAAACAAGCTACATATGGGGGTAAGGGCACAGGACAAGACTGACAGGACTGGTTGATTTTTAGGAGGGATTTGAAGGTTTAGAGAGAAGGAGCAGAGCATTTGTTCATGGAGGGAATTCCAGACATAGGCAGAAGCCTGGGCAAATGAGAATGTTTTAGGGAGCAGAAGACCTGCAGTGGGTGAGGGAGGTGGCAGAGGAGGAGTGAAGTTTCTGGTTGGGAACATAGTGTAAAATGGGGGCAGAAAGATAGGGAGGAGTATGACCATAAAGAGCCTTGAAGGTGAGGAGAGTTTGGGTATTTTCAAACACGACACCACTGCCCATGCTTACCCCAGCGTGGCAACGGGTGGTGGTGTCATGTCTGCTCCTGCCTGCCAGATGTTAACCATGGGCGGGAGCAGAGTACACCCTGAACCGTGGCAGGGCTAACCTGGGATGTTCGCTGGGCTCCCTGCCTGTCAGGGTGGAGGCGGGGCCACACTGAGCAGTGCAGGGGGTGGGCCCGTGTGGACCCATGTCCACACGTCCCACGGCCTCTCCCCACCCTGACCACCAGAATGTTTGTTTGGTAGTCGGGCAGACTCCGTACTCACCCCAGGCAGGCTTTAAGCATGGTAGCTGAAAAGCCATCTTGTGTGAAAATAACCTTTGTCCTGGATGTGAAGGGGGCAGGAATGAAGGAGGAGAGTAGAGGAGGCATTGAATGAACATGATCAAAGTGGCGAGTGAGGTGATCTTGGCAGTGAAGTGTTTCCCAGATGTGAGGGGTCAAGGTGAGAGTGCAAAAGGCCTCTAAGGAGGTTACAGTAAGAGTTAACTACAGTGTGGACTAAAACGAGGAAAGGGACCTCCAGAGGCAGAGCTACTTCTGTTCCCTGGCTCTGCCCTCTGCACCTTGCTGCTGTTGTCACTCTCCTTTCCCCTCCCTCTGGTGGGTGCTGCCTAGTGCCCAAAGTGGTAGGAAGGGAAGGCAGGGATGGGCGAACGTGGTTTGGAAGTTCGGAGTTCGGGCCCGAACATCCGAACCAAACGCTCGAATGGCCGAACAGTTCAGAAAAGTTCGGATGAGTTTGGATGAATTCAGGGGTGGGAAAAATGACTGGAAGGCAGGAAAAACGTGACTGGAAGTGGGAGGCAGCTGAGGAGCAGACTTCCTGGCACCAGGGGTGGAGACCAGAGGTGTTTCAGGGTCAAACAAAAAAATATTCAATTTGGTTTCGGTATCAATAGCGCTATTTTCAGTTGTTTTGCCAAGTTCGGCCAAACTGAACTCTGCCGAACCGAACAGCCGAACCTGAACTCGGATTTCGGACGTCCGAACATCCGAACCGCATTCTGTTCGCCCATCCCTAAGGGAAGGAAGGAGGGAAAGATTGACATTTGAGTCAGTGTTGTCAGAAATCCACCCAGGAATCCCCAAGCAGGCAGAAAGCAGTGCCAAGTAGAGGAGAGAACAGAGGGAGAGTGAATGGAAGCCTGTTGGAGTGGGTCAGACCCTGGTGGGTGTCTATGGAGACAAAGGGAGGGAGAATGTGCCACCCTGACACACACACACACACACCCCGGTTGCACCCTGACTTGATTCCCTTGGATAGTTGTGTCTGGGGAGCCACTCAGAGCAGGCATCCGCGCACTCCTCATCTTCTAGGAAGCACTGTCTGGCATGGCAGAGGAGAGCAGGAGGATACTGAAAAGGGTTAAGGATAGGCTTGTGTGACTGTAATGGCAATTTAGTGCCATTCTCTTTGTGAACAATTATTAACCAGGGAAAAGGATAAGCTCTCCGAATAAAGTGTTTGTTGCAGATTCAGTCATTCAGTTCTCATTTAAAAAGGAGACTGATCTTGGGGTCTATTTAATGTAGCTGGAAGCAGGAAGAACAAAACATGTCAGAAAACAAGCCCATTCGCACAAGATTTTATGCCCAATTTTCCCAGAGTCAAGGAATTTGGTTAGTACAGATAAAACCCCTTGGAGCTTGGGGATGTTTTGCTGAACTGAATCTCTGTGCATCTCATGATGAGTCAACCTCTGAGACTACAGAGACATCTCTGTTTTACTTTCCTATTAAGGGTAGGTGACTTTCCCCTCAGTGCTGTTTATATTACATTAGAGTGAAATGGAATCAGTACGTGACGTTCCTAATATGCTAAAGCAACACAGTTAATACAAATTAAAGGAAAGAAATACATATTTTGCAATTTAAAAAAATCTGAACTCAGTGGGCACAGATTTTATTTCACTGCACAGGTTTCCCCTGACAACAGAGGGTGTTTTTAAATGAGCAAGGAGGCTGGGGGAGGTCCATGCAGAGCACCCACTCAGGGGAGGGATTCTAATCGGCAGCTCCCAGCATCCTACTGTCAAAGACTGTGAGGGAGAGGGAAGCACACAGGGTTGGCCTTTGAAATTGACATGTCCTACCATGAGCACTGGGGAACCGGACTAGAGGTGTGTACCAGGGACCCATGTCTTTTTTTGTTTTCGTTATTTACATTTTTCATTGTTGTTTTCCTAAATATAAAAAATTCATTTTCGTTTTTGCTTTAATTTACGATTTCCATTGGTTTCAATGGAAAACACATTTTCGGATGTAACATTTTTGTTTTTCATTATATTTGGATGAAACCTGGAAGGATTGTACCTTCAATGGAAGGCATTAAGTGTACAACAAATATTGGATAAAGGAATCCTATTTTATAAGCAGTTGAATTGTGTTATTTTGGCAAAAATTTGCATATACATTCCTGGCTGTAACATCTTTGTCACCCATCTAATGTGGATGCAAGATGGCAAGTTTATACCCCTCCCCAAGGTTACTATCTATGCCAACTTTCAGAAGGATTGGATAAAGGGTCCTGGTGGTCTAAGCAATTAACTTATAAATGTATGTCTGTCTGTAACATCTTTGTAGTCTAACCAGTGTAAATGAAATTTGCAAGGGATATATCTTATACCTTCAGGATCTTCTCTGCCAATTATTGGAAAGATGTGATAATAGGTCCCAATTTTATAATCCTGCAGAGAATGAGCCTATGCCAGGGATTCTCATACGTGTCACTGTGGTATAAGAGTGGTTTGTGGTGCCAATTGACTAGCAGAAATATCAACCAAATATCCTCATTCTGTGCTGTGACCACCCCACCCTCTCTCCCCCACTTGTTATTGGGTAGTTGGAAGCATCTGTTTAGGAAAGAGCCAGTAGAGATTCTCTTATGTCCTCTGTCACAGTGCTGCAGGATGCAATTGTGATGATAATTGGTCAGCATGGATGTGTAAACACATGTCTCATGATTGCTGGAATGCTTTCCCTCAAAGTCCAAGTTATGTCCCTTCTATGCCAACCTCAGGGCTGCCCCCTATCCCCACCTTGAATCCACCACCGATTGGTCCTGTAAAACTGGAAGCATGCAGTAATTGGCCAGTGAATGTGTCTGTCCATCTGTTGGGTTTCTACCCATCCTCCCTCTAATAGTCTCCCTCCCCCTGTCATGCCAGGTGCCTGCCTCTGACTGGCACTGCATGGGCTGCTATTTATCTGAATAATGGTCTTCAAGGGGATAACTTCAATTACTTATAAAATTGGGGCCCTTTATCAAATTTTCCTGTAGTTTGACAGAGATGACAGGGAAGGAGTGGGATATATTTCTGCCAAATGTCTTGTAAACAGGTTGGAATATAAGAACATTACAGCCAGAAATGAATGTTTAAGTTAATGGCTTATAACATCAGGAACCTATATCCAATCTTTCAGAAATTTGGCAGGATTGGTAATCTTTTGGAGAGACATAATATTACCAGGTTTCATGCAAATTTAGCAGAAGATAAAGAAATTGTAGCCAGGAATGCGTATGGAGCTTTTCTTAAAATCACAATATTAATTGCTTCTAAAATCTGTTCCCTTTATCCAGTCCTTTGGACATTTGGTACACATAATGCCCTCCATTGCTGGTACAATATATCCAGGTTTCATTAGAAGTTAATAAGAAACAAAAAAGTTGTAGCTGGAAATATGTTTTTCCATTTGCCCCCGTTATTTCAAAAACAAAAAATCATTTTTTTTGTTTTTGTTATTATTTGTCATTTTCATTGTTACAGCAAAAAAAGAAAAGAAAAAAATAATTTTTTGTTATCATAATAATGAAAATGAATTGCACACCCCTAAACCAGACTCCCCAGCACTCGTGGCCAGTTCCCGTGACTTACAAAGGCTGTGTTCCCTGCCTGCAGTGCCTATGAGCGGGGGACTGGTCTGCTGGCATGGGTGACTGCCCCAATTCATACAGGCAGGGGATGCATGGGCACCTGTTGCCACGCACATTTTTGGCTTGCCCTGCACAGTGCACTCCAGAATTCTCAGCGGTGCGCCGTGAGTGGCCACGGGTAAGTGCTGAGTGGCTCCCGTGAGCATGCATCTCCCCGCACCACCTTCAGATGGGTGATTGGATGAGTGACTCCTGGGTGATTGTGGGTGGTAGCATCTCATTTTAAAACACCCTGAATCTTTCAGTTAACTAAAGGGAAGGGGGGAAATAAAAAAATCCATCATTCTTATAGTTGCCTGAGAAGCTGTGTTTTTTTCTTTGTTTTAATTTTCTCAGCTTAGTGTGGATTCAAGTTATTTTCATTGCGTTTTGGCATGAATAAAATAGCCTTATAATCAGGGACCCATGTTCAATGCATTTCCCCCATTCCTGCCAGTGAGAAAAACACAGTGAACACTCTGCTGATAGTGTGGATTGGCATTAGAGTATGGGACCCCAGTCCTGCCTATAGCACTGAAATAACAAACTTGAAGAGACAACTCCAGTTGTCCTTTTAGAGGAAAATTTTCCCAGTGGTTTCAATGAAAGTTTAGTCTGAGTAGGATTGGAGAATTAGACCCACATTTTAAAAAGATCTCTAGTTAAACAAGAAGCTCATTCAGTTTCTGTTGCTGATTATACACAATGGAAGCAAATTAGATGTCAGTTTAATTTTTAGTATAAAACAATGTTGATACAGAAATGAGGTATCTTTAACAGAAAGTGAAGGGCACATCTGCATAAGATCCAAGCCCAATCTGTCTGGCATTCATTTTCCAACAAAGTAGTTAGAAAACAAAAGAAAAGTTGTTTCCACAAGTACAGAGCTAGCTTTACAGCTGGATGAGATACTGTAAGCCAAGAAGAGAGCTCTCCGGTAGGTGACATCTGATACGTGGTTGCCAGAATGCTATAAACAATACAAGAAAAGATTAAAGTTCACGTATTATTCTCTAAGTTGAGTCCATTGGGTGTCAAGGGAGTCAAGCCTGTAAATCCAGAAGTTTTCTCTAGCTTCTAGCAGCCCAGGGTTGGTTGGTTTTTCTATTGGAAAGATTTCTAAGTCAGAGGGTGTCATCTACTGTTGTGGGAGCAGCTTGATGACACTCTAACACCCAATGGTCTCAACTTAGAGGATAATACATGAACTTTAATCATTCTTGTATTGTTTATAGCATTCTGGAAACTACATATCAGATGTCACCTACTGGAGAACTCTCTCCATCCTCAGTGTCCTTAGAACCTTCACCTTGACTTACAGTGCCGCATTTAAAAATCAGCTGTATTACTGATAAAGGCAGACACTGAAACATCTCTAACTAAACTATCTTAAACTCCTCTCTGTTTTCACAGTCAATTATTCTTATATTTATTCCAGTGACTGTCTGCATCCTTCAAGGATCCAGAGCTTCCTTGACTGCAGCACTGTTTAGTTGCTTAACACATCTGTTTATATAAATATACAATATACCAAAATATATATATATATATGTAATTGTGTGTGCGTGTGTGTGTGTGTAAATGTGGAAAATGTCAACAACCTAAGTACGATTTCACTGCTGCTTTCTCCCACCTGCTATTTCTAGTGTCAATTTCCATTAAAAAAAAAACAAAAAACCATTTGCAGAAGAGAGTAGATGTAGTGAAGACTACCCAGCTGAGAAAAAGTCATAATATTAAAACAACTCAGTGACATTTAATAACTGGTTATTGCTCCTCAATTTTCTCTACTAAATGAACTGTCAAAGGTACCAGGAAAAGATACGTTGTAGAATAATGCTGGATCAATAGCAGGAAAAAAGTGTTTGTGAACCTCTTGATGAGTAAGAAACTGAATCTTCATTCATCATATTCATGCAACTCTTTTCATGGTGTAAATTTTGTTTGTATAGCTATTTTATAAGAAATGAATGGCAGGAGAGACTTTTAGATAGAAGTTGTAGACTTCTTGTTTTAAAATAAAAAAATAAAATAAAAATCCCTTGTTCTGGATTGCCATGGTCTTCCAGTCAACATGACAGGCGTTGATGACAATGCTAAGCTTGTGTAACCATGTGGATAAAAGGCGTCTTTTTTTGTTCAGTGAAATGAAGCCTTTGGGAAGATACTTTGCATACTGTATTGGCAATCATGACAAACATTTATGGTAGCATGTGGTGGTTCTTTTTTCTTTGCATAGTGACCCTGTGTCATCAGCAAAAGCCAGCTTTGACTTCAATAAGAATAATCACTCATAGTTCCATCTTCTAGTGGGAAGACTCAATTGTGTTCTGATTCTGAACAATATACTCACTGTCAAATATACTGTTCTTTGTATATTTTTCTTGCTTTAGTGAAAAGAAACAGAAGAAATAGGGCTTCAGAGAAGGAGGCAGATTTCCCCTGCTGTTGGATGAGCCAACTGGAACAGTGTATAGCAACAAAAGGATCTCCCTACGTTTCACTCATCCCAAGCTAAGTGGTACAGTGTAGCAGAGAGCCGGCTATCCTGGACTGCGGGCCCTTTAAGGGAGGTAGGACCAGCATGGGCTGCAGGTGCTATCAGAGGCTCAGGCACTAGGTGAAGGACAGTGCCCAAGTGCCTCATACCTGAGCTTGGGCATGGCTGAGATAGCCCAAGATAAAGCCTGAGCAGAGAGCTCAGTGGGGAGGTTGTCGAGTTGCTTGGGAGTGCTTGAAGAGACAGAAGCTTTGGCTAGGCTTGGGCCGTTTTTAGACGTGCACGGCGGCACCCTCGCTTTTAAAAAAAAAGACCCGGCAGCCCGATTTACATGTGACACCGTTGCCGAATATGCGCATGCGCAGGCGATGCGCATCCATTTCCGGCCGCGTATGACCGGCCTCGATTGCCGACTCGGTCAGTTCACGGCCGGAAACGGATGCGCATCGGCATGCGCGTATGTGGCGGCGGCGTCACGTGTAAATTGCGCTGCCGGGTCTTTTGAAAAACAAGCGCAGGTGCTGCCGCACATGTCTAAAAATGGCCCAAGGGTCTCCACACGAACTCTGCTTGGAGGTTGTTGCCTGAGCTGGAGGGTTTGGCAGGTTGCAGGAGGGATTTGTGCCTGTTCCGCAGAGCCTGTGAGCATGAGGGGGACTATATGTGTAATATGGGTAAGTAAGTAATTTTATTATGGATGTAGCTTTCGCCGTATCCAAAAGAAAGGAACAAGTTTAGACATTTATATGTGTAATATGAACTAGGATGGACTGTATATAGTGATGGAACACTTGTGAAATATAGACACTTGGAGCAGAGATTCCCCTGCAGAGCATAACGTTTTGGCTCAGCTGTGGTTTCCCACTGTCAGCACCTAGGCACTTCTCTGGCTTCAGTCCTCTGCTTCAGAGATGTCCCTGGCATCATCCAGCTTGGATGAATGCCTTCTGGACCCCCAGCGATAGTTGTTGCATGAAACGCCACAGCTCCGATGTGATCCAGTGCCACAACTCACTCAGCTGCCCACCATTGTGAACACAATCCTCCTTCCATGTCTGTAGACTTAGTGGCTTTAGCTCCCAGGGACTCGGGAGCTTCTATGGGTCCTTCTCCTTCCAGCACCCAGCTCAAACTTCTTCAGGGAGTTCAGGCAGGTCCAGTCCTTCCGCAGCTCAGACTTCCAAGAGAGAGTTCTGGGCTCAGTCCTACGTACCGAGCCCTTCCCTGTGCAGGATTCCCACCCCCCCCACCCCATTTTAACAAGACGGCTTGGTGGCAGACGTGAGGGGTGCCTGCATTTGCTCCATGTCTTTAATTTACAAGTGTTTTGTCACCATACACAGTCCATCCTAGTTTATATTACACATATAATCCCACTCGTGCTCACAGGCTCTGCGGGTCAGGCAAAAAATCTCTCCTGCAGCTCGCCAAGCCCTCCAGCTCAACCAACACCCTCCAAGCGGGTTTGTGTGGAGACAGAGCCTAGCCCAAACTTCTGTGTCCTCAAGCACTCCCAAGCAACTCAGCAACCTCCACACTGAGCTCCCTGCTCAAGCTATCTTGGGCTGGCTCAGCCATGATACACTCAGGCGCTGTCCTTCACTCCATCTAGCACCTGAGCCTCTGATAGCACCTGCAGCCCATGCTGGTGCTACCTCCTTTTAAGGGCCCATGGCCCAGGATAGCCTGCTTCTTGCTACATACACCACAAAGAATTGCTCCCAGAACCCTTAAAAGTACTCTATACAATATGCCACACTCTGTTTTTCCTATTTGTGAGCTCTAACTTACACTGAGGGTGTTTTTAGACAAATGCCTTCCCACCCATTACTCACCGATCACCCACCCATCATGCAAGTTTCAGGGTTGCATAGGGCCTCAATGTGGCCTGCAGCATCCATGATGGGTGGGTGATTGGTGGGGAGGCGCTTGCCTAAAAACACCCTGAGTTTCCTTAGAACTGGTTGGTAATCGGGGAGGGAGGAAACGAGGGTGCAGAACAGAAATAACCCAGGGCTGGGAATCCAATTTGGAGTTTGCCCATGGGTAGGGGCTGGGAGCCCACAGGTGGGAGCTCATCTCATGAAGACGACAATCATGAGGAGTGGCTGGTGACCTGAAGAAAAAAGTCTTTTTAGTGGAGTTTACTTTGTATATGTTGTGGGAACTTAGCACTATAAATAATAAAATGCACCTAGATGAACAAAAACAGTGTTTTGTGACAGTGTTTGAGCTGGATTCTGCAAGGACTTATGCCCAGCAGCAGGCAAGCCCTTGTACAGCAAGCTTAGTACAGGGAGGTGCAATTTACACTCCCCTCACTAATTTTGGTGAATTTGGCTTGTTGTCTCCTTTCTACCCTAGGAGAGTAAAGGTTAAGGAAATATTTCTCACCAATTGCAACATACATGTTGTCCTCCCTCTCTCTGATGTCCCAAACACCGCATTTTCCATAGCTCAGCACTTGCTACCACTCACCTCACTTCACATTGTCCTAAATTTTTCTTGCATAATTTACAAGTTGCTGCCATACAAACAACCCTTTACAATCGAGCACGTTCTGCAGGAGGAACATTGTGTTGCTGCCAGAGAATTCGGTCTTCAAATATGGAAGCATTTTTTTGGTTATTGTTGCTATTAATAGATTTCTTCACTTATCCCCCTAAAAGCACATAAAGTACAAGGCTGTTATTTTGCGTGGTTGTGAGTTACTTTCCTTGTGTGTCAAAACTACTCTCAAACAGTAGGATTATCTACAGTAATAAAATGCACGCGTTATCTATGATAATTGCCCTAGAGCTTTCTGACCTAACTTGAGAGGAAAATAAGATAGATTTCTATCTGTTCTCTTGGCAGTGCAAACTCATCCTATGTCACTGGAGTGGTCACAGAGGCCTCTTAACCAAACCAAAATTTTCTTCTCTCTTGAATAGGAGTCCAGGTCCTTCCCGCTTGGCCGAGTCCAGAGGCACTTTAATTGAACTACAGTCTGGGACCCCTACTCTTCAAGGGTAGTGTTTGCTTGTGGGAATATATGTAAAATTTTGCTTGGTGGACTCTAGCTGTGGTGTAGGCTATCCTACAGCTTCTGTTTCAAACCCTTCCCTGAAGTTTATTTATTTATTTATCTAAAACATATATCCCGCCCCTCCTGCCCACAGGGCAGCCCGGGGCGGCAAACAACACTCAGTAAAACAATACGGTCCTACAAGCGCTGTCAGTGGCTGATTGGGGACCACACTGTGCTGCAGCTCAAATCTTTCCATTATCTGGGCCTGCTCTTTCAGTCAATGGGGGCTTGGAAGAGTCATGTTGAAGGTGCTATATCATCTGCACAGGGAGCTATTTTTGCGCTGCTGCGATTATTTGGCAGGTCAGGAAGGAGGGCTGTGGCACCAGGGGCAAAGGTATTAAATGCTATGGTGCGAACGCAAGTCTTGTATGGGGCCCAAGTCTGGCTGCCGGCCTTGTCATCGAAGGCAGGGAGGCTGGATAGTCTCCAGGTCTTTTTCTTTCAAAATCTTTTGAAGATCCCCCATGGCACTCCCTTTGCTGCAATTAGGTCTGAGGTTGGCCAACTCAGGTGGTCCACGGAAGCCTGGGTTCTGGTCTTGAAATTCTGGGGTAAATTATGCAAGACGTGCACTTATGGGCTGATCCATCATTGGAGACTTGACACTTATAAGAGCACATGGCAGAGGGCAGTGGAACTTTTTCTGTCCAACCTG
>QEPC01005694.1:1604930-1615215 GCA_003113815.1 Sphenodon punctatus | reverse complement strand
GCCAGCATTCTGTGCTCCTGGGAATTGCCCTGGTGATGCAGGTGGCACACAAGGGTGGAGTCATGAGGACATGCCTACAAAAGCCCTAGTGGGGCTGTAGGGCCCTGCTGGTAATCTTTGGAGAGACTGCTCCCCCCCTCCATCCCCATTGCTGGCCACGTAGGAGACAGAGCAAGAGAGAGAAAGACTGTGAGAGTGAGGATGTGAGTGGGTGAGTGAGTGAGTGCACACGTGGAATTCTGGTGCTAGGTAAGTACCTCCCACCCTTACTAACCCCCCCTCCTGCACGATATAGTGACCTTCTCAGGCTCATACTTGGCCTGTGTGCTCCCCTTTTATTTGATCCCTGGCCCCCTGTTCCCCCTCACCAGGACCCACTGTAAGAGTGTGTTTCCCCCTACCCCAGGGCTCCCTGGTGATGTGTGAGTGTGGTGTACAGGCTGCTCCCAGGAAGGGGGACAGTACCTCCTCTACCTCCCCCATGATGATCTGGATAGCCTCCTTGTGGGAGGAAAGCCCACCTAAGATCCTGAGGGGCCATAGTTATCACAGAGTGAACTGAGAGAGAGAGAGAGAGAGAGAGAGGGCTGTGGTACCCCGGCAGACATAGATCCACACTCTCCCCCTGTATCAGCTCCCCTGCTCCAGCTCAGCTGCAAAACCTGAAGGGAGCAAGCACTTTAAAAAGATTACAAGCCTGGTGGGGGCCATCAGGCCATGGGAGGGTGGAGGACGTGTAGCCCCAAAGTGATCTCTAGACTCTGGCACCATGGATCTAATGCAGCTGCTTTAGGAACTCACCTCATGTCTATGAAAGCCTCGGTGAGTTGCATAGAGGAGACTTGGTATTCATTCTAGATTCTTTATTGCAGGTGGACATGATTTCAGAGATGTGTACTTGCAAGCAGACTGAGCAGAAGGGGGGAGGAGGACTTGGGGAGGGGTGCTACCAGTGGTAGTATACTTAAATCCTTAAGCAGTCTGATTAACTTAATGAATCTACCAGTATAGATACTAGCAGTGTTAGTATACTTCTAGCAGTGCTAGTATACCAGCACTCTAATATACTAAATCATCCTATAAACACACACCCTCTTTGGGTGAAATTTGAATTATTGCCTTATGTTCAACTTGCCCAAAAGGGTTACACTGCTCAACATTACAATGCGGCAACAGTGGAATCCGCCCCCTCCCCTGAATATTGCATTTTCTGAAAGAGCACTACAATACCAGTAAAAGCAGAAATCAAATTTTGTTGCATGAAGGAAAAACAAAGGAAATTTACCAACACAAAACCTCTGGTTTAAGTGAACAGTTAAGACTTGCACAAATTTCCAACCCCCCCAAAACCACCATTACAATGTATACTCCTGTCCAAAACCAGCGGTACTAGTTGGTGTACACTAGTGGTGTACAAAAACCACACTAGTACACTCGCTCCAAGTGGCCAATGGCCACTTGTCTTCTTCCGAAAGGGGGGGGGAGCAGCAAAGCCCTCCCCCCCTGGCCAACATGAAACAGCTGCAAGGAGCCGTTCCACATGGGGAGGGAGAGGGAATTCTAATGAGATGCTACCTGCTACTACCATGTTTTCAGTTCCACAGTTTTTTTGTTCACCCCAATCCTGGTGCAATGTGGTGTCTGGTGGGTTCTGTGAAGGTGTCTTAAGATAGAACTTGAAGGAAATAGGTACTTATTAGAGGACTGGCTCAGACTCCATGTCTGCAGTCTGACTCTCTTTGTGTCTGTTGGAGACTAGCCCTTGAAGGGTAAATGTATCAGTTCTGCAAGGCCAGACAGATCTGATAAACATGCATGCCTCTTAAAGGAATATCATCTTTACACATTGTCTTATTTACTGTTTTCAGAAAGTTATTTTGTCAATATCCTCTAATGCAGACTCCTTAGAAGAAACACCTTTCAGAACATTATTGCACCTTCTTCCTCCTTTCCACATTTGATCCATATTCTCAGGGCCATCACCATCCACACTGGAGACTCAAATGATATTGGTGTAAATCAGTGGCGAATCTGCCCCCACTTCCCAAACCCCTTCTCTTAGATTAACACCACCCCTAGATACCTATGAAAGAACTGAAATAATAGAGCACCATGGGTGGGACCCCGGAGCTGTTCCGTGCCTCTGTCCCCCGCAGTTGCCTCATGCATGCCCCGTGAGGACCCCAGCAGATGGCCCAGCAGTTCCTCTGGCTGTGGTCCACTCGTGCACTGCCCTCCACCATAGAGTAGCACTCTAGCTTGCCACCACAACTCTATGGTGGTAAATGTGGCCCGCTCCGTGGACCCCCATCAGATGGGAGGTGGCCCTGGGGCAGCACATCACCATGATTACCCCACATTTGTTGCTCTGCCTTTGTGGAGATGGCACCATGCAGAGCTGTCCCAGCCCAAATTGGGGCAGATGTCTGGGGGCCACCCTTCACATGGGCAAGTAAATCCAGGGCAGAGAAGGACCAATGTCCCCGCCCCCCCCAATCTCATCTGTTAACACCCCATGATTAAGTCTGCATCAAAACAACACTATGTTGCTAACATTAATATCACTATGTGCGTGTTACTTGTAAGAGTAAGTCAAATGTGCAGACCCTTCATACCAAGGCTTGAGAGTACAGTTAGGCCTTGCATCAATCTCTGAAGGTCAATAGGTCTAGGCTTTTTCAGACAAATTATGGAAGCAAGATCCACCATTGATGGCCTTCCACTGAGAACACTTGCCTCCAAATATTATAATCGAGTTACAGTTCTCCAGCTAAGCTCATACACAAAGACAGTATTTTGGAGAACAATGCAGTCATTCAGGTGGTCAAGAATCAAGAAAAATAGAGATAGATACATTAATGTCCTTTTCCTCAGGACCCTGTAACTTGAGCACGTGACTCAGCAAATTGGTCGCTCCGTTGTTTGGTACTTCTCTGGAACAACTGAGAGTGTCCACTGTCAGAGAAAGGTTGCTGGGTTTGATGGGTCATTGATCTGGCCCAATATGGCACTTCTTACATTTGATGCTGGGATATTTAGCACCTCCCACAACCCCCATTCTTTCACCTTCCCTATTCTGACAGGTTTTACAAATACTAGGCAGTCTTGTCTTTTAATGCCTAGGTTCTCAGACTGTTCTCAAATATGAGTAGAAGTAGGTATGCTTCCTTTTATCCCTTCCAAGAGAGGAGGCTCTTCAACAATACTTTACAACCAAGAAAAAGGATATATAATTCATGTACAAAAATATGTTTGTACATTTCATGGTTGTAAAGCAATACACATGTAATGCATATCTCAATACATATAACGGCTATATGCATATATAATTCTTGGTTGTAACGTTATATTTTACCTGTAACAGCATGTAGAGCTGCAATGAGTACCTGCAAAAACAGGTATACCCGATGAATGCCCAGTACCCGATAGGGGTGTGCAGGTCATTTTTGTTATATCAATAACAAAAACAAAAGTTGTCATTTTCATTATCGTTATTGCAATAATGAAAATGACAAAAAATAATAACAAAATCAATAACGATAATGAAAGTTGTTATTGATTTTGTTATTGCCTAGCAGCCTGCCAGGTGTTTTTTGGAGGGAAATGTGGTGAGAGGAGGAGGGAGCAGACATCTCTGAGCCAGAAACTGTGCTGAACTCTTGAACTGGACCTGTGATGGGAGGCGAAGGACCTGATGGATGTAATCGCTGGCCAATGAGCAGTGTAAGCAGGTCCCAAGCAGTTGAATGGCACCCTGTGATTGCTCAATGCCTCCTGGCTTGCAGAACCAATCAGGGGAGCTCTGGGGGAGGGCACTGCAACTCTTTATACTGCAGGGCTGGGCTGTTTGACTCTGGTTCTGTTAGCTATTGCTCTGTCTGGGTGCATGTGCAGAATCTGCTAGTGCTTGCACTAAAAATCCTCCCATATATATCCCTATGACCTTAACTTTCCAATCCTTATTCCTTATGTTTTCTTTCATTCCCCTGTCTGTATATTATATATATTAGGATTATAGGATAGGAAAGTTTTGTGTTATAAATAGGTTAGGTTTAGTTTAGATTCTGTGTGTGTGTGTGTGTGTGTGTGTGTGTGTATATATATATATATATATATATATATATATATATATATAAAATATACAGACGGGAAGGAAAAGGAAAACTCACGAACTTGGTATACATGCAATATCTAGTTTTTATATATATAAAAACTTAGTATTCTTGGTATACACACTAACTAGATATTATGTGTATACCAATACCAAAACCAAAATCTTCATTTGAAATCGATACCAATACTGACAATGATAATGAAAAATGACATTTTGTTATTAACAAAAATGACATTTTTATAACAAAAATGATAATGAAAATGACATGGGGCCCTGGTGCACACCCCTAGTACCCAAATCAACTCAACGACATTGGGTACCTTGGGCCAGTCACATTATTCTCTCAGTCTAACCTACCTCACAGGGTTGTTGTGAGGATTAAAAGTTGTGTTAAATTGTATGTAAAGGGCTCCAAGTGCCATGGCAGGGAGGCGCTATATAAAAATAAAGTATTATTATTATTATTATTATTTTATTACAACCACTGATCGATACATGATTATGACCTGATTTGGGTACCTGATGTCCCAGAATGTCGGCTTTGATACCCATTTTTTTGACATTCATACTGATTCTTCGACTTCTGACACGCATTTCTTGTTTCTTCTGTCCTGGAAAGCCAACCTCCAGTTCCAGTTTTTCAAATTTCCATCCTGATTTTTTGGTTTTCCATCCCAGTATACTGACTGGTAATTGGAAAATTGAAAGACTGGTAATAGAAATTACTGGGGTTTTTTTCAGTGTTGACACCTGGGTAGCCTGCTGAGTACTCGATGCAATATTAAAAAATGTGGATATTTCCCAGGGGTGCTAAATTAAATACTTGCTTAGACTCTAATAGCATGTTGTTATAACTTTTGATACATGCATAAAATGATATCTACATCTGCACACACATGCAGAAACTGTTCAGCTAACGTTTTGGAGCAGCCTCTCCGAGGGAACCTTTTTTTTTTTAAAAAAGGAAAATGTATATGTCTAAAGAAATTAAAATGGAATTTGGGAGAGGAAATACTGTTATTCATGTTTGTTCTCCGATATATCTAGACTTACTTTGCTTTCCTTGCGGCAGTGTAGCTGAATATTTCATCAAATAAAAGAAGCTTTCAATACCAAAAGTTTCCTTTAACCAGCACCTTATTAAAAGTTGCATCAACTAAAACAGCACAGCAGTGATTGTACAGCCTGACTGATGTTCTTTCTGTGCACGTCACCAGGCACTTTTCATTTCATGTTTCATTTATAACTTGCTGCAGTGATTCCAACAAAGTATATTTCCCAACCCAGAGATAGGAGACTATAGATAAAATGTTTTTGTTGGCTTACCTAAAGCTACTTTTAATGACATAGTACCAGGGGAAAAAATCACTTGGGGTAAATCCCATGAGATAGAGTGCCCGATCCCTCACCTGCCCCAGGTGGGGTAAATGCAGCGGCCACACTTCAGGCCGGCAGGTAGTAGGGGTGTCCATTTCATTTTTGTTGTTATAATAATGAAAACGAAATATGGATTTTTTTATTTTAGTTATTGATTAATGAAAACGAAAGAACATAATAATGGGGAAATGAAAACATTTCATTTCGTTATTATGAATTAATTGGAAAAATCTGAACACATTTTTGGCTGTACCTTTTTTGTTTTACACCCAAGTTTGGTGAAACTTGGCAGTATTATACTCCCAATGGAGGGCAAATTTCAGAGTGATTGGATAAAGGGATATGATTATATAAGCAGTCTTTATTTTACACAAATCTGTTTACACATTCCTGGCTGTAGCGTCTTTGTCTCCAATCTGATTTGAAAGAAACTTGGCAAGGTTATACCTCTCCCTAAGAGTACTATGTTTGCAAAATTTAAGAATTGGATAAAAGGTTATTTTGTTATAAGCAATTTACTTGTAAATGCATTACTGGCTGTAACTTTTTATGTCTATCCATTTTACATGACATTTGGAAGAATTATATCACAGCCCTTCAGCATCATCTCTGCCAAACAGAAGTAAGATTTGATAAAGGGTCCAAATTTTATAAGTAAGTTTCCCTTTTCTGGCAGGCTGTATGTGTGTGTGTGTGTGTGTGTGTGTGTGTGTGTGTGTGTGTGTGTGTGTGCTACAGCTCACTGCAAGAGTTCAGCTAGCTACATAAATCCAATCCCCATGCACCTGGGGTGCTGCCAACATCCTCCTGCCCCCTCCGAGGATGTTCTCTGTAAGTTGACAGACACTCCCACGCACCCAGGGTGCCCGCCCAGATTATAGCCTGTGCCAAACAGCAGAAATGACAGATACAGCCTCTAGCCAATTGGCTTGACATTTCAAAGACACCCTGGCTCAGACAGAGATGTGATTGCCTCTCTTACTGCAATCTTCCAGCTTTCAAGGACCACTCCTGGGTGGCTCTGAGGCATGAATAGAAGGGACATAACTGGGACTTCAGGAAGCAAGGCAGAGGGCAGGGAGAAGCATCCCAGAAATCAGGAGACATGGTTCACACATCCAGACTGGCCAATTGTCATCACAATCACATCCTGCAGCAGTCTGACAAAGGATATAAGAGAATCCCTTAATGGCTCTTTCCTGTCCTAAGCAGATGCTTCCAACTTCCCAGTAACAAGTGAGTGAGAGGGGTTGGGGTGATCACAGAAGAGAATTATATATGGGTGACATTTCTGCTGGTCAATTGGCATCACAAGCACATCTTGTACTACAGTGATGAACATAAGAGAAAGAATCCCTGGCACAGGCTCATTCTCTGTAGATGCTGTGCAACCTTGTAACACTGAGACCCTTAGAGATGATCCTGAAGATCCGAGATACATTTCTCCCAAATTTTATGTAAACAGACTGAAATGCAATGACGGTACAGCCAGAAATACATTTACAAGTAAATTGCTTATAACATTGGGACCTTTTATGCAATACCTATGAAATGTGGCAGGGATAGTACAATTGGAGATGGGTATAATCCTGCCAAGTTTCAACTAAATCAGATGAGAGACAAACATGTTACATCCAGGAATGTGTACACAGAATTTTGTAAAATAACAAATTTTGACTGCTTCTAAAATCGGATCCCTTTATCTAATCTTTCTGAATTTGGCACACACAATGTACCATTGGGGGTACAATCTTGCCAATTATCATCCAAATTGGATAAGAAATAAAAAGTTTACAGCTGAAAGTGTGTTTTCCATTGAAACCAATGGAAATAAAAAACGAAAGGAAAAACTAAAAATAAACAAAGAATAATGAAATATAACAAAAACAAGTGACATTTTAATAACAAATATGAAATTAATAACTAAACCAATGGAGAGTTACTGTGCACATCCCTAGCAAGTAGGGCTAAAACTCGGTATTCTATTTTACTCAGTTTTAGTAGAGGATCACGGTATTTGACTCAGTTTTACCAAGTACAGAGAACCTGAGAAATGGGCACAGTATTCAGTACTCAGTACTATCTCAGTTGATCAGTGCTTACCTGATTCTGTGTCGGGCCACTGCCATGTAACCTACCCTCCTGTGAGCATGTACTCCTGAAATCATTGTTTCTTCCTTATGTGGTCAGCAAGGGAACATAAGGGGACCAAGGGTACACTTGATTGGACGACAAGGGCACAAATTTATTGGAGGGGGACAAGTACAGGATAGTTTGATTGTTTGCCAATGGCAAATAAAAGTCATTGGGTTGCATATTTACCCTCTTTTGGTGACTTCGCAGTGGGTGCTGCTTACTGGTAAGTGTGTCCGCATGTCACATGCAAAATTTAGAAGTGATTTGGCATGGGAGCAAACTGGATTGGATTGCTCTCTCTTTTCTGGGCTGTGTGGCCCCCTCCCAAACTTCTTGCATTATTTATTTTTGGTTTCTCTGGCTTGCTTGGTTTTGTTTTGTTTTGTTTTATCTGTCCAGAGATGCAACCAAATGCCTGTTGGGGCTCGGGGCATGGCACAGAGGCAATATGGATTGATCTCTTACCTGGGCGGTGTGACGCTCCCTTCCCAATTCCTTGCATTTTGGTTTCTGTGTCCTTGGCTTGTTTGTTTGGTGGATGTGCTGTCTTGCACTGTGGCTGGCTCAGATGTGGTAAACAACCAGTAGTGCCAGCATACTGAGTACTGCCGAAAACTCAAGCCTGATCCTTGACTACTGAGAAATACTTGCAAATAATTACTGTTCTACTCATTTCTGCCCTACTGTCAGGGAAAGCAGGCCACATGATCGCCCCCGATAGAGAAACCAGGAAGGCAGGCTGCTGCCACAAGTCCCACCATGCCATGGGGTGGACTCAGGAACCACCCACATGCCAGGTACCCAGCCCCCTCCACCCACCATCCCGCATCCTGCCCATTCTCCTGCCCGAATGTGACATGAACACACACAAATGATGAACTATGCCTGCCTGCTCTATGGTTCGCCAGACCATGAAGCCGTATGACGCCAAAGGAGCCCAGGTGGAAATCCATGCAGAAAAGACAAACATAAATGATTCCAAAATACCTGAAACAGTTACTTATAATGAACAGATTAAGAATAAGAATAAAAATAATACATTTTAAGTGTCAATATGCAAATGCTAGAAGTCTAAAAGGTAGAATAGGAAAATTAGAGTGTAGGGCACTAAATGAAGAGCTACACATAATAGGCATCTCAGAGACCTGGTGGAATGAGGATAACCAATGGGACACTATACCAGGTTACAAAATATATAGAAATGACAGTAGACTGAGCTGCTGGTGGTGTGTTGCTATATGTTAAAGACAGCATTGAGTTAAGTAGCATTAAAATTTTACAGGAAGGATGTGAACTGTACTCTGGAATCTCTATGGATAGAAATTTCATGCCTAAGGCTGCTTTTACATGAGTGGCCGGATGCAGCGCATTGAAGAATGCACTTCATGAAAAGCCTCATGGGGTGCATTTAGACGCACCGTAAGTAGCTGGCTGCCATAGGAATTGCAGCTGATGCAGTGTTTCTGAAGGTGCATTTGGGAAGCCTCGATATCGGTGACTACTTCTGGTGTGTAGAAACGCACTCCGCGGGGCTTTTCAGGAAGTTAATTCTTCAACGCACTGTATCCGGCCGCTCGCATAAAAGCAGCCTAACAGGTAAGTGAATAGCAGTGGGGCTATACTATCATCCCCTTGACCAGGACAGTGAGACTGACTATGACATGCTAACAAATTAGACAGGCAACTAAAGTCAGAAACATAATAATAATGGGTGGTTTCAGTTATCCGAATGTTTAATGGGTAGATGTCTCCTTGTGGTGTGATATGGATGTAAAGTTTCTAGATGGCATAAATTTCTGCTTTTTGGAGCAGCTGGTCCTGGAACCAATGAGAGGAAAAGAGCATAAGCACTGGTAAATGAGATGTAAAACTAATAAGGCAGGCCAAGAGAGAATTTGAAGAGAGACTCGCTTAAGAGGCAAAAAGTAATAATAAAAACTTTTAAAAGGACATCAGAAGCAAGAACCCTGCTAGAGAGTCAGTTGGGCCATTAGATAACCAGGGGGTTAAAGGGGTGCTCAGATAATAAGGTAAGGCCATTGCAGAGAAGCTGAATTAATTCTTTGATTCCTTCTTCACTTCAGAGGATGTTGGGGAAATACCCACACTAGAACTGTTCTTTGTAGGTGATGAATCAGAAAAGCTTTCTATTGAGAGGGAGGATGAGTTGGCTGATATAAGACACTCTCCCCATATGGTAGGCTATTCAGAACTCTGGGGTGAATATCATCTGATCTCGGTGATCATCTGATCTCTTTGCAACAAAAATTATAAAGAATATGGAAGAGCTCCCCTATGAAGAGAGGCTAGATAGGTTAGGGCTCTTCAGTTTGGAGAAGAGACAACTAAGAGGGGATATGATAGAAGTTTATAAAATTATGAGTGGTGTGGGACGAGTAAGGTTGTTTTTACATGGATGGGTATGGGTGGGAGGATGGGTGTGCTGACTCAGTGGGTGGAGATGTGTGTGTGTCCCTTTACACGGACCTCCTCCGGTTACATGGGGCCTCCTCCGGTTTTCTGGAGGGCTCCATGGGTGGAGATAGGTGTTGTGTGGGAGCGCGCATGCACCCCCCCATCATTCACATGGGTGAACACCGACCATACACCCATCCCCCCCAACAGTCATTTACATGGATACCCCCACTGGCAGAACAC
>QEPC01005694.1:1584900-1599796 GCA_003113815.1 Sphenodon punctatus | reverse complement strand
GGGTGGGGGTGGCGTCCGTGTAAAAACAGCCTAAATAGGAAATGATAATTTACCCTCTTAAATAGTACTAGAATTAGGGGACATCCCATGAAACTAACAAGCAGCAGATTTTAAAGAAATAAAAGTATTTTTTCACTCAATGCACAATCAAGTTGTAGAATTTGTTGTCAGAAGATGTGGTCAAGGCCAGTGGTATAGCTGGATTTTAAAAAAGATTGGACAAATTTCTGGAGACTAGGTTCATTAGCAGCTATTAGTCGGTTAGGTTTTTAGGGATATAACCTCATACTGTCAGGTGCTGGGGGAGTGAACAACAGGGAATGGACCACCCAATTAAGACCTATTGGGTACTTCTTCCAAGTGACTGAAATTGGCCACTGTTGCAGATAGGTGCTGGGTTCGATGGACCATTGGTCTGACCCAGTATTGCACTGCTTATGGTCTTACGATCTTAATCTAATATGAGAACCTAGATCAGGGTTGGGGAAACTTTTTGTAGCAGGAATGGGAGTGTTTTTCCATTCCCAAAGACTCCAGCTATCTGGCTTTCAGCAGAGAGTTTGGGGGAAGAGTTGCTAAAAAGAAAATGGCTAAATAAAGAGTTTTTAAAAATCAGTTAATTTAGAAAACACAGAGGTTAGGTTGGAGCAGCTCTTGTGTGTTTTGGAAAATTAGAAAAAATATGGAGGTTCTCTTCTAATCTCCACCCATAAAATAAATTCCACCCACAGGTTATTTGAGATGTCACCGGTGCTTGATTTACAGTGAGAGCATGCACATATTATTTTTTTAAGGTGCAGAGGGGAGGCAGGTTCAATCCCCAGCATTTCCACTTTAGGACCTCTGGTAGCATGCCTGTGCTGGCCTCTGCTGGGGGCTTGGAGGGGTCTCAGGTAGCATGCTGGAATGACCTCTGCCAGAGACCCTGGAAGAGCCAGATTTGGACCCGAATTTGGAATGCCTGCTGCCGTGTCAGGTTGTGACAATACTGGGCTGAGATGGACCATTGGTCTGACTCAGACAGTTTATTTTAGTTTAGTATCTCAACTGTTTCAGAGTCTTCCTCCATGTTGCATTCCCTCAGTACGAACTTCAGCGAAGTGCAGGGATGGCAGACAGTCCATAGCAAAACTAAGGTTTTCTTAACTAGAACTGTTAGAGTCCTTACAAGCTCTCACCAAACTCAGAGCCTAATTTTTCTAGACATTGTCCATATGCATAGGTAGTTCTCGTCCCAAATAGATTAGATGGGCAAGAGGCACAGGAGGAAAGAGAGGTGAAGTGTTTTGCCTATATACACAAGGTGAGTGGCAGAGTCAGAACGAGAATCCACATTGCCCATCTCCCAGACCAATACCTTAACTAGTGGAGCACAGTACTTCTCAAATGCCAGCATTCTCATCCTCCTTTTTATTTCATACACTGGCATAAAAAATGGCACTCTAAGGACACTTTTTCCTGTTACATGGGGGTGAATGAGAAACTTCTGTGATCTCAATTGCATCTCTGGTATCACAGGAATTAGCACACCTGAGAATGCGCTATTCTGCTTAGGGATGTGCAAACAGACCGGAATTCGGATGTTCGGATGTTCAGACTAAAAACTTAGTTCGGGTTCATGGGTTCGGTTCTGCGGAGTTCGGACCCATGAATTAGGGCTGTGCAAACGCAGTTCGGAAGTTCGGAGTTTGGACCGAACTCAAATAGTTCAGTCGACCGAGCCGAACTTTTGAACCGAACTCGAATTCAACCGAACTGTTTGGTCGAATCCAAACCAGTTTGGAAGGCCAAAAAATCCCGGTTTTGAATATATGAACTCAGTTCAGAAGTTCAGAATTCGACCGAACTCAAATAGTTTGGTTGACCAAACTAAACTTTCAAACTGAACTCAATTTTCGAACTGAACCGAATTTCTGAACTCGGTTCTGTTCACACATCCCTACCATGAACCCTACCCCCCCAAACATTCAGAAAGTTTGACCGTGGAAGAGGCTTAGGGTGCTCCAGGGGTGTCTGGGGGGGCTTGGCAGGCTGTCGGAGACACAGCAGCAGCAGCAGAGACTGGGAAGGCTTGGGGCTTGGCACCCCAGGTTGCCCGGGCAGGCAGGCTTGGTGCTTGGCTCCCGGGGGTGCCCGTAGGGGCATGGCTGGCCATTTGAGACCCAGTGGTGGCAGCAGCAGCAGAGACCGGGCAGTATTGCAGTATTGATGCCTGACAGTATTGCAGGCTGCCAGGCATCAGTGGAGCAGCGGCAGACAGTGAAGTGGAACAACAGCCCTCCCTGCCTGGAATTGTTATGAACTGGAACCGTTCTCTGTGTTTCCTGACTAGCAGCAGGACTTAAACCCCTAGTCGGCAGTTCCCAATTCCAGGATCTTGGCAGAGGCACTATGAAACAGACCACAAGCCCTTTAAATAGACAGATGTTTATTACTATATCAATATAAACAGAACTGGGAATATAGCACCAATACACTTGCATCTAGCAGTAGTCTTCACCTACTCTAACAGCAAACACACACACATAAGTGCATACATATGGGTTCTTACGTGTCAGAGGTCTCAGGTCTGGTCTCGAGAGGAGAGGTAGGGCGGGGGCCCATTCGAGGTCTATCTAGGAACCTAGCTGCTGGAGTCTTGGCCTTTCACAGCCTTTGAGATCATTGGAAAGAGGCCAAGCATCGATCAACCGGCAGTCACCTAAGTAACTGGTCAGAGGGTACCATGCAAGGCATCTTTCCTGTCTAGGGCTGGCCTTTTTATACAGTGACTGCCTTATGATTATCCAGAGTGCGGGGTTGTCAGTGCTAAGCCTGGAAAGTTCTCCCATTGGCTATTCAGTTTTGGGGTACTTTCTGCTTAGTCATTGTTATTTTCTGGGCTGTCCTGACCAGTTGGATCCTGCCTACCCCTCCCTCCAGATGGGAGGTCTGACCCTTGGCCATGGCTGCCCATGCCCATTTTTCTCTGAGGCGTTTCACTGTCTGACTAGGCCATCTCTTCTCATTGCATTGCTTAGTTCTTATCTGTTCCTGTAACCTTCTTTCTTGTTTAGTTACAGCCATGTTCTGGGACCAGACAGTTCTTTACTAGTCCTGTTCTTGCTAGATGGCAAGAGTATATCCCTGTCAGCATATTTCTCTCATTTCCTTCTCCTCTTTGCTAGTCTGTTTCTTATAATATGCATTTTCAATATTCCTAAACTAAAGTTACTATAAAGCATATAGCAAGCAAATAAAGCATATAGGAAACTCACAGCATCCTTTCAATAGTTACAGATGTGTACAATATTCTCTTGGTTCTATAATGCTCAATGCTTCAATCAGCCAATTAATTCACTACAGAACGTAGGCCCCAGAACCCTGACGGTGGGTCCTGGAGCTGAGTAGCTGGCTGTTTCTTTATGTGGTGGAATGATGGTTCCCTGTGAGTGGACTGGCAGCCCCAGAACCCGTAGGGTGGGTCCTTGGACTAGAGTGGCAGCTTCTGGATGATGTGGATGGACAGCCCTCCCTGCCTGGAATGTAGGCTGGCTGGCTGGGATTGGTGGAGCATTGGCAGAACTCTGATGGTGGGTCCTGGGGCTGGAGTGGCTGTCTCTTGATGTGGTGGAATGACAGGTTCCTGTGAGTGGAATGATGGCCCCAGAACCATGAAGGTGGGTCCTGGGATTGGAGTGGCAACTTCTGGATTACTCGGATAGACAGCCCCCATGCCTGGAATGTAGGCCCCAGAACCCTGATGGTGGGTTCTGGGGCTGGAGTATCTGTTTCTTGATGCAGTGGCACAGCAGAGGCAGCATTGGCAGCAGCAGCGGACATTAGATTGCCCGGGCACAGAACCCGTGGCACAGCAGAAGCAGCAGAACAGGCATAAGGGACATAATTGAGACTTTGGGGATAGCAAACCCAGTGCCCTGCATGGCAGTGGAGGACGCTGGAAGGAAGCAACGCCGAACCACACCCCTAGTGCCACTGCTGGGAGCCTCTGAAGCCTGTCTGTCAAAATCAGGCCTGTGCAGTTTGGGGAGTGGTGATGGGCTCGGGCTGCTGCTGATGCCTGATGCCACTCTGCTGGCATGGCCCCTACCACCTCTGCCACGTGCCCCAATTCCCGCCTTACGGGCAGCAGACCGACCTCTCCTGCTTCCCTTCTCCATTTCTAATACACAAATAATGCACATGAAGATTATTTTTTTAAAATGTATTGATTTATTCAAAATTGGATTATATTATATATATCTACACTAACTCTAACTGCTATTAACTAGTCTAAAATCTATGGAACTAAATGTAATATTATAACTACAAAGGCCTAGTCCTACAAACACACTATAAAATATTAAAAACACACTATCTCTATCTATCTCAATAACTAAGCTAACTCCTACAACTATCAATCTGTACTAGTATCTAATATCTATCTATATATATACACAGGGATGTGGGGGGGAACACAGACAGCTCACAACAAACAACACAGGGAGGGGTACAAAACTGAAATGAAACCTAAATCAATCTAATCCTACTCTAAATAAATCCAAAAATAGGGGTAGGGAATCAGGGATGGAATATATAGTGGGAGGAGGATAGGGAGAAAGAACACAGGGAGAGGTAAAAAAATAAAAATAACACCTAAATCTATCTGATATGTTTTGCATGTTTTCATTGATGCCTAGGGTTACAAGATTTTGTCTGTTTCAAAATGGAATCCCACAGGCAAAAATGTGTGGGAGCCATGGCTTAGTGCTTCCAAGATTTTACCTGTAGTTTAGTAACACTAATTGCGCAGATGATGAGCATATACCTTAGTTCCCTTGTGCTTTTAATTATGTCAAAGTCATTTTGAGCTCAGGATAGATGCTTTGTCATATTAGTTATAGATAAAAATAATTAAAGGTTTGGACATGTTGCTTGTTTTTGCTTCTTACATGAGATTACTCAGAAATGTGTTTCAGTCCCCACCAAGTGCACTGAAATTATGTCCTTGACAGGAAACATATTTCCTTTTGTGATCAGGCCATAATTATCAGTGTGCTGCCTCACTGCTGGAATGACATATTTTCTTATGATTGACACACACCTGACTCCTACAGACTTGCTCCCATCAGATGAAAGCTAAAGGGGTGGTCACATAGCAGTCTGCTTTTTAAAAAACCTTCCTATCACCAACACCTTTCACTTTGTGCCTTGCTGCTGACACTGACCAAGAGGATGGGTATGGGCCAAGCTCATCCCTGATACAAAGTCAGTGCAATTACATCAGGGGTGAGTTTGGTCCCATGGGGCAGATTGCTCCCTTTCTTGAGTTGGGACACCGAGCCAAGTGTGTGTTTTGGGGAAGGGATGGGGTGAAGGGTGCTTCTGGTTCATTTTGCTAGCCTCTTAAATTTGCTGCCTTACACATTTGCTTACTCTGTGTATGCATAAAGGTGGTCATGTTGTAACCCACTGTCTGTGTTGCTACAGCTCAACTAGGATGTGGCCTCCTAACACCACAAAGCACAATAAAAGTGGATGCAGTCTCACAGCTCAATTCCTATTTTAGTGACTATGAAAAATTAGAGAGGGATGGGGAAACAGTACACAATAGTGTTAGCAACTTTTAAAATAGCAGCATTGCTCTTATTATGACTCCATAAACTATCTGTCTTAATTCACAATGCATGCTGTTTCCCCCCAGAAGACCTGGTTTTGCAAATGATAAGAAAAAATGTCTTTTTTAAAAAAAACAGATGCAACTTCACCTGTTTATAATTTCATAAACTATTAATCATTATCTTCAGAAAATTAGGATACTTCTAATGTGTGCAGCTGGTACAGTGCATTAGCCTGATGCTTCAAAATCACCATGTAATTTAGAAAATTCAAGAAAGTGACAGAACATTTTGCTCAAGGGAGTGACAGAACTTTGACTAGCAGGAAAACTACAGGTAAAGATGAAAGCCAGGTCTATTCTTAGTTGTAGTGTTGCACTAAACAAAGATGTGACCTTCATGATAGGTCTTCTTTTGCCTTACTCCCCATCAAGTATGTGACCTTCCAGCTGTTACTGGTGTCTCTTCACTTTCAATCATGTATTGTTTTATAGGGGTGGGACACCAGGGAGAATACCGGATACCGGATGTACCAGTATTGGATGTCCCTGGTACCAGATTTACCGGTATCAGCATACCGGATTTTTAACATTGGTCGCGGTACTGTATTTTTTACATTGCGGCTATTGACTTCAATGGCCGCAATGTAAAAAATCCGGTATTGCGGCCAGTGTTAAAAATCCGGTGTCAGATTTATCGGATTAAGCCGATACACCCAAATACCGGCAATATCAGATCTTGGGAGAACCAGAATTCCCACCCCTAGTGTCTAAACTACTTTTAGTTTGAGATATAGCCCAGAATTAATTTCAGAACTTACAGACTGCAACACTTCAGTGAATCCAAGTGCCAAACCCAACAGCTGAACTCTGATAAACTGGAAAGTGCATATTTCTAGCTGTGGACATTGGGCAAGATTGTGGCCTGGGCTGCGTAGTAGAACAGGGGAGGATGAGTGTATCTAATGGTCCCACGCACATTATATCAGCTACTGTTGGTATGTAGTCTGCCTCCCAGTATGCTCTGGGACATTGCAACACTGGTGGAACCAAGATCTCTCAGATGGGAGGGCACTTCCCTTTGTTGGGGGTGAGAAAGACAGCTAGGAAGAGAACAATAGCAGAGAGAGAGAGAGAGAGAGAGAGAGAGAGAGAGAGAGAGAGAGAAGAAACAAATGGGAGGCACTTCCCTCCCACCAGGCCCCTTTTGCTATGCATTGGCAGTGCAACAATAGGCTGCCCCTTTGGTTGAGGCACATGGCAAAACTGCAACCAAGTTACTTGTATGTGTATGTGTATCTTTAGCTTAAAGTATCTGTATCTTTCTCTTGAAAACTAAATGTAATGAGAATAAGAGGACTGTGATGTAAATGAGGATTCTTTGAGAAGCAGCAGGTTGGCAGGTGCTTATGGCATGAGTGTGTAGCAGAAGGGACTAGCAAATGGAGTACTGGAAGGCATCATTCCAAGAGATTATTGCCGGGAGATGGAGGATGGACAGATTGAAGAGCCACTGATGCAGCGGATATGGGGATTCCGTGAATTCTGCATTTTCCTATGGGTGTGTATTGGTTTCATTTTTTTTATTAGTTACTGAAATGAATGGAACCCCATTTGTTTTAGTAACTAAGGACACAAAAACAAATGAATAAGGAAATGACATGTTTGTTTTCATTTGTTTTCTTTTAAAGATTTTCAAAAATAAAAATAAAAATAAATCACTGTGCATGCGCAACTTGCCACCAGACCATTCTGTGCATGTACTCTTTTTCTAATATGGCAGCAGCAGCATCACCGCCATTTTGGAAAAGGGCAGTTAGTCTACACAAGCATGGTGACTGTTTTGTACATGTGCAGACCGGTTACCCTTTTTATTATATATTTTTATTTTATTTTTTAATATTTTATTACATGAAAAAAAACAAAAAGAAATGGATTTTCAACGAAAACCCTAGAACGAATTGTTTCCACCAAATGAAAATGAAAACAC
This sequence comes from Sphenodon punctatus, assembly GCA_003113815.1. Taxonomy (NCBI): domain Eukaryota; kingdom Metazoa; phylum Chordata; class Lepidosauria; order Sphenodontia; family Sphenodontidae; genus Sphenodon; species Sphenodon punctatus. The sequence goes on along the minus strand of QEPC01005694.1, from coordinate 1,592,210 downwards.
GTGCTGGACTCTCCCCCCACCCCACAATCACCCTGCTCATTTAAAAACACCCTGTGTTTTCCTTGGGGCACAATCCCACACCCATTGACAGCAATGGCAAAACTCCCATTAACTTTAATGGTGGAGGATTGTCCTGTTAATATTCAAATAGAGTGAACTGTAATTTTCAGGACAAAATAACCTTGATTTGGGTAAATATGCTATTTGTTTTTAGTGACAAAACACAGTGGTCAACTCATCACACCTTGGATTAGCGATGGAGTACTGTACAGTTCAAATGACTCTCCATTTTATATTTCAAACAAATTAAAACTTGGGCTCATGTCTACATACTCAACATGGTTATTTTTTTAATTCAGAGCTTACCTGTTGTAAGCAGTCTGAGAATAACTATCCAGGTTCCAGAGTTTTTCTCAGAAGATCTCTTATTCAGCTAGTGCTTGAGGGCTAGCCTTTCTGATAACCAACAAGGACTTTCTTCTCCATGGTTCCTGGCTACTGCCACAAAACTCCTGTTAAGCCTCATTTTTGAGCAAGTATTGGAAAAACTCTGGCTCTTTCTGACTATGCAAAATCTAGGTCACAAAAACTGTTCACCTCCACTTCTTTTGTTTCACCGTGCATTAATGGTGCATTAATATCCCAGCTTTGTGACCTTTCCGTTTGTAGTCTGAAGCTCATGCTAGCTTTGATCATTTATTTGCTTTATTATGGAAGCTCTGGAAGGTATTCCAAATGGTAAAAGATCATTATTACTGTGGTATTTAGGCAATATTTTTGGCAACAAACCTAACAATCCACAGAAGAGCTTAAATCATATTAATTTATTACACATTTGCTTTGCAAGACATACAGAGCAGCTTGTTTTCATCCAAGCTAGGATACTCTGATATTTACATTCCTTTTCATACTGTGCTGGAGATTAAATATATTATTATCCTGTTTACTCATTATAAACAATTACACTGCTCCCATCACCACAGCATCTACATGTTCTGTGCTTGACTTAGATGAAACCAAACCATTCACTCACACACAAAGCCAGCCCTTTTCCACCCATCTCAAGAACACAGGGTAAAAACAAATGCGACACTGGCCTGCTGTGGGGTGCTTTGGGCCACTGTGTGTTGAAGCACTGCCAGATGTTGGCCCGGGACTGCCTTGTGGTGGGTAGCGGCTAGCCCGGGCCGTGTCCTTGGAAAAGCCTAGGGGTGTGCACCAGTGACCCATGACATTTTTTGTTTTCATTTTCATTATTAAAAACTGTTGTTTTCCTAATCGTTAATATTGGGAAATTTTGTTTTGTTATCGGTGTCATTATCAGTATCAGTATAGATTTTGAGCAACAACGAAGATTTTGTTTTGTGTATCCTTTCCATTGTGGGCTGCTGCCACCAGTGGCAGAAGCCCCAGACTTCTCAGAAGTTGAATTCCTTCCTCCCTTTCTCATTATAACGCAGTAGTAATAAGTGAACAATGACAATATAAAAAATTACTAATATGTATGTCTAACCTACATCTAATAACCTATACTATATGTAATATATTCCTATCTAGGTATCTATATTAATAAACTTCTTTCTGCTATGTGTTCTAAGTATCTATCTATCCTATTCCTATCCTATAATGCTAATATATATAACAAAAAGCCTACTATATCTACTAATAGCTATATAATCAGTGGTAGCCCCTCCCCCAGGGCATTGGGGAAGATGCCCCCAAGCCCCTCAGGGGTCCCCCCCATGCTTTCTGGGGAGCCAGGAGCTGCTCCTCAGCTGATCCAGTGACAGTGCTGTCGGTTTCCTCACTTGTCTGAAGGCTTTGTTTTCATTTTAACTCTCCACTCCTGGCTTCCAGGAGAACCAATGAGTCATATGTAAACAAAGCCTGCAGGGAAAGAACTGCTTTGCTTGTGAGCCACTCTGCAAGGGGAAGGGGGAGGAGGGGACAAACATCCTCCTCCTGCTGCTCCCCCCTCCCTCTAGCTTTCCACTCACTAGCCAGAGAGCTAAAGGGAGGTGGGGACTTAGAGGATCTCCTGAAGCCCTCAGGGAGCACATGCTGGGTGTGTGACCAGAAAAGCACTGCTTTCTGGGGGACTGGGAAGGTGCCATATGCTCCTTGACTGAGTTCCTATGGAGAAACCCAGTCAATCAGCAAGGCCTAGGGGGCATGTCAGGGTGCCTTTTCTAAATGCTATGGCCACCCCATAGCTCCTCTTTCTCCCCCTGGCCTCTCCTCTACCAGAGTGGGAGGAGGGAGGGAAAGAGCTCACTCTTCCTTGCTCCTTCCTCTCTAGGTTCGCTGGAGGGGACAGGGAAGAGCGAGAGCTCCCCCCCCCTTTTTTTACAAGAGGGGAGATGCCGGGGACTTGTTTGGAGTCCCTGGCCTCCATGTTTGGAGGGAAGAACAACAGAAGGTGGTTAACAGAGTCAGACTAGAGCCATCAGGAGGTCTCATTCTTTCAGAAACCTGGTAAGTTTTGAAAAAACAAATCCCCTGCCCTGATCTCCTGTACATTGTTTGTTTGTGCTTTCTTTTGTCCTCTTCAATCCCTCCCCACCCCCATGCATTACAGGCAGGGGTAATTACTAATTTTGTGAGCCCAGTTGGAAGGGCTGTCCTGCCTCACCTCCTATTCTTTAAATATTTTCTTGGCCCTTGCTGTTTTTCACCCTGTGTGGGACCCTGTCACCCTAATTGTCTGCTTTCTGTTTGTTTGGGGGGGGATAGATTGAAGAGTTTCTAATCTTTGCTGGAAAATGGCCCCTTTTCCAGTACCAGTTTCAAGGCTTTTCTGCTGCAAGTAGGCCACCATGCCACATGTTGGTTCACTAATGGCTAGTCTTTGCATGAATTGTTGTTCCCTGTCAGATAATTCAGCAGCTGCCTTTTACATTGCAAGTTTAGTTTGCAACAGAACTGCATAGCACGTTCTGGGAAACAAGTAGAATTTCATGCTGCTGCTTTTGTGGTGTGCTAAAGAATTGTGTTTGCATGTACACTGCTGGGGTTCCCCCTCCTCTCCCTCTGCCTGCAGTAGGATTTGATCGGACTGGGAGATAAAGCTGTTTGTAAACAAACAACTCCTCCCCATGTCAGTAATCAGAAGGTTGTTGCTTTGTATAGAACGTTCTTCGAGATGGGTCTAAACATTTTCACAATTGGGTTGTTTATGGCATGCTCACCATATTCAAATAATAGACAATGTGATGGTCTCAAGCTCCTGTAGTATAAAAAGTGCTCTCCCTCTCAGAATGACAGGTGCTTCCAACCCTTTCTAGGAATATAAGAAAATTCCATGTGGGGCTGTAAGGGTGGGTATGTGAGAATGTTCGAAGCCATCTTGAAGAACCTTGTTTACAAGACAGCAACCTTCTGTTTTTCTTCAAGTGGCTCCTCGCAAGCCATTTTTACACAGATCCACCGGGTGTGGGATCCATGGGCACACTGGTGCATTGGTGGGGTGTGCACATAGCTCCACATGCATCCCCACTCACCCCCCACTCATCTGCACCCATGGAGCAACCGCCATTTCCCCCAGTTGCTCCATGCAAGGGAGAGAGATGGGGGGTGAATAGGGATGAGTGTTAGGTGGGTGCACGCAGGCACCCCCAGTCACTGTGGGCACGTGCACTGCGTCATTCACACGGGGCTCCCCATCCATGAACACTCAGAAATCTGCATGTTCATGGGTGGGAGAGGCCTGTGTAAAAAGGGCCACATTCTCACAACTGTCTTACTTATACTATCTTAGGTAGGAATTTAGGATGTAAAGCAATATCTATTCTATCTTGGAAAATCTGCAGATTTGGTTCTGAGATTATTATGACTGCTATTTCACTAACTCTTCTTAATGAAGTTATTGCTAACAGGATTCTGTCTCTAAACCCACACCCCATAACCAGTTCATTTGTGCCCCGCATATAATGAATTCATTCTGCCCCAGGGGTGCAAATGAACTGGTTATGGGGTGGGGGCAGTGTGAATTGATTATGGGGGCACAACTGAACTGGTTATATATATATATATATATATATATATATATATATATATATATATATCGCTTTTCATGGCATAATGCGCTTAATAGGCTGGCTGCATTTTGGGTGTCTTGTGTGTTTGATAGCAGTGCCCCTAGGCCCGCTGGAGAGGGGGGCCCATCTTGACCAGGGGCCCATTGCACCCTAGCTACGTCCCTGCTAATGGCCAGTCTTTGCATGAATGTCCCTCTCTGGTTGCAGCAGATGCCTTTTACATTTCAAGTTTAGTTTACAACAGAACTGCGTAGCATGTTCTGGAGGACAAGTGGAAATTCATGCTGCTGTGTCGTGTGCTAAAGACTTAACATAATATTGTTGGCGGCCTGACATGATTTGCTTTGATTGCTCTATGTTTGCATGTGCAGAAGGGCTGTGCTGCCTCCTCCTATTCTTTAAAATATTTTTTTGGCCATTGCTGTTTTTCACCCTGTGCGAGACCCTGTCACCCTAATTGTCTGCTTTCTGGGTTTTGTTGGGTGTGTGTGTGTGTTGGAGGGGGGTGGATGGGAAGGGTTTCTGATCTTTGCTGGAATGTTCACTGCACTTAAAATGACCCCTTTGCAGTGTCGGTTTCAAGGCTTTTCTGCTGCAAGTAGGCCACCATGCCACATGTTGTTTCACTAATGGCTAGTCCTTGCATGAACGTTCCCTCTCTGGTTGCAGCAGATGCCTTTTATATTGCAACAAAACTGTGTAGCATGTTTTGGGGACAAGTGGCACTTCATCCTGATGATTTTGTGGTGTGCTAAAGACTTCACATAATATTGTTGGCTTGAGATGGTTTGCTTTGTTCGCTCTGTGTTTGCACGTGCACTGATGGCTCTGCCTACCATTGGCCAGGCTTCGCCTACCATTGGCCTGGCCCCTCCCACTTCTGGCTCTGTGCTGCGCCCCACCAGCCTTGAAACCCACCAGCCGCCACTGTATATAGTATCTAATTTATCTACAACAAATATATCTATATATACTATGGACAGGGGGAGACAGACAGGGGAAGGGGAAAGGAAAAAGTGATAGGGTATATCTATCTAATCTCTATCTCTATCTGTAATCTATATCTTTCTGTCTATCTAATCTATATACCTTAACCTATATCAATCTATAGGGGGAGACAAGGGTGAAGGGAAAAGGAAAAATAAAGGGTATAAGGAAAGGTAAGGTATAACACTGAGGGCTGGGGAAGATTTTTAGTACAAGCACCAGAGTTCTGTAAACACAACCTGACACAGCAAGAGCTAACACAAAATGAAAGAGTCAAGCAGCCTGGCCCTGCAACTTGAAGGGTAGCAGTGCCCTCCCCAGAGCCCCCATGAGTGGTTCTGGGAGGCAGGAGGCATTGAGCAATCACAGGGTACCATGCAACTGCCTGGGACCTGCTTGTGCTGCTCATTGGCCAGCAATTACATCCATCAGGTCCTTCTCCCATCACAGGCCCAGTTCAAGAGTTGAACACTGTTTCTGGCTGTGCGATGTCTGCTCCCTTCTCCCCTCTCCACATTTCCCTCCAAAAAACACCTGCCAGACAATAATGAAATCAATAACGCCTTTCGTTATCGTTATTGATTTCCTTATAATTTATCTTCATTATCGTTATTGTAATAACGATAATGAAAATAAAGAATTTCATTATCATTATCAACATAATGAAAACGAAGTGCACACCCCTAGAAAACTCAGAAGTCGCAGCCTGGTCTAAGGGCCGCCCACAAGGCCAACATGAGCTACAACAGGGCAGCATGTTTGTAATGCCCTGCTTTACTTGCTGCAGGTTGGGGGCTGCCATGGTCGTCCACTATGGCTGCCCGTCATTGGCCTCCATGTCTGTCCATCATGGGATGGGTGGGGTGCTGGGAGCAGGGTAGAGACAGGGCCAGCCACCTACATGATTGTTGATCTTCCCACCCAACCCGGGTCATGCGACTGGTGGGATGGCTCCCCGGCCATTGGCATGATTGTTTGGTGCCCTAACCTGGCTGGGGAGGGCCAGGCCAGGCTGGGGGATCCACCTGTTGCATGTCTGTTTTTACCCACAGTTTGCAAACAGAAAGGCATTGGTACATGATGTGAATCAAGACTAAAAGAAATGAGACCAGCAGTTATCAGTGAGTTTGGGCAAGGAGGTGTGTCTTATAATGTGTTCTCAATGTGGTCAAGCGGGGTGTAGGGGAACTTTTGACAATGGTGGATGGAAGAGGCAAGGGCTTCCAATCAAGAAAAGTTTAGGCCAGATTTTTTTAAATCAGTGGTACACTTGGCATAGCTCAGAAGCAGGGGTAGAGGCTCCCAACTGTTCCTAACTCTAATAATATTTGGGCAATAAAATAAGTTGCCCAGGTGTCAGGCCTCAAGGCCTCCCTGCTGGGAGGACACAAGCACTTCCCCAGCCCATGGTCCCAGACCCGCTCCCTGAAGCGGCAGTGGGGGCTGCGCTGCCGCCTTCTCCAGTTGCCACAGCTACTGCCGCTGATGGGGCTGCGCCACTTTCAGGGAGGCCGTGGGGGGCGGAGCCACCCCCGCGGTGCTCTGCATGCCTCCTAGCATGCCGGGGGGCGGGGCGTGGTTCCAACTACATAAGCCGGCAATGGGTGTTTCCTGCCGCCAGTAATCAGAGCGAGAGACTGGCCTGAAAGCTAAGTGTTTGACTCATGTACTTGTTGGTTCTTGTGTGGATAGTGGGTGGTGCTTGTGTGGATTTGGGATTGGTGAGGGTTAGTTGGAGTCCTACTGTTCTTCCCATAGTGTGTGTGACACCGTGTGGCGTACGCGAGAGAATAGGGATGGGCGAACGCGGTTTGGAAGTTCGGAGTTCGGCCTGAACTCAGCCTGTTCGGATGACCGAACCCAAGCCCAAATCTGAACACAAACTGACCGAACCGAACTCAATTCCGAACATTAAAATGACCGAACAGTTAGGTCAGTTTGGATCGCGTTCGGGTGAGTTTGGGTGGCAAAAAAAGGGTCACTGGAAGGTCAAATGTGACAGGGAGGGGTAGTCAGCTGAGGAGCAGACTTCCAGGCACTAGGGGTGGAGATGCTTGCAAGAAACGAAACTATATGCCTCCCCCCTTCCCAACACCTTCTGAGCTAGTCACTATTCCTGAACAGCAGGCGTTTCAGAAGGCTCCCTCTCCCAGCATTTCCCAGCTCCCCAATCCATTGCAGTCCTCCTCCCATTTCACCCATCCAACCCATCTACCCCCATATTCTCATTCATTTATTTAGCTTAGCTTAGATAGATTTAGTGGTTATTTTTTGTTTTTACCCCTC
>QEPC01005694.1:1541779-1565412 GCA_003113815.1 Sphenodon punctatus | reverse complement strand
GTTGTTGGTGGTGTGAACTGTAGGCGGTAAGCACAATAAATGCATGAGCACCACAGTCGCAGTCCTTTCTCGGTTCATGGGCCCGGGGCTGGGGGTGGGTGGGCATCTTGGGGCACACCCAGAGTGCTGGTGGGGGCCCCGGGGTGGTAGGGACGGTGGTGCATGGCCTCACGCCTCGGCCTCCCAGCTGATGCGCCTAGCCAGGGCAGCACAGATGCGCTTTGTGTACCGGTATTCCTGCAGGTTCTCAGCATTCACATAGAGAGGCACGGGACTGGGAGGGCGCCGGGGCACAGGGTACTCGAGTGCAGCCCCATCGGTCTCGCACACATTGTGCAGCACATAGCAGGCCCTGATCACAAGGGCCAAGGTCTCCACCGTGTAATCCAGTCGGCCCGCGAGGCACCTCCAGCACTGCTTGAGGGCCCTGAAGGCCCTCTCGACCACGGTCCTGCTTGCACACAGGCGGGTATTGTAAAGCAACTCCACAGGGTTCCTGGCAGCCGGGTATGCCTTCATCAGCCACTGGGTGAGGGGATAGGCCGGGTCTCCCAGAATGCAGGGGGGCATCAGCACCCTCTCGGTCCGGGTCATCCTCATGTCTGCGAAGTCCCCGCAGTACATCCAGGCATAAAAGGGAGAGATGGTCATGATCCTGGCATCATGGCTGCACCCAGAGTGGTCCATGTATATGTCTATGAACCATCCCCAGTGGTCCACGACCGCTTGCAGATGCAGGGAGTGGTACCCGTGGCAGTTGACATATTCCACGGCCTCCCCATCAGATGGGTGGAGGATTTCAATGTGGGTGCCATCCACGGTGCCCATGCAGTTGGGGAACCCTCCAGCTGTGAAGCCAGCCATCATGGCCCCCTGGTCCACCAGCTGGATTGCTCGGTCCAGGAGCACGCTCTCCACTGCCTCGCAGACGTCTCGCAGGATCCCCACGACAGTGCTCACCCTGACACCGAAGTGCTGCGAGATGGACCGGCAGGAGTCAGGTGTTGCAAGGACCCAGACCCCGATGGCCACCCGCTGGACCATGGGAATGGGAGTCCGCATGGGAGTGTGCTGTTGCTCCAGCCAGGGCGTTAGCAGCTCCACAAGTCGAAGGAGGCTGTGACTGTCCATCCAAAAGTGCGCTCTCCAGGTGGCCTCGTCCCACTGAGCCAGCGCCCTGGCCCATCACCCCTGTGCACGCTCCGTGACCCATACCTGCCAGGCAATGGGCATATTGAGCTGGGCAGCGCGGCCCATAGTCTCCCTCCAGCACTGGAGCTGGCTGGCCACCTCGCGGAGCGCAGCAGCTCTCTCCCGGGCACGGAGGAGGGCCTGTCGGGCTGCTCCAGACACCCTCTGGGCCCTGAGCCAGGCCAGGGAGCACCTGCACCTGTGGTGGACTCTCTGGACTGTAGCAGTGCTCCTGGCCATGAACACCCACAGCCAGACAGCCAGGTGCACCTCTGCAGTATGGATGCTCAAGAGGTCGGTGTGCAAGTGGTACCACTCTGCGCAGACTGCTAGGTGCATCCCGCAGGCACCCAGCCATCCCAGATCCATGATGAACGTTGCCCCGGGTGGGTGGGAGCAACCATTAAAGGCTGGGGCATGTGTGGCCCCACCCCCAGTTCGCGACCTGGCGACCGGGCGGGGGGCCCCAGATCACCTCTGCCCCCCTGGTTGGCTGGGTCGGCTTCTGCAGGCCGACTGGGGTGGGGCAGCAGTGGGCGCCACATTGCACACACCTGCGGTCCCTGCACGGGGTCTGGCACATGGTCCAACCTGCACCCGGGCGTGTGTGCAGCAGCTGCATTCCTGCTGTCATCACCTCCCATCTCTCTGTGTTGGCTGATTGTTGTCCTCGCCACCCTGATTAGTGTGTAGGCTGTTCTGTATGTGCGCTTGGTTCCAGCAGCTGTTCTGGGTCTGCACCCCACACCTCGCTCCTTTGCCGTGCCATGTTGCGATCTCTGGCCTTATCGCTTGACCTTGGAGCTCCCCTGCTTCCCCTCCCGTGGGGCCCCTCTTTCCTTGCAGTTAGTATCCTCTGCTTGCTGGACCATGGCTAGCAGCGCTTCTCTAGGGCTCGTGGGCCCCACCACCCCTGGTGCCCCCCATATCTGAACCTACCACGAGACCATGGCCCTATGTGACCTATGGCATTCACGGCCGTGCAATTGCTCCTGAGCTGCCCGGACAGCCTCACAGGTGCCTATGCGAGTCTGAGCTCTGGCCTGTGCTACTTTGGCTATGAGGCGAGCGCCCACAATTGCTGGCTGCATGCTGAGACGTTGGACCTGCGTCCTTTTCCCAATGGGCGCATCCCAGAGATGAGGTGCTTGCATGTGGGGTGGTTGGCTGTGGAGACCATGTCTTCTCTCTCTGTGCACATCCTGGCTGCCTACACGGCCTGTCTGGTGGAGGGGGCCCTGCCCAGGCCGTGTCCTTCTTTGACTGTGTTTACAGGGCTTGTGGGTACCAGCGGTCACATGGGGCAGTCTATCATCACCTGTTGGAGCTCGGTCACCTTCCGTGGCCCCCAGCTGCTGACTATGGCTTGTTGGAATCCACCAGGATGGAGCTGGCAGTGCTGGCTGGTGTGTGGTTCTGCTCCGATGTCCAGGTGGGGCTCGCTGTGCAGGATCCCTTTGAGGCATACTACCTCATCACCCACCCCATGTCTGCGCTGGGATACCATCGGGGCATGCTGCAGTGGCCCGATTTTGTGCACCTGGCAGGCCACCTGGCCCCGGGCCCCTTCGTGGCCCCCTGAAGCTGTCTGTGCCTTCTGGGCCCTGGATGCTGTCCCTGCTGTGAGCTCCCACCTCCGCCCTACCACCGTGGGTCCCTGACCACTTCCTCCATGATGTCCGGGGCTTGCTGCTGTGCTGGCTGGTTCCTGGAGTTCTGTTGCCCCTGCTTGTGCCTCTGGGCCCCCTCCATGGTCTCCCCTGTCCTCCTCTGCAACCAGTGTTCCCCTCCATGGCTTCCTTCTCCTGTGCCTGTGTCCTGCTCTCTGAGCCATCACCAAACACCCCGGGTGCTGCTATCCTTTATGGTCCAGTTCGGTTCCTCCTGTGCCTGTGCCCCCCCTTGGGTGGCCCTGTGACCATGGGGTTCTGGGGCCCCTGGGCTGCATCTCCCGGCATCCTCCCGGGGGTGGTGGTGTTGGGCCACCTGAACTGCTCCTCGGCTCCAGCTCACCTCCATCCCATCCATTGCACCCTTGCTGGCGCCTGAGGTCCCTGTCTTCCTCCTGGACCATTCCCGGGCTGCTCCCTGTCTGTGTGGCCTCCCCCTGTGCCTGTGCTCTGCTCCTGGGGGTCCCCCCGTGTCAGGGCTGCCTATGTAGCTGTGGGGTTGCCCGTGTAGCCTGTGCTGTTGTGGGGGTTCTGGCTGCTGTTTCCCATGTCCTTCCCTGCCCCCAGGGCGACCCCCCCCTGCTTCCCTGGCCCCGGATCCCCTCTCCCCCCTGTGCCCGTTGTGTCATGTGTGTTGTTCGTCCCACTTTGTTCCCGCTCTAGTTCTTAGTGGTCCTGCTTGGACATAATAGGATGACTGAGCAATTGGCCAAGTGTGCCAAAAAGAAGAATTTCAGGTCAAGTAGCCCAAAGCAGGCAAGGAAATTTTATTTTAGGTAGCTTTTCACAGGACAAAAATGAATCATCATTTGACTGGTGTCGTGCAAGAAATATGGCTGATTTAATTTTTGGTACTGAAACCAAGTTATTTGGTTGCATTCAACCTGAATATAAAATAAGAAATAGTAAGCCAGTTCCTCAGCTCTGGCATAGTTGGATTTTCAAAAATGTTTAAATAAGTTTTTGGAGGGTAGCTCCATTAATGGCTATTAGCCGAGTTGTTTAGCCAGTATCTATTAGCTAAGTAGAGAGACAGTGTGGTGTAGTGGTTTAGTGTGCAATAGTGGGACCAGGCAGTAGGGGGAGGCCCCTGTTTCAAGACTCACCTTAGTCTAAACTCACCAGGTGACCTTGGGCTTGTGTCAGATCTCTCAGCCTAACCTAAACCTACCTCACAGGGGTGTTGTGAGGATCTCTAGTTGAGTTAATTAGTTTAAAGTTAATGGTTAAACGTTAATTGTTAAAAGCTAATAAGTTGAAATGTGAGCCCAGCCTAAGGGTTGGATACGTTGAAAAAAAATAATAGGTTGGGGAATGCAATGTCTGTCAGGAGCTGGAATGGCAGCTGAATGGCAGAGATTGGATCACTCCATTATAACTACTCAGAAGCAAACAAGAATGGCTAAGCTCAATAGACTTGGGCTGGTTTGGATAATCCATTCTGATTGCATGGAATGTTTCTGTAAAATTGGAATGGCTTAGAGAAATAATTTTTCAGCTGGAATTCCAACTGAAATAATTTTCCAGACAGAATTCCAACCAGACCATTTTGTGCATGCAATCGTGGTCGCTATTGCTGCAGAATGGCAGACAGTGCAATTCTGCACATGTGCAAATGGCACTGCCATTCTGTACATGTGCAGAATCATAGTGGTCATTTTGCTCATGTGCAAATAGGCTTTTAGGGGACGGGTTCGGTTCAATTGCCGATCAGATTGAACAAAACACCTGCCTCCAACAGAATCAGAACTGGGTGAAAAATTCAGATTCAGTCTTATGATGTGCCATTGGTCTGACCCAGTATGGCACTTCATATGTTCATATATTGTAAATTGGAATGGCAAGGGAGTTTTGGCAAGTTACACCAGCTGAAGATATAGCTCATTTAATGGTTGAATTCACCCATTAGTCCTGTATTGATAAAGAAACCTTTCTACCACTACGACCTCTTTATTTTTAGCATCCAGAAGTAGATTTGTTATGGTCTGTGCAAAGCAATGACAGTCTCAGAAGATGAATGTTGGGATAACTGGAGTTTGTTCTAGCTCAGTGTTAGGGAACCTCAGGTCTGGGGGCCAAATGCAGCCCGCGACTAGTTTTTATGGGGAACCTTTCCAGTTCCAGGATCTGGCCCCTGGATCTAGTTGCTATGCCCAAGCACTGAAAGGCTGAGTTCAAGATAAGTGAGCAGGATGATGGCATGCATGTATGGGCAGAGGACAGATCCATGGGGACAGATCCATTATCTCAACCCTCCTCTTCCTGAGCGCACCTTTGTCCCCAACCTCCATGTGGCCCTTGGCGCTTGTAATAATCTTAGAAGTGGCTTCTGAGAGGGAAAAGGTTCCCTATCCCTGTTCTAGCTAGTAATACATCTTTCTAGCTTCTTCTACTGCTCTACTTCTAATGTGGATTTAGCAACTATGGAGATACTCTGTAGTAAGCAACTTTAGAAATTAAAAAGAAAATTAAAATGCCGGTGCATATTTAAATTGTGTTAAGAGCGTGCAAAGTGGATTAACTAACCTGTATCAAATGCACAGTGCACACCCATAAGGTGTGTTCTCATGATCAGTTCTTCTGGAACAACAACCCATTAACATACTTTTACCACCTTATTGTTCTCATGGAGGTAAACAGGTGATTTGCAACATTCATCAGAGGAAGGGTTCAAGCATGTCAGCTATTCCAGGATAGCCAACACTGACTGAGAAAGCTAATGTGAATGTACCCTATATGTAGATTAGTTAATCCAGTTAAAAACCTTGCGTAGAGAATCCCAAATCCCATTGATTTCACTGGGAAGGAACTACGTGCTTATCTACCATTTGTACTTTTGAAAATCTCCTCATTGACCTTGAACCAACCATTTCCCAGATTACCCTGCCAGGTTTGCCTAGGTGTAGATGCACCCTCAGCATGAGGGAGACCAGAGAAGACCAGAGAGGGGAAGGGAAAGATAGGAAAGCCACAAATCAAAGAAAATAGGACTTTCCCTAGCCCTCCCCAGGTGAGAAACTAAGATTCTGACGATATCTATGGTCAGAAAGACATGATTCAGAACCAAGCTGATGGCTTCATGGTTGGCTGAGAAAAGAAACCTAAGATACTCCTTCCCCATAAATATAAAACATTGCTGCAAATGAAACAACTGTAACCGCAGATAACTTTGGTTCAAACCCAAGGAGAGTAAGTGACCGGCTTCCATTTCATTCTCCTGTTCCTTGCCCCCAACTGGAGATGAAGAAACAAAGCGTATTTTTAGACATGACAGGCAAAAGGCCTGCCACGCTTAAACCCACCCTGGGGTGAGAGCCTCAGTCGAACAAACATTTAGGTGGCTGGGGAGGGGGCAGGGAGAGAGCGGGAGACATGCAGATGTGGGTCCGCACAGCCCTGCCCCCGCGCACTTCAGCACGGCCCCGGCTCCTCCCTGACGAGCAGGCGTGGCAGCCTATGACACTGCTGCACCCACCCAGAACCACTCCAGCCATGGACTGGGGTTAGGCGGAGCGGGTCATCAGACGTGATGGCCTGCTAACCACGGTCTGGGGTTGCCTACCCCAGACCATGGCAGGGCTTAACACGGAACATGTGCAGGTTGGGAGCCCAGTACACATCCCTTATTAGCCCTGTCATGGTCTCGGGTAACATCTGCCCCGGTCCATGGTAAACATATGGTGGGGCCGGAGCAGATGTGACACCCTGGCCTGTGGTCATACTGTGGTAAGTGTGGCCACGGGCCAGGGTGTCATGTCTGAAAATATCCAAAGAAAGAAGACTTGGGTTCCTGAGGGAAGATGAAGAAAAGTAAACACGCTGAGTTTGTTCACTTAGTGGTAAATTTTAAGGCCTGAGCAGCTGTTGGCTTAAACTGGCCTCAGGATAAACATAATTGCAGCTGGTTCTGGGATGTACAATACCCCCTCATATCCTGTATATGTCTGTACCCAAAGTATCTGTCACGGGTTGGAGGTCTGCACCCCCACTTCACCGGGTTTGAGTGACTCAGTTTCCCTTGCTTACAGCCCACTTGAATCAGTTTTTTCTCTCTAGCTGATTCAATTCTGCAGCAGGGACAACCCCTTTGTCACCCAAGGGTCCGATCCTTCCCATTTACAGACGCTTTCTCTCTGGGGTCCCAAGAGCTTGAAAACTCTTGTTGCTCACTTGTGTTCCAATGTTAGACACAGACACTTCTTCATAAAGATAAGATGTTAGTTTATTGATTACATAAGNAGCTGCCGGCTTTTTTGGAAACAAGCGCGGGCGCCGCCGCGCTCGTCTAAAAACGGCCTCAGTTCTTGCTAGCAGCATATCTCCTCTGGCTCCCATGCTTCCCAGGTTAAAGGACAGTGTGGGCTCTAGCCCCCCTTTTTCTTTTACAAATTAATATTGTCTTGGGCACTGAACTCATCTTGCCCAAGTCACTGCTGAATGATCTACTGTGTTTTGAGGGGGGTAGTACCCCAATGGATGTGCTGTTGGCAGGCACCAGTATTTGGGGGAGGAACTGCTTTCGTTTTACAAAAACAGTTTCCTGCTCAAAAGAAGAGGTTGCTGTTTGGTGCTCTGTGTGCAACGGAAAAATTAGAAGTCTATTTTTCATAGGTAGAAGGGGGAGAGCTGAAGAAAGTGCTGTCTAGTGCCTTTGGTGCCTGACCTTGCTCATTAATCTCTGCTGCTTTAAAAAGGCTTGGAAAATTTCATTACCCTATACTATAGCATCAGCCAGCACTCAATAAATACAGACACAAAAGGCAGGAAAGAGAAATCCCACAGAGCTCTGGTATTGACTTGTTAGAATTCCAGGCATCTGCCAAGCAATGTAACAACTCTGTCTACCTAATGAACAAGCAGCTGAGAAGGACACCTTGCCCTTTTTGTTTCATGTTCTACTCTTTGGGATAATCCATTGATTGTTGCTGTTTCCCTCCTTATACTCAACAATAAATTGTCCTGCGTGCCAATAAGTATTATCTGCCACTACTTGAGGAGAGGAAGTTTAGTTTACCCAGTCCTCCACTAGATTCTATATAAAGGTTTATCCCTCAAATTCCCTGTTGGAAACTTAAGACGTGCAGCTCAGAGTGTGAGGATAAATGGATGTTAATCTCCTTAAGAAAGCCTCATGTTAGTTTCCTGTGTGGAGGAGCATGACTCTTTTTATAGTATTCTCTCTCAGAGTAACTAGTCATATACAAATCGTATGAGATTTGGCTAACTTTATGCATTCTTAAATGTTGAATCAATAACATTTACCTAGCCTTTTACAGCTAAAGTAATATTTTTGTCCCTTTCATGTGGAGCCTGTAATCCGTATATACAGACTGACATTGAAGACAAAAGTCAGTGGGAACCCCTCATTGGAAAATGAGTCATAATGGTGACCAGGGGGAGGCTTTTCACTTGAGCAGCTCTATCAGGGGCACTCATCATCTGGTTCATTGAAAGAAATTGGGGGCATGGGACATTCTGGTAGCTGGGGTCCCTCTGCCTCCCACCCCTCTGTTGTAAGTTCTGCAATCAATTTCTGGAGACCATACCGATACATTATTTATTTACACATATGCTGCATGCAGTTGTTTTTTACTCATATTTTCATGTACAAGATTCTTGTAGCTTCTGGGGAGGGGACTTTCCGAGCCTGGTATAATTGTACCCCATTTCCCCTGCTCTTCCCAGGCTGGTTCATGATGCTTTTTGTACAAATGCAGCTTGGGGCCACATTCAAACCCTCCTGCAACTGTGCTTGCCAACCCCCTTTGTTTAGGCAAGTCCAAAAGCCTCTACCGTAAAACACAGTCATGCACAGAGGAGTTCTCATCTTTTAATATATATGTTAGGCAAGGAAGTCCAGACCAACGGGTTGAAGGGAATGGGGAATATAAGGAAATAAAACAGCAACAGGGAAATGGTACAAACAATAAAAAACACACCCGTTCCACACATGGGGAAGTATCCCAAATGTTCCAAGTGGTTGTTTAAAAAGTATTCACATTTTAAAAAATAAATATATTCACATTTTATTTAGTTAAATGTAATACCCTGCCTAGGGTGGCTATACCTCCCCTTTAAAAGAGGATGCTTATGGAAAATACATGTTGCAGGGCTGCATTGATTCCAGTGCAGTCCTGCACCATGTATTTTCCATAAGCATCCTCTCTTAAAGGGGGGGTATAGCCCCCTTAACCCCGCCCTTTTCACTGCTGGCACCCCAGGGCAGCATTTTAAATGAATAAATGTTTTTAAAATATTCACATTTTAAAAAATAATTATTTGTTACCATATTAATTTTGGAGGGGACCTCAATGCATCTTTATTGGGTTAGGTATTTAAAATGTAATTTTATAAATTGATTTTATGACTGTTCTGTTTTTGTCTCATGTTTTATTCCAAGATACATAATTTTCAGCTACTTCATTTATCTTCTGTCAGAAATAATATTGCTCCTCTCCCCTATTATTACAACTGGGAAAAAATAAACATTTCACAGACTTCATAGTGAAATAACATTTTTAAAAACTCATTAAAGAACAAGCATCTTTTCTTCTGTCAAAACTAATTTTCCCCATTAAGATAAGATGGCTGCATTACCAAAGTAAGGGGCAAGCAAAAAAAAAGAAAAAAAAAAGGTGATCCTGGTTGATGAATTAAGTAATGTTCTTTTCACTAAGCAATAATTTCATTTTTAGATTTACCGCTTTCCCCCCTGGACTTCGCACGTGGGGGATCTAGAGGCTCACCCCTCCCCAGAAGTCACCCAGATGCCATTGTAAACAGCGGCGCTGGGCAAATCCTACATCTTGAGAGACTCTGACTTGTAAACCCCCCGATAGTAGAGGTTTTACAAGTCTGGGTCTCGCACTATTTGGGAGTTGCCTGGCACCGTTGGTTACAATGACGCCCGGGTGACTTCTGGTGTAAGTGGTGGTGGTGGGGTGGGGTGGGGTGAGCGTCTAAATCCCCCCTGCACAAGTTTGCTGAATCCAAACTTTGAAGTCTGGGGGTGGAAATGGGTGTGCCTAAAAATGCCCACAGTTTAACAGGAAGATGTAAATACTTCCCTTCTTTCTTTTACTTATAGTAAGGCATGGGTTGCTGCTGTTAAGGTAAATGCAGTAGCTGTTCATTTGAGCTGATCACTAATAACATTTGTTTCCCTTCACTGAGGGTGCAGCCACATGAGCTGCTGGGGCCCGATCCCCACATGGTGGGGCAAGCATGGGTGCCACACTCAGAGAGCTGGACAGATGGTCAGCCCTCACTGCCCCCATGGGGGCAGACGGACACTGCCAGAGCTCCCACCATGGCCAGGTGGTCCACTGTGCTGGCCACACCAGTGGGTGCCTGGCTTGCCCCCTCCCTCTCCCAGCCTGAGCAAGATCCTGCCCCTGGCCATGACATGGCCGTATGAGATGGGTGACAGCATCTGCCACCCAAAGCCCCATGATGGAGCTTGCCATGTAGTGGGGCAGATGCAGCCTCACTACACGAGTTGCCCGCCTTGTGCAGCCTTACCCGATTTGGGGTAAAGCTGCTACACGATATGTTCTTAGACTTTTCCCGAAGGTGCATCATGTAGCAGCCAGTTGCTTTCCCCACCTGGTGTGTGTGTGGGGGGGAACATCAGGTGGTTGCCGGTCACACATTGCACTACATTGTGTGGACCCAGTTGCCCAGAGTGGAGTAAGACTACTCAAAGCGTGGTAGCCTTCCCACAGAGTCCCATGTGACTGACGCCACTCTGAATGGTGAATTTACAGACATACTAGACGTTTAAGAGAATATGCTGTTCAAATTTAGGCACTGATTGCTTTGTGAGAGTTACACCACAAAGGCACTCACTTCTTTCAGAATAAATGAGTGCCACAAAAAGTTGGAACAAAATCCAGTCTTACATTCTTGATTACAACCGGTTGCCTTTCAGATATGCAGATCATGCCAGTTATTAATACTGTGGGATGAAGAAAGTGGAGTCAGTTTACTGATCTACTGGGAAGACTCTATATCACCAAGTAGTTAGTTACGAAGAATTCATTACATCCACTGGCTTGTGGAATTTAAAACTAACTAGGGAAGAAAAATTATCCTTACTCAGCTAATTGTCAACATTTTTCTCTTTTCAAAAAGATAATTAAACTCCTGGGTTGGTTCACATAATATAAGACCTAGACGTGACACACTTTATGCTGGCATGTGAGAAAGTAAGTTTTGTACCTTCTTGTACAACCTTCAAAATGGCCTGTGAGAATCTGAGAATCAGAGCAACAAGAGGCAGCCCTGAGCAGGTGACCTTGCTGGGTGTAAACAGACGGACTGCAGTCCCGGTTCTGCTCTGCCTTACCCCCACATAGCCCATCCATCCATCTAAAAGATGGGACAACAAATGGTGAGGCAGAGCAGAAGTGGAGAAGGTGCTGACTGCTCCAGACCAGAGCACTTGCAGTGCTCTGGAGTATCCAGGAGCACTGCCTGCAGAGTGTATGCAGAGCAGCTGTCTGTCTGTTCGGCAGGCAGCCGCTACAGCTCCACTGTCAGCTAGAGGTTGCCCCGAGCAACACCATAGAGTGGCAGGCAGCAGCCTAACGCATTGGATGATCCACCCACAACTCTATGGTGTAGGGAAAGGGGGGTACCTGTCTCTTATACACATCTAGATGTGTATAAGAGACAGAGATGAGATTGCTCAAGATGGCTCTGTCTCTCCTTTAAATACCTTTCATGGTCTCTTTGTTTGAGCTTTCCCGCTCATGAGCTCGTGTGTTTCCTCGCGTAGGCAACCCAGGCACAGAGGTAAACAGGAAGCTTAATTTGCAAGTAAATGGGTTTCTGTGTGGGGTGAATCCACAAACTGTATCTATTTCCATTTCCTGGAGTTTCGTCAGTGTTACAGTACATTATTCGAGTTTTACAGTTCTCAATTGTAACATTACATACATGTTGAACCTTTTGCTTTACATATTTACTGGGCTTGTAGCCTACATGTAGGCCAGTATCACACGTGTGTGGCCCTATGTTCCTTCGTGACAGTATCAGTTAGATAACTTGTTCCTAACTTAAATCCTGTATTGCACTAGTCCAGTTTATGTTTTCCTGCATGGCAAACAAGCATGAAGCTTCCAGTCCTTCATCTAAATACTAGCCTTGTAACCACACACAGGGCTTGTAATCCTTAGCACTAAGGAACAGGAAAATGAGTCTGCATGGATTAGCGAAACATGGGAAATGAATGGTTCACCAGTTGAGAGTGTCAACAGAGATATTGCGGCCGATCAGCTTTATTGACAATTTGGCATGTTTGTAAATCCCAGCAAAACTCAAAAATGTCTGTCAAAGCTTAAAGTGGCACAAGGGGGAAACATTTATTTCAGGAAAGCTTTAAATGAAGAGCAAAGCTAAGTGATGTAAAAAAGTTCTGGAAATCAAAATGCTTATGGAACAGCTGTGTTGATCTCCTGTCTCACTTTATTGTTTTAAACCACATTCTACAGCTTACATGCATTGAAGCTAAATGCTATGACAAGTAATTTGCTACTAATAAAACACTGATGTCAGCTCACAACACAATACAGATTAGTCAACTGCTAACTTTCTCGTAACTGCCCCCTAACTCTAGGCCCAAAATAAAACCTTGGATGGATTACTCTGGATCTGTCACTAAGGCCACTTTCAGACATGCCCCACCCCCATATTCTGGCTTCGGTGGGGAATGCGCAGCCAGGATACGCGCGGGAATCAGCAGGTCTGAAAGCCTCCCCCACAATGCAGTTGTGCCAGCAGAGACGTGCATGGATGCAGAGCAGGAAATCAAGCTCTACATCCATGCGCAAGTCTGTCAGCAAAGCCACGCCTCGGGGGTGGGAGGGGCTTTCATACCAGCCGATCCCCCGTGCATATCCTGGCTGCGTATTCCTCCCCCCAACCCCCGCAGCAAGAATATGCATGTGGGGGGCATGTCTGAAAGTGGCCTAACAGTGAGTACTCTTGCATAGTGGTTAGGGTCATGGAATGGATCCTTCAAAAACACTACACCTAACAGGGAAAAGTAAGAGCCTTTGACTTGGGTACTGAATCCCAGCTTCCAAGACCCGATGAATAAGCTGCAGCCTGCAAGTTCCAATGGGAAGCCAAATTACAACTGTACATGTGCCTCTGGGACATACACTATTGTGATTTTTGCCTCCTGTCAGACCGTTTCCATAGTGGCCTGGGGCCAGGGATTAATTTGTGCCAGGATTTGCCAGGACTCAGCACTGGGACTTCTGTTCATGCCAGAGACTCCTCTTCCAGACTCTGTCATAGCTGCTCATCTGCAAGACCCCATGCAAAGCTGCATGCAGAAACACTAACCTCAGCTTCTCCATAGACAGAGTTGGGAAAGTCCCAGTTATGTCCCTTCTAAGCCCACCTCAGGGCCACCCCCTATGCCTGCCTCGAAGCCACCACCAATCGGTCCTGTAAAGCTGGAAGCACAGTAATTGGCCAGTGAATGTGTCTGTCAGTCTGTTGGGTTGTTCTCGAGCCTCCCTTCTACTGCCTCCCTCCCGCTGCCATGCCAAGTGCCTGCTTCTGACTGGCACTGCATGTGCTGCTATTTATTGTCTTCAATGGGATGAATTCAATTGCTTATAAAATTGGGGCCCTTTATCAAATTGTCCTGTAATTTTGCAGAGATGACAGAAAAAGTATAGGATACATTCCTGCCAAGGTTTTTGTAAACAGGATAGAATATAGAAATGTTACAGCTGAAAATGCATGTTCAAGTTAATGACATAACATCAGGACCCTTTATCCAGTCTTTCTGAAATGTGACAGGATTGGTAGACTTGTGAAGAGACATAATCTTTCCAGATTCATACATATTGGGTGGAATATAAAGAAGTTGTAGTCAGGAATGTGTATGAAGATTTTCTTATAATCACAACATTCAATTGCTTCTAAAATTGGTCTCTTTTATGTAATCTTTTTGAAGCTTGGTATTCATAGTTCCCTCCATTGGGGGTACATTCTCCCCAAGTGTCATCAGAATTGAATAAGAAACAAAACAGATGTAGCCAGAAATACATTTTTCAGTTTTTCCCATTATTTCAAAAACAAAATATTGTTTTTGTTTTCATTAATATTATTTGTCATTTTCATTATTACAACAACAAAAAAGAAAATCAAAAAACTTGTTTTCATTATCATAATAACAAAAATGAATTGCACACTCCTAGGGACTGGTGGAATTGGGGTAGGGGTGCTGACAGTAGAGTTGAAAGGGTTATCCGTGCAGATAATTTGATCCTGCAAACCCCTCCAACTGCTGGGTGGGAAGTAAGAAGGGAAGCAGGAGAGGGATTTCTGGATGTGGGATTTCTGCATGGCTTTAAAGATGTGTGTGTGCACACACTGGTGAAGCTGGTCTGGCTCCCAACAAGCCCAGGCTGCCTGGAATAGCTGCAGCCACTATTGCCCCCAGTATCTTTAAGGCCAGGTAAGGTCCCACCCGCCCTGACCCAGCCTGCCTGCATCCCCCATACTCCAAGCCCCCAACCCCATCCTGCCCACCCATAATCTCACACCCTAGCAGTTTTCCTATCTGGTGGCTCATCTGATAGGTATTAGATAGCCCTGCTTAACTGCAGAGCTATCTGGTATCTGTCAGATGAGCTCCCAGATAGGAAAACTGCATTAACATTTAGGCCGTTTTTAGACGAGCGCGGCGGCGCCCGCGCTTGTTTCTTTTAAAATTCGGCAGTTCGTTCTACACGAGACGCTGCCGCCGAATACGCGCATGCGCGGCCGACGCGCATCCATTTCCNCGGCTGGGGAGGGGGGGAAGCATTAGGAGGCCATGCTTCTCCATGCTTGCTCGGAGGGGTGGAGAATGGGAATCCTTCCTGTCCAGAGAGAGTAAGTTCTATGTAAATTTATACATTTGCATAATTAGGAGGGGCCTAATTATGCAAATTAGGCCCCGCACCAAGACTTCGCACATGGCCTCACAAACCCTGGGGCCGGCCCTGTCCCTGGTTCCCCTTATCTAGCGTTTTCTCCTTATGTGGGGCAGAGACCCTGGGGGTAACTCAGGGGTGCTTAACTTGGGTAAAAGCCTCCCTGTCTGGACAAGCCAGTTTGTGTGTGGGGGGGGGTGTCCCCCTTTCTTGGGTAGATCCCCTTTCCCTTCCAGTAGCTGTGCCTAGCAGGCTAAGGGAGACATGTCTTGGCAATAAGCACACCGACCCATCCACACACCCACCCACGCACCCAGTGAGGTAAAAAGAAAACAAGGCAGCTTAGGCTTTACTAGCCAGGATTCAAAAAGGGCAAAATCAGGTATTAAGACAGTAAAGGGTAGGAGAATCTCTTGAGCAGTTACAGAGTCAGGTTTTGAGCTCAGTGGCCTGTTTGGATCACATCTGGCCTAGACTGGCCCTGGCTAGAGGTTAGGCAGGCAAATAGTTCTTTTACCCATAGGTTCCTTCTCGATGTGCTGAGGCCAGGTGTTCTTAGCCACGTAAGCACTGTACTGAGTTCCAGAGCTGTATTCTGGCTGCAGTCCAGAGGAGGAGAGCGAGTGATCTGTGTGTCGTCCCAGGCTTTTTATGCCCAGTCCAGCTCTGCAGGGATTGGTTCATTGTCAGAGGGCTTGGCCAATCCAAGTGAGGTATTTGGAACACCCGGACCAATAACTCACCAGCCAGGAATATTTGCAGGTGTATCCTCACCATGTGCCAGGCTCCTTACAAATGGGGCCACCCAATCCAGACCGCAGGGGCATATAGGTACGCAGGTAGGAACATGAGGAAACAGGTATGCAAGTAGGAGTAAGGGGGCTTTTGCCACACCCACTGTGTCATCTGATCAGCAAGCCGGTGAAACTGAGCAGGGGTGAATTATGAGGGAACATGGGCGAGCACAGCATCTCTACTGTGCTAAAATGAGAGAGGTCTCCCACCCCATTTTTGTTAGGCTAGGAAGATCTCACCAGTCCAGAGTGCCACCTCCACCTGCATCCTCACTAATGAAAGAGAATACATAAGACAAAATGAAGTGTCATATCAGACAATGGCAGTGGCCATGGCATCAAACCTAATGAGCTCCCCTTCCTGTTTAAATCACTTGTCTACATTGGCTCACAGAGCTGGGTAAGTGAATGAGGGTAGTTTAGAGGCCAGTGCACAGTGCTACTTGAAGTATTATTAACTTTCTATAAGCCTCAAATGCTCTATGAGTTTACTGTGGCCCTGGCCTGCCCCATCTTGGGGTGCTTTCAAATGTGATGGTGGCCCACATTGCCCCACTTTCCCTGCTTTGGCACGGTGGGCCACCGTCATGTTAGAAAGTGACCGAATTGCGAGTACCAGATGTTTGTCCAGGATTTCTCCCGACCGTGTTGGGGGCTTGCCCGGGCTGCAACTTGGAAATGTCTCCAAGTCCCAAACCATGCATGTCCGGGATCCGGCGCCCCAACCAGGAGTAAAGTGGGCTTTCACATTTGAAAGCCCACTTTACCTAACTCGGTCAGGGTTCCTCCCTGGTGCTGGGTGACATGGCAGCTGTCAGTGGGGCCAATCCCAGATCCCGTGTGCACTGCACAGTACATGCACGTACCTCCAGTACAGGGACATTGTGCTGCACGTAAACTGTGCAGTTCTGTGTGCAACGCACATGCAAGTCATGCTCAAGTTGCACGCAGGCAGTTTGGAATTGCAGCCATTGGCTGCCCATCATGGGGTGTAGGTGTGTGTTGCTGCGTGCAGTACAGGGGTGGGGATGGGTGTCTGTATGTCTGCCCAGCTCCCTGCCCTCCCTGGCAGCCAGACCCCCATCATGGCAGTTCCATGGCCTGGCCAGATCCTGACTACAGTGGTGGTCTGACCTCAGAGGGGGTACGTTCGTCGCAGTGCTTCCATATCTGAAGTAGGACTGTACTGAACAGTACTTCTGGGTAGTTGGCCTGATTTTGAATTTCTGGGTACTTGGTCTGGGTACTCAGCAGTACTTCGGAACTTTTTCTGAGGATCTGGAATTCGGAACTCTGGACCTCGGAAATACTCAGAACTTCGGAACAGTAGTGTACCCACAGCATGGCTCACCATCAGCCATGAGTGCAACCACTTTTAAATCATTATGCCAACCAAGCAGTGCACAAAAAAGCAGGTTAGCAAGAGTGGGACATTCACTCGAGAAGAATACAACACCCTCTCAAAACAGTGCAACTGCATGCAGAAATCCCACCAAAAGTCAAACATCTCAGCAGACAAAATTATAGCACCCATTAGAAAGAAACCAGACATTCACGCCCCAGCCCCCTCCGGCACTCTCTTATTTTTAAAAAAGGCATGGCATTGGTACTGTGGCACTGGTAACTTGAACAGCCCAGGCAAGGGGAAGTGGAGACAGTGGAGAGACCCCTCTGGCCTCATGGTGCCAAGCAGCAGGCAGAACAGTAGACGTTACAGTTACACTTTACAATTAGGCTCTGCACTGTGCCATGCCATAGCCTTGGTAAGAAAGAAGACAACACAACCTCACAAAACAGTGCAAGTATGTGCAAAAATCCCACCAAAAGCTAGTGAGCCCAGCAGACATAATAATTATAACACCCACAACATATAAACCAGACATTCACACACACCCTAGGGGCACCCACTTATTTTTTTAAAAGGCATAACATTGGTGTGGTGTGGTGCTGGTAACTTGAACAGCCCAGGCAAGGGGAGCCATGCAGAGAGATCCCTCTGCCTCATGGTGCCAACCAAGAAGCAGGCAGCAGCAATGTGGCACCCAATTATTTTATTTTTTAAAAGCATGGTATGGTGGAAAACATAACCTCCATCCCCCAGCATTGGCCCTATGGACAGGTCATGCCAGGCCATGCCATACCAGGCCGGGCACCCCTCCCCATCCCAGCTGATTACATACAGATCAGCAGTGCAGCACACAGCCAAAATCACCAAAGAGAATGGATAATGGCTGTGCAGTCACTTTTATTTTGCCCTGCCATCTGGTTTAGCCAGCCAATCAAAACTTACCATCTGGCTTACCACCACTCAACTGTCCCCTCCCAAAGCACAAAGTTTAATTTCCAGAAGCTCAAATTCAGCCACACGTGCAGTAGCTTCCGAAGTTTTCCGGGGAACAGCCTTGGTCCCTGGAACTTTGGAACCCGGGAATTCTGAACCAAAGATCGGAATCTTCTGTGAATTCTGAAGTTTTCCTAGGACTGAGTTTCAGCACTAGTCTTAAGACACCCTTGGGTTACTTGTAAAGTGCTACAATTTGGCCTTCATATACAGGGCTGTCATTTGCTCTGTGGGATGGGGGCAGTTGCCCTTTTCAGGCCTTCGTTAGCCACACTCAAATTTTCTGAAATGACATCTCTGGTTCCATTCCACTGTCCTAGCCAGTCAGCTAAAATCACCCCAGAAAAGTTCTGAGCGGTAGTTCAGTGAGAAGCTAATGGGGCCTAGCTCAAGTGGTCCCATCTCTGTGGCAAGGATGAGGCTGCTGGAACTCTTCCAGCACTCGGAGGACTTTAATGCTGCTTACCTCTACCATAGGCTGGGCATGAGGTAAGCAGCTTCAGGGGATGAGATTCCCCACAGGTACCCCAAGGCCTTGCAGGTTCATCCTGATCACCAGGGGAGGCTACCAGGCACTTCCAGGTGCTTTCCCTGCCCACAGAATTGGGGGTGGTGTGTGTGTGTGTGTGGGGGGGAGTGACAGTACTGCATAGAGTCACACCCACCCCCCAGCCCAATTTTACTGAAATGGTGCTCCTGCTTGTAAAACATTGCATTCTTATGGGTTTATTTATCCTTCAGCTTATTTCCATAACTCCTACTTAATGAGCTTTACAGGGCAGCAAGATCAATGACAGTATGACACCTTGGATTTGAAATGTTATCCTCAGTAGTTACATTTTCCAGTTCATCACCTTGTATTGTATTTCACAAGGAATATTGTTAGAAGAGATGAATGTCCAAACTGCCCTACATTAATAGCTCTTGGGCAGGGACCGTGTCTATCTTATTCTTTGTAAAGCACCAGGTACATTGCTGGGGCTATAGAAATGCAAATGCTAATGCTAATGCTAATGCTAATGCTAATGCTAATAATAATAATAATAATAATAATAATAATAAATTAATGGAAGGATGTAAACCTGAGAATAAGAATTCAATTTACAATGTATTTTTGGTTGTCCACTTTTGTCCTCTCCAAGGATCCGCTTTGGAAAGCCTATTTAGCCATCCATCCACCCACTTCTACATCTCCTTGCCTCTAGGGAGGGTTTTACATTCATGATTCTTGAGGAAAACCTTGTATTTTTTTTCCCCATTGTCAGGGACTCATCATTCATTTTGGTTCAGACTTGAAAAGTAAATCACAGAATTAGCTGAAGGCATGTTTCTGAGTAATTACACTTGCATCACATTTCTCATGTGCTTGCTTGGGAGGTTTCAGTGTGTAATTTAGAAATGTTTGCCTCTTTACCAAAAGAATTGGATACATTTTCATCATTCATTTATGGCCTGTTATTGATGATGATGGGGAACCCCCCCACCACCAAATCACATTACAGAGTTAACCTTCTCATATTTGTTCTGCAACTGGAATAAACAGATTGTTTACTACTGTAACTGTATTATGTGAAACGAGTTGTTGGGGTATTGGAATTGGGAAACTCAATTGAATCAAATTAGCTGACTGTTTACATTTAGAATTGTTTCAAGGTCTCTTCCCCAACTCCATGATGAACACTGCAGGGACTATTGAAAGATCTGTTCACTAACGAAGATTTGTCAGTGCAACTACAATGAAACAGGGGTTCACTCTGCCACCCCATTTCACCCCAGATGAGGCATGACTGTTTCCCACTTATAATCTGCACAGGCTACCGTCTTACTGGAGCGTGGTGCACCACTCTAGGCACACAAGCCTGTTCACAAGTGTTAACCCTGTGTCCCTGTGTTACTTGTATCTTGGAGGTAGCTCAAACCATATGAATCAAAATGTGGGTAGGTCTATCTTGTTATCCAAGCAAGAATCACCGCAGAATGTTCTACCCAGTTACTGTGACTGCACACACACACCAGCTTAATAGCAAGAGAAAGTTTTACAAAGAAGATTAATCTCAAATTAATTTAGATGTGCAATGTTGCAGAGCTACAGAGTTTCCAAAAGAGAATTAAAGGTAAATTTAATGTGAATACTATCTTAACTTATATATTGCCCAAACTCAATATGTTTCACACCCTTGCAGTTCAATTCTGTTCAAAGTCTTAAGGTCTTACAGGCTGTAGTCTTTTTCAAATAGCAATAAAGAAGTCCTTCCTCCTCATTTAGTTGGACATATCTCCAGGGTCTGGGTGAAGCTTTTATTTCCTTGGGTTATCCAGGGCTGCTGCTACAATTATTTTCTAGGGATCTGCAATTCATTTTCGTTATTATGATAACGAAAGTGAAGGTTTTGATTTTCCTTTTTGTTATTGTAATAACAAAAAAGAAAAATAATAATAATGAAAACAAAAATGAAAACAAATTTTTGTTTTTGAAATAATGGGAAAATACTGAAAATGTATTTCTGGCTATAACTTTTTTTTGTTTCTTATTTAATTCTGATGAAACTTGGGTAGATTGTAACCCCAAAAGAGGGCATTATATGTGCCAACGTTTGGAAATATTGGATAACGAGAACCTATTTAATAAGCAATTGAAAGTTGTGATTTTAAGAAATATTATGTGCCTCCACAAGATTACCAATCCTGCCAAATTTCAGAAAGATTGGATAAAGGGTCCTGATGTTATAAGTCATTAACTTGAAAATGCATGTCTGGCTGTAACATTTTTATATTCTATCCTGTTTACAAAACCTTTGTCAGGAATGTATCCAATACTTTTCCTGACACCTCTGCCAAATTACAGGACAATTATTTTTAAATTATTATTTTATTTTTTAATAATATTACTACTTTTATTTGTTGCATGGCACAGGGCCATTGTAACAAAGGAAAAGAAAAAGAAAAATGAGCCAGAAGGCAATACAGAATGGTATGTATCGTACAATACTTAACCAAGGATGTTAAGTAAAAAATTACCGTCAGATAAAATAACATCAATTTTCAAGGAAACATAACCTACAAACATTATAGCAACTACTGTTTGGTAACAGAATAGGTCACGTTACATTGCCTTGAGTGGGAACAGGACAATTTGATAAAGTACCCCAATTTTATAAGCAATTGAAGTTGTCCCCTTGAAGACCATTATTCAGATAAATAGCAGCACATGCAGTGCCAGTTGGAGGCAGGCACCTGGCATGGCAGGGGGAGGGAGGCTGAAGGAAGGAGGATAGGGAGCAACCCAGTGGATTGACAGACACATTCACTGGGCAGTTACTGCATGCTTCCAGCTTTACAGAACCAATCAGTGGTGGCTTTAAGGTGGGTATAGAAGGGAATAACTGGGACTTTGTGGATAGCATCCCAGCAATCATGAGACATGGTTTATACATCCAGGTTGACCAATTGTCATTACAATCACATCCTGTAGCACTGTGACAGAGGACATGAGAGAATCTCTATTGGCTCTTTCCTAAACAGATGCTTCCAACTTCCCAGTAAGAAGTGGGGAAGAGAAGTTGGAATGATCACAGCACAGAATGAAGATATTTGGTTGACATTTCTGCTGGCCAATTGGCATCACAAACATCTTATACCACAGTGACACATAAGAGAATCCCTGGCATTGGCTCATTCTCTGCATATGCTGTGCAGGCATATAAAATTGAGAACCTTTATCACATATTTTTGATATTTGGCAGAGATGATACTGAACATATGAGATACAGCCCTGCCAAATTTCATGTACATTGTTTGGACTACAAAGATGTTACAGTCAGACATATATTTATAAGTTAATTGCTTATACCACCAGGACCATTTATCCAATCCTTCTGAAAGTTGCCATAAATAGTAACCATAAGGGTATAAAATGTACAAGTTTCATACACATTAGATAGGAAACAAAGAAGTTACAGCCATAAATGTATGTGCAGATTTTTGCAAAATAACACAATTCAACGGGTTATAAAATTGTATTCCTTTATTAAATCTTTCTGAAATTTGCTACACTTTGTGCCTTCCATTGGAGGTTCAATCATTCCAGGTTTCATCCAATTATAGTGAAAAACAAAAAATTACATTCAAAAATGTGTTTTTCATTTAAATCAATGGAAATCAAAAACAAAAGCAAAAATGTAAACAAAACTTTGATTTTTATGAAAATGGAAACAAAATATTTAAACAACAAAACACGGGTCCCTGGTGCACACCTCTATTATTTTCAAGGGCTGGGCCAAAGTAGTTCCCCTGCCCCTGGGGGAGCATTATGATGTAAACACTCTGAAGAAGGCAGGGCTATCTCTGAAATTGGTGAGAAAGGTCTAGTCCATTTTCAGATCAATACTTCTGAGAAGGTGGCAACCTTAGTCCTGAGCAGGATAGAGAGACTCTGGCATGAATGATAACATGAGAAATGACTACTGCTTTATCTTCCGTTTTTGACTCATTCCACATAGTGGCAGAGCAGATCAGTGCAATAATCCATCAGATCTGCCATTCTGTCTCTGACAGTAGCAAACACCAGATGCTTCAAAGGAAGTAGCAAAAATCCCTTATGGGACTAATCTGAAATTACCTGCACTTAGGGGAAGTTCCTTCCTACCCTCCTTAATGATTGGTTTATTTATTTTCTTTGGTTTCTTAGCCGCCCCTTCCTGCCACAGCAGCTTGGGGCAGCTTACAACACAATAAAATACAATAAAAACACACATCATAAAAAAATACAATATAAAATATAATTTAAAACCACAAAACATAGGCAGAGGCACAACCCCCCTCCCGCCAACCATCCTTATCACCAAATGCCTGGAAGAACAGCCAGGTATTACACGGCCTTCGAAAAGCGGGGAGGTCTGGAGCCAGATGGACCTCTGTTGGGAGGGAGTTCCACAGCCATGGTGCCCAGATACATGAGGATTTATCATACTGGATTTCTATAACCCCGTACATTCTGTGGAAAAGGGCTCTGAAGGTCTAATGCATGCCAGTACAGCAGCTAAACCTTTGCCAAAACAGGAAAGTCGTCACTTCCATTGAGTTTACATACAGTAATGTGAAACCAACCGTTTGTGTTTCTACTTTCCTGCTAGCTCAACCTTTTTCTGATCAGATACTGAGGGAAAGGCATGGTGGATGTCTTTTCCCTGTTTAAAAAAGCCTAAATGATATTTGAGCGACAGCTATTTTGGTTTTTAACGTTCATTTTCATGATGATGACTTGCATGAGTTACAAAGCATAGTAAATGAGAAGTAGAAAGCATTCAACAGACTGCCAAAAGCCATATCAATTTCAGAAGAGATGGAACTCTTCCTTATGATTTCTAATATAAGCTAGGACTGAAACGAGATTTGCCCTTTTCGAAAATATCGAGAATAGGCTTCGACAAGATTTTCTTGTCTTAAGAATCTTGTGAGAATTGGGTGTTCTCATGAGATTCTTGAGACCTCAAAATAGCAAAAAAATTAAAAATGGTCTAAGCATGCACAAAAATGGCCACCAGGGCTAGTAGTAAGGGGGACACTAGTCATAAAACTGATCGTTATCAGTTTGACAGGTCTACGTCACCGGAAGTCCCGCCTTAGGACGGAAGTGACGTGGGTCCGGAAGTCCCGCCTTGGGACGGAAGTGACGTGGGTAAGCGAAAGTGACGTAGAA
>QEPC01005694.1:1496977-1528256 GCA_003113815.1 Sphenodon punctatus | reverse complement strand
CTCGCCTCGCCTCTGGGTCTTTTCTTTTAAAACAAAAATCCAGGCTGGGCAGGGTGGGTGGGGGGTGTCCCCCCTTCCACCCGCGCAGCCTGGACTCGGGGAGGGTTTTAAAACTTTTTTGCCGGGGCAGTTTTTTTACATTGCAGCCATTTTTTAATGGCTGCAATGCAAGAAAAATCCGGTACCCTGGAATCCGGTACCCGGTCCGGCTTACCGGGTTGAATCCGATAATGCCGGTACGCCCGATACCGGCATTATCGGATACCGGATTCTACTGGTTTCCCACCCCTAATAATTAGCATCAAGCCAAATCATTGTAACTAAAACACATTTTTTTACTGATTATTTCCACCGTTGAATTTAAAAGTGTAAGTACATGTTAATTAATGTTACTATAAACATCTGTTCAAAATTTGGAAGGAGTCTTTGTACAGTGGCTGTACTACAATGCACAGCTCTGTTAGACAGTACAGGACCCCAGAGGCAGGCTGAGCTCCAGAATCTCAATGTGTGGACGAAACGATGGTGCAGGGAGGAGGACTTTAAATTTGTTAGGAACTGTGGAATCCTTGGGGGAAGGAGGGGGAGCCTATACCGATGGGTAATAGGAAGCGGGTTGCTGGCGCTAAAAATTAAAAAGGAAATAGAACAGTTTTTAAACTAGAATCTGGGGGAAAGCTGACAGGCTCTGAGGAGCGCATGGTTTGAACTGTGACATCTCCAAAGCATGCTGTTATTTTGGGGAAATAGTCTCCTAATATAGAGGATGGGAAAGAAGCCGAAGGAGCTTTGGTGAAAATCAGTCCAGAACAGACAAATATAAATGATTCCAAAGTACCTGAAGCAGCTGCATATAATGAGCAGACTAAGAATAAAAATAATACATTTAAGTGTCTATATGCAAATGCTAAAAAACTAAAAAGTAAGATGGGAGAATTAAAGTGTATGGCACTAAATGAAGATCTTGACATAATAGGCATCTCAGAGACCGAGGATAACCAATGGGACGCTGATACCAGGGTACAAAATATTTAGAAATGACAGAGTAGATCAAGCTGGTGGTGAGGTGGCTCTATAGGTTAAAGACAACATTGAGTCAAGTAAGATTAAAGTTTTACAGGAAGTGTACTCTGGAGTCTCTATGACCAGAAATTCCATGCATAATGGGGAAGCATATAGCAGTCATAAAGGGGAAGCATTTAGCAGTGTATACCAGTCATCGTCCCCCTGACCAGGATGTTGAGACTGACTATGAAATGCTAGCCGAGATTAGACAGGCTACTAAAATCAGAAACTTTAAAATGGGTGATTTCAATTATCCCAATATTGACTGGTTGAATGTCTCCTCTGAGTGTGATATGGAGGTAACATTTCTAGATGCCATAAATGACTGTTTCTTGGAGCAGCTGGTCCTGGAACCAACGATGAGGAGGATCTAATTTGGATCTAGTCCTAAATAGAGCTCAAGACCTGATGCAAAGGGCCCTTGGCAATAGTGATCACAATATAATCAATTTTGACATAATTACTGGAGGGAGAATGGTGAATAAAACTACTGCAGTAACATTTAACTTTAAAAAGGGAGACTATGCTAAAATGAAGAAAGTAGTTAGAAGGAAATTAAAGAAGCAGTTGCAAGGATTAAATGTCTGTGTGGAGATTTTAAAACACCATCTTGGAAGCCCGGATTAAATGTATTCCACTGGCTAAAAAAGGTAGCAAGAGGACCAAATATCTGCCAGTGTGGTTAAATGGTGAGGTGAAGGAGGCTGTTAGAGCCAAAAAGCTGTCCTTTAAAAAAACAGAAAACTAGTTCTCCTGAGGAAAACAGGAAAGAGCATAAGCACTGGCAAATTAGATGTAAAACAGTAAGGCAGGCCAAGAGACAATTTGAAGAGAAACTTGCTAAAGAGACAAAAATAATAAACACATTTTAAAAGTACATGAGCAGCAAGAAACCAGCTAGAGAATCAGTTGGACCATTAGATGACCAGGGGGTAAAAGGGGTACTCAGGGAGGATAAGGCCATTGCAGAGAAGCTGCATGATTTCTTTGCTTTGGTCTTCACTGCAGAGGATTTTGGGGAGATACCTGTGCCAGAACTGTTCTTTGTAGGTGATGCAATGGAAAAGCTATCACAAATAAGTGCGACTTTGAGAGACGTTCTAGAGCAAGTTAACAAACTAAATAGTAACAAATCACCTGGACCAGACGGTATTTACCTCAGAGTTCTGAAGGAACTCAAATATGAAGTTACAGATCTTCTAGTGGTAATTTGCAAAAATCTGCCACTCTACCTGAGGATTGGAGCGAATGTAACACCAATATTTAAAAAGGGCTCCAAAGGCGATCCTGGGAACTACAGACTGGTGAGCCCAATGACGGAGCTGGGAAAAATGGTGGAAACGATTATTAAGAAAAGAATTACTAGGCATGTTGATAAACATGGCTTGATGGGGAAGTGTCAACATGGATTTAGCAAAGGGAAGTCATACCTCACTGATCTATTGGAATTTTTGAGGGTGTAAATAAGCATGTGGAT
Source organism: Sphenodon punctatus (assembly GCA_003113815.1). NCBI lineage: Eukaryota > Metazoa > Chordata > Lepidosauria > Sphenodontia > Sphenodontidae > Sphenodon > Sphenodon punctatus. The sequence goes on along the minus strand of QEPC01005694.1, from coordinate 1,525,714 downwards.
AAGGGGGAGCCAGTCAATATAGTGTATTTGGATTTTCATAAAGCATTTGACAATGACAATGTCCCTCATGAGAGACTCTTGAGGAAATTGAAAAGTCAAGAGACGGGAAGCAGTGTCCCACTGTGGATTGGTAACTGGTTAACAGATAGGAGACAGAGAGTAGAACTAAATGGTCAGTTTTCATTATATTTGGATGAAACATGGAGGGATTGTACCTCCAATAAAAGGCATTAAGTGTACCAAATTTCAGAAGGATTGGATAAAGGAATCCGATTTTACAGTTTTCACAATGGAGAGAAGTCAATAGTGGAGTGACATAGGGATCTGTACTGGGACAGGTGATGTTTAATGTACTCATAATGATCTAGAAAAAGGAGTAAAGGGTGCAGTGATCAAATTTGCAGATGACACAAAGTTATTCAAGGTAGTTTAAACATGAACAGATTGAAAAATTGCAGGAAAACCTTGCATAACAGGGCATCTAAATCGCAGATGAAATTTAATGTGAACAAGCGCAAAGTGATGCACATACTGAAAAATCCAAACTATAGGTACACAATGCTGGGTTCTAAATTAGGAGTTACCACTCAGGAAAAGGACCTTGGAGTCATTGTGGACAATACATTGAAACCCTCAGCTCAGTGTGTGACAGCAGTCAAAAAAGTAAACAATTAGGAATTATTCATAAAGGGATAGAGAATAAAACTGAAAATGTCACTCTATAAATCCATGGTGCAACCACACCTTGAATACTGTGTGCAGTTCTGGTCACCCCATCTAATAAATATATAGTAGGAAAGGTACAAAGAAGGGCAACAAGAATGATAAAGAGTATAGAGCAGCTCTCCAATGAAGAGAGACTGGATAGGTTGGGGTTCTTCAACTTGGAGAAGAGGTGTTTAAGAGGGGATATGATAGAAGTTTATAAAATCATGAGTGATGTGGAACAAGTAAATAGGGAATGGTTATTTACCCTCTCAAATAGTACTAGAACTAGGGGACACCCCATGAAATTAATGTGTAGTAGATTTAAAACAAATAAAATAAAGTATTTTTTTCTCAATGCACAATTAAGTTATGGAATTTGTTGCCAGAGGATGTGGTCAAGGCCAGTAGTATAGCTGGGTTTAAAAAAGGACTGGACAAGTTTCTGGAGGATTGGTCCATTAGCAGCTGTTAGGTAGGTTTGGGGAATGTAACCTCTTACTGCCGGGAGCTGGGAGTGAACAACAGGGAATGGATCGCCCCACAGTGACCTGTTGGGTACTTCTTCCAAATGATTGAGATTGGCCACTGTCAAAGACAGGTGCTGGGCTGGATGAACACTTGGTCTGACCCAGCATGGCACTACTTATGTTCTTATGTACATATATACAAATAAACACACTCGGGGATCATCCTGTCTCTCTAAGACTCCCCGACACTTTTTGAGGGAAGGGTGGGATAAAAATTTAAATAAATAAATTTAGAGACAGTGAAACCCACGGTTAAAGGTCTCTGAGTGTCCCAGGTCAGCTCACCAACAGCAGGAAAACTGACAACAGCTAATCTAGGGTTGCCCCAAACTTTCCCACAACTACTCAACTGTAACCGCATCAGGAAGAAGTATATGACTGAGCATCTCCTCCCATTTGTGGCAAGCAGTGCCATAGCCTCCTCACGGGCATTGGTCGCCATGAGTACATTACACCAGTTCTCTGCTCTCTGCACTGGCTGCCTATAGGTGTTGGTGCTTACCTATAAAGCCCTATACGGCCTGGGCCTCACCTATCTGCGGGAACACCTCACTTCCTGGGCTCTGGATTGAACCCTGTGGTCAGCCGGGAACACCCCTCGAAGTCCCCCGAGTATCTCGTGGAACAACTGTGGAGAGGGCGTTCTCGGTATTATTATTATTATTATTATTAAACATTTATAAAGCGCCAGTAACAACCTGGCGCTGTACAGAACATATAATCAGCTGCGGTCCCTACCTGTGGCTTACAATCTAAAAGACAAGGAGGGGGAGACAAGGAGAGGGGACAGCGGGAGAGACATGGGAGAAGACAAACAAACATTCAGGCGGATGCGAAGTCTCAGGTGCGTGTACTTGGCTTGGTTACAAGGTGGTCGGTAGCAGCAGTCAGCAGAGGAGGGCTGACAGTAAGAGCAAGGGGAAAGACTAGAGGGCATTGGGAAAGGCAGCATGGAAAAGGTGGGTCTTGAGGAGGGATTTGAAGGAGCGGAGGGAGGAGGCGAGGCGGACGTCGGCAGGGAGGGAGTTCCAGGCATGCGGGGCAGCGAGGGAGAAGGGACGAAGGCGGTTGGGCGAGCAGGAGAAGCGAGGGAGAGCGAGGGAGGGGACAGCGGAAGAGCGGAGAGCGCGCGCAGGAGCGCGTAGGGCGATTAGGTCCGAGAGGTAAGGGGGAGCTTGGTCATGGAGCGATTTGAACGTGAAAACCAGGAGTTTGAACAGGATACGTTCCGGAAGGGGGAGCCAGTGAAGGGAGAGGAGGAGAGGCGTCACATGGTCGAAGCGACGGGCAGAGTGAATGACCTTGGCGGCAGAGTTTTGGATCGCCACAAGGGGGGACAGGTGGGAGCGAGGGAGGCCAGCAAGGAGGAGGTTGCAGTAGTCGAGGCGAGAGATAACCATGGCATGAACAAGGATTTTGGCCGAGGAGACAGATAGAAAGGGGCGAATGCGGGCAATGTTGAGGAGAGCGAATCGGCAGGATTTGGCCACAGAGTCAATGTAAGGTTTAAAGGAGAGGTGCGTGTCAAAAATGAAGCCCAAGCTGCGGGCACGGAGAACAGGACGGATGGTGACCCCATCAATGCAGACGGTCAGGTCAGAGGGAGAGGAGGGGGAGGGAGGAAAAATGAGGAGTTCAGTCTTGGCCATGTTCAGTTTGAGTTGGCGTCGGGACATCCAGGCGGAGATATCAGAGAGGCAGTCGACGAGGCGTGAGCGGACAGAGGAGGAGAGAGAGGGGGTAGAGAGATAGAGTTGGGTGTCATCAGCATAGAGATGGTATTGGAACCCGTGGGAGGCAATAATTTCACCAAGGGACCGGGTGTAGATAGAGAAGAGGAGAGGGCCAAGGACAGAACCTTGGGGAACCCCAACCGAGAGGGGAAGGGAGGGGGAGGTCGACTCGGGGAGGGAGACATTAAAGGAGCGGTCAGAGAGGTAGGAGGAGAACCAGTCAAAGACAGAGCCACGGAAGCCCAAAGAGTAAAGGGAGTCCAAGAGGAGCGAGTGGTCGACAGTGTCAAAGGCGGCAGAGAGGTCAAGGAGGACAAGAACGGAGTAGTGGCGCTTCGATTTAGCGACAAGTAGATCATTGGTGATCTTGGCCAGGGCAGTTTCAGTAGAGTGGAGGGGGCGGAAGCCGGACTGGAGAGGGTCGAGGGAGGAGTTGGCAGAGAGGAGGTTCAGGCAGCGGGAGTAGACGACACGTTCCAGGAGCTTCGAAGCAAAGGGAAGGAGGGAGACCGGCCGGTAACTAGAGGGATCGAAAGGGTCCAGGGTAGGCTTTTTGAGGATGGGGGAGACAGTGGCATGTTTGAAGGCAGAGGGGAAGGAGCCTGTGGAAAGGGAGAGATTGACAACATGCAGAAGGGGGGGAGCGACAGTGGGAGCAATAGAGGTCAGGAGGCGGGAGGGGATCGGGTCAAGGGGGCAGGTGGAGGGGTTGGATGAAGAGAGAAGAGCAGAGATTTCCTGGAGAGAGGCAGGAGGGAAGGATGCGAGGAGGGAGGGGGGCGGGGGAGGGGGCGGGAGGGGAGCGGGGGGCGGAGGGGGGCGGGAGGCAATATCCCGACGGATCTTGTCAATCTTGGAGGTGAAGAACGACGCAAGATCCCGAGCAGCAAGGGAAGAGGGCGGGGGAGGGCAGGGGGGTTTGAGAAGGGAGTCGGTAGCTGCACTGAGGTTGTGGAACTCCCTCCCAGACAAGACCCGTGGGCCCCGGGCCTCTCCTCCTTTTGACGACAAAGACCTGGCTGTTCCGCCAGACTTTCGGTGAGGGTGATGGGTAAGGAGTGGGGGCCTGAGGGTTAGGGAGGAGGATTTGTCTTTTTGTATTTGCTGGCATCCCATTGTGCAGATTTTATATTGTTAATATTATTGTTTTATATTTATATTATATTGACTATACTTGTATTATTATATTTCTGAATGTATTTGTTAGCTGTTCCGAGCTGCTGTTGGCAGGAGGACGCGGGATACAAGACTCATAAAATAAAATAAATAAATAAATAGCCATTCCACTTCCCCAACAGCAGCCTCACAAGGTGGAGGTGCGCGGGTGCTCACAGCCACTCGGCTCTGCTAGGTTTCCCCCATCCACCTCTTGCAGTCAGAGCTGGCCTTACCCAGGGCGACATGGGTGATCACCCCCGGTGCTGCGTTCTCTCTCTGCTTCCAGGGGCTGCACAGTGGGTCCCATTTTCACTAGAGTAGGGTACAGGGCCCCTGCTCCCTCCCAGCAGCACCCCAAACATTAACACATTTAGGGCCCTACAGAAGATGCCATCAAGGGGATGGGGTCACCAAGGGCGCCCCATTTTATCTTCATCCTGGGCCCTGCAAGGCTGGCCCTGCTTGCAGTCTTTTGTTGCTGGCTGCTGGATGGGGTGGGGGGGGTGGGCTGACTGGGCACATGAGGGAGATAAGTGAAGTAGTGGGAGAGGAGTGATAGCTCTGGCAACTTCAGTATTGGCCTTGTTCAGATGCCAGCAGACCAGCTCTTGACCATTGCATAATTTGGTGGTTAAAGTCTGTGGGTAGGGGGAAGGCGAAGTGCAGCAAGGCCAGGCAGGCACCCACAAGTGCTTGGATAGGCAAGTGGTCTCCACTATAAACTCCCACCTGCCCTGCTGCATAGCAGTTGGGGAAAAAAAGAATGGGTGGGTGCTCCATCACCCCTTCCAGATGCAGGGAGTTGGAGTGTGTGGGACCCTGAAGCAGGGCCTTTAAGTTGCCTCCCCCAGAGCTTTCCTCTTACAAAATTCCTGGCTGTGCTCCTCTCTCCAAGTCACTTTTGAAATTCGACCTTAAGCTCCTAAATCACACAAGCCCATTTGAAATTTTTATCCTATGGCTATTTTCTTTGCACTCACACTATTCCCTTTCCCCCAGTTCATACGCCTGTGAACATCTTTGCTGACATATTTACACTGGTGTATCGAGTCAGCCAAGATGTTTTGGAAAGAGATCAAAACAGGCTGAGAGATGATGTATTGCTGGCTAGAGTAGATTATACAGTAGCTGCCTTCAAATACATTTCAGTAAACAGACTGATGAAAAGCCTGCTCTGTAAGCAATTGAACAGAGTACTGGCTACCACCTAGACATGTTGTATATTTACAATCTGCTCAATTACTTGCCTCATAATATAGCACCTCCATATCCATTGAGCGTGACTATAGAGGATTCTAAGTAGGTTGTGTCAAAATGGGAATTCTGCAGTCACTAGCTAGCAAGGCTGGCAGCAGAGACCTCCAAGCCAATCCCAAGGGGACTCTCTGTTATGGGTCTGGTTGGGCTCCACAGCTGCAGGGAGGCCCTGTGACATCCAAAGTTCTGTGAAATCGTAACATTTCATTGGAGTTGGGAACCATGTTAGAAAAAGGTGAACAGTATAGCCCCTCACCTTTTCTAACATAGCCCCACCCCATTGAGCACTGTGATATCACAGAGCTTTGGGTCGGAGCTGGGGACCACTGCACACTTTGGGCCTAGGCTGAGGTCAGGCTTCAGGCCAAAATTTCTGACTCAAACAGGATTCTAGCTTGCAGCGATCTCATTGTAAACAGGCCGATGTCTGAGAGTGAGTGGGGTGGTGGGTGGGGGTGGGGTGCTTCCCTTTGGACACGGTAGAAACCCTGTCCAGGCCAGTAGCTTTTTGAGGGTGGCACCAAGGCATCCCAAGAAGGCAGTTATGGCCATCCAAGGGCTGCTGCTCCCCCACTGGAGAGCTCCTATTCCACAAGCTTGGCAGAATGTACTTCTAGTGGGAACATAGACAAAATGTAAACCATTAGGGGCCTGGATTATGCATGCCCCTCTGTTACTAAACAAAGAGGAATAGTTCAATCTGTAAGTGAATAGTTCAAGAATAGTTCAACCAGTTAGGATGGTCCGCCCTCGGAGGCTGATGGAACCCCAGCGGTTCCAGGAGGTCCTGAGGGAGTTAACCCTGGACGTGGACGGCCACTCTGTGGATGAGCTGGTCCGGCATTGGAACAACTTGCTGGAGGAGGCCATTGACAGGGTGGCTCCGAGACGCCTTCTGCCTTGGTCTCGTCACCGCAGGACCCCTTGGTTTACTGAGGGGCTGCGGTGTATGAAGCGTGTAGGCAGGAGGCTAGAGCGACGCTGGCGTCGGACTCGATCTGACTCCGATCGTCTTCTCCATAGGGCCCATTTGCGGTCCTATGTTGAGGCTGTGAGGACGGCGAGGAAGGAGTTCCTTGCGGTCCTCATAGCGTCTGCGAAGTCGCGTCCGGCGGAGCTGTTTCGGGTGGTGCGGGGGCTGGTTAGTCCGGCCTCCCTCCGCCTGGATGGGGACTTGTCCCGGGCCCGCTGTGAGGAGTTTGTCACCTACTTCGCAGACAAGATTGCTCGGATTCAGACCGACTTTGACGCTGGGTTGATGGCAGTAGGGGAAGAGCGCGGGGGGGCGGAGGGCCCGTCTGGTCCATCTTTGTGGGGAGAGTTTCGGGAAGTGACGCCGGCCGATGTGGTGGATGTCCTGGGGTCTGTGAGGGCCACGTGTTGTCAACTGGATCCGTGCCCGTCCTGGTTAATAAAAGCTTCCGGGGAGACGTTGGGGACGGTGCTGGCGAGGGTAGTGAATGCGTCCCTTCGGCAGGGGAGGTTGTCGCCTTGCCTTAAAGAGGCTGTGGTGCGCCCCCTGCTGAAAAAACCATCGTTGGACGTAGACGCGCTCGCCAGCTACCGACCTGTCTCTAACCTTCCCTTTTTAGGGAAGGTTATTGAGCGGGCAGTGGCGCTCCAGCTCCAGGGTCATCTAGATAACATCGGGCTCCTTGACCCTTTTCAATCTGGGTTCCGCCCCGGCTATGGCACCGAGACGGCGTTGGTGGCCTTGGTGGACGACCTCCGCCGGGAGATGGATGCAGGATGTTCGACATTTCTCATCCTGCTAGATCTCTCGGCCGCTTTTGACACCGTGGACCATGGGCTGCTGTTGAGACGGCTGCGTGACCTGGGGGGTCTGGACGGGACTGTTCTTGAATGGTTCCGCTCATTCCTCTCGGGGAGGAGCCAGCGGGTGGTGTTGGGGGAGGAAACATCGAGCCCCCGCGCCTTACCGTGTGGCGTTCCGCAGGGATCGATCTTGTCTCCATTATTATTTAACATCTATATGCAGCCCTTGGGGGAGGTCGTGAGAGGGTTCGGGGTGCGATGTCACCAGTATGCTGATGATACTCAGCTGTACCTCTCGTTTTCTACTGACCCAGACCCTGCTGTCTCGGTGCTATCCCAATGTTTGGAGGCCGTGGCGGATTGGATGCGGCGGAGCAGACTGAAGCTCAACCCAGATAAGACGGAGGTGATGGTGGTGGGGAGGGCGAAGGGGGTGGTGGCCCCCCTGGTTGGGGGGGTTTGCCCCCCTGTAGCTCAGCAGGTCCGGAGTCTGGGGGTCATATTGGACGCAGACCTGCGGCTGGAGCGGCAGGTGGAGGCAGTCGCTAAGGCTGCCTTCCGCCAGCTTTATCTGGTACGTAGGCTGCGTCCGTATGTCTCTGGCCCGGACCTGGCCTCCCTCATCCATGCCTTCGTCACCTCGCGGCTCGACTACTGTAACGCGCTCTACGTGGGGCTTCCCTTGTTCTTGGCCCGGAGGCTGCAGCTGGTGCAGAATGCGGCGGCCCGTCTTCTTACGGGGACGGGTCGCCGGGAGCACATTACACCGGTGCTCCGAGCGCTGCACTGGCTGCCGATAGTGTGCCGGGCCAAGTTCAAGGTCCTAGTAATGATCTATAAAGCCCTATACGGCCTTGGCCCCTCTTACCTTAGGGACCGCCTCGCCCTTCGCGCCCCGGAACGACTCCTGCGGTCTGCCGGGGGTGCCCTCCTGGAGGTCCCCCGTGTTAAGCGGGGGGCCACGATGGAGCGGGCATTCTCGGTGGTAGGGCCGCGGCTGTGGAACTCCCTTCCGGAGGAAGCTCGCCTGGCCCCAAGCCTTTTAACATTTCGGCGGAACTGTAAGACCTGGCTGTTTGCCCAGGCCTTTGGGAGGGAGGGTGGGGAGGGAGGATTTTAGTCCCCCACCCATTTATTTATTTTACATGTCTAGCCCTGTTTTATATTTTATATTTTATATTTAATATTTGATTGTTTTTAAAATGAATTTTAGTGTATTTGATTGTTTTTATTGTTGGAAGCCGCCCCGAGCTGCGCTGCAGGAGGGGCGGGGTATAAATCTGAAAAATAAAAAATAAAAAAATAAATAAATAAAGTGGCTAGCTCAGTCACTAAAGACTGCAATAGTCATCTCAGATAGTTCCTGGTTTAGTCCTTGATGTGTTGGTCCTCACACTATAATCCTAGGGAGTAAAATAGTAATACAGTGGAAACCAGTTAAGTTGACCTTGTATAACTTTCATTTCTGGAGAAGATGAATTAATCCCCCCCCCCCCCAATGTATGGGGAGGTATTGCTTCTTGATCTGGATAAGTAGAATTCTGCTATTGATAGGTCAAATTTTTAAGGTGTATACAGGTGGGTATACTCTATGTCAAGTGGTGGCCCCGTTAAGGAGCACTGGCTGGTGTCTTAGCACCACCTGCAGGGACTATAAATAGCCAGGCTTGGAGAAGCTCAGGCAGTCAGTGTCAGACTCTGACAGCCAGCAGACTTCAGAAATAGCCAGCTTGCCACTGGGAGGTGTCCATGGTGCTGACTTGGATGGAGGGCTGGGAGCCTGCATATAAGGCTTCCCTTGTGGACTAACAAGATATAGACAGTAATTACTTAATTTTGTCAATAAAGAAACCCCAAATACAGAAGAGTTTCCTTGTGTGTGCCTCCAGTGCAAGGAGGAAATAAAATGGGGAGAAGTGAATTGGATTACAAGACTCCATCTTTGCTCACTGTAAATTTTAACACAACTCAGGGTGAAAACAGACATGACGCTAACCACCCTTTAACTACCCTTGGTGGTCATTTATGCATGTTGCAGGGCTGCATAGGGCATCAATACAGTGTATTAATATTTCATGTACAGTATCCAGAAGTGTACTACTGGGAGAACAAGATGTTCCTGGGAACTGCAACAACATATGGAAATAAACTTTACTATGTAGAGCCAGGCAGCAGGGCCTTGGAGAAAACCAAGAGACATGAGATGCTTGGAAACAGGAGCCACAGCCAGTGAAAACAAGAATCAAATTCAGGACTTCTCCCTGAGCTCAGGGAGTGGTCCTATGGCTGCAGGTGTACATGCAGAGTATGGTGGGGAAATGCTCTTTTGGCCACTGTGGGTGTTTTCAGATGGATACGGGGCTGTTCACCCGCATCCGCTCACTCCCAGCCCCACCTGCTTGGGATCAGGTGGACCCAGCATGTTCCCCAGCCTGTGGTCTGCCCACGCAGTGCACCCCAACCCCATAGATTTGCGGGTGATCGCCCAGTGCTCTAGGCTGGTACCCACAACTCTATGGTGTTGCCCGGGGGCAACGGCTGGCTGGAAGTAGGAGCAGCAGCATGGGTCTGCCCATCAGATGGACAACTGCTCCACTTCGGACTGGTGCCCTGGGAGTGACTGGCCTGCTTTGCCAATGGTGCTCCAGGATTATACCAGCGGGGTTGCCTCTGCACCAATTCAACATCTGGTGGGCCGCCTTCAGATGGACAGGCCACCTGGAGAAGGGGGCTGGCACGTCTTCCATCATTAAAGTCATTTGCTATTGATTTCATTAGGTGTACGATTATGCCCTCAGTCTTGCATAATATATAACACACAGTATGTCTGTGTATATACACACTATGTAGGCATGATATAAATAAAAATTATATATACACACTATATAAACATACAAATATTATGAACAGGATACCATAATATATGAAAAATTGAGAGAGATCCATCCCCAAAAACTTGTGAGGGAGGGAGGGCTTATATGGGGATATTTATTTATTTTTTATTTAAAATATTTGATATTCCATCCCTTTTGCCTAGCAAGCTTGGGGCGGCTTACAATAGATAAAAAATATAAAATATATAATAATTATAAACATAAAACAGTATAAAAAGGAGGAGAAAGAGGGAAAATGGGAGAATGATATATCCCCCACTTCCATCTCTAATTATGCCCGTGGTTATTCGGTCAAATTTTCCTGTAGGATTGGCAGGTATAGATGGGTTTATTTTTAGGGGGCTTTTAAAATTCCTTTTTGAGAAATCTCAGAGGGTAGTTCCAGGTATCCATCCACTCACTCAACCCATTGGGTCATTAATAAGGGGTCCTGTATTCTATTTAAGGTTTGCCAGAGAAAGTCTGAGGCATTTGGGGCCATGGTGTCTTCATGAGAAACTACTCCTCCAGTTAGTGTGAAGCAGGATAGTGAACTGAAATTAGTGTAGTTGTGCCAGCTGGCGCGAAACTTCAGCTATTCATACTCCCTTTTCCCTTCCTTTCTTGAGCTGCCAAAGCCACACATCTCATCACTTCCAGTGCTTATGTGCTTATATTTATTGCCAAAAACCAAACCCCTAAACAAAAAACAAAAAGACTTTTGTTAACATACAGTCTATGGTTTGAGGTGAAGAGACAGTCTCTAACTAGACAAACAAATTCATATGTCTTTTGCAAAGCTTGTAACAATACACACCGTCCCAATTTGGCTGGACAGACTTCCACTCTTTCCGCTCTCATGTTTTTTCATTTTGCACATCCTCTATTAACACCACACTTTCCCTATTGAGCAGAAAATCCATATCTTCCTTGTCTCTCTCTTGCTTACGTATTGGTAGAACCCCTCCTTCTTATTGTTTCTGACATTCTTTGCTAGTTGGAACTTGTTATGAGCTTTTGTGGTTCTGGTTTAGTCCTAACATGTACATGTTGTTACTCGATATTTGCTTGTAGTGGCACATCCTTTCTTCCATTTCCTGTGAATGTTCCTTTTGGTTTGCAAATCATTCAAAAGATCTTTGTGCCACAATCATGCCCTCTTTTGATTCCTCCCGTACTTCCTCTGTGTAGATATGGCTTATAGATGTGCCTCCCATATTACCTCCTTTAGAAACTTCCAACCCTCCTGGACTTCCATTTCCTTTAATTTTTCCAACCATGGAACCTTGCCTACCAGCTCTCAGAGTATGTTGAAGATTGCTTTTCTTAATTAATTGTCAATATTTGGCTAATCTCTCTCTCTTTTTTCTTAGAGTTGGGAATTCTATCATTTCATAGGCCATTTTCACACAAGACAGTCTCCACACCCACTACACACCCACCACCCATGTTTCAGGGCTGCAGTGTTGCCTTATGCATGCCCTGTAACATGTATAGTGGGTGGGTGGGTAATGGGTGGAGAGTGTCTTGTGTGAAAATGGCCATAGTCCCTTATTCCTAGGATGTTCACCATATTAAAATTTTCAATCAATTCTTCCCTGTTGGCCAGTATCAGATCTAAAGTAGCTGAGGTTGCTACTCAATGTTCTGGAAGAGAAATTTGTCCCCTATGCATGGCAAGAACTTTTTGGAAATTCCAAGATTTGTTGCATTATTACTACCTTATGGTTTTTGGCAGTCTTAGTTCTTTGCTCAAGAATCTACCTCTTCTGTCTGATTAGGTGGTCTATAGTAGACTGCCACAATGATACTTCTCATTTTTATTGTCCCTTCCTATCTTCACCCAGATAACGTCTATAGATCTGCCACTGTCTTCTTCCTGGACTTCAAGGCAACTATCGTCCCTGTTGATATTCAAACTGAACCAAATATCAAAAAAATCGTCCACAATTAAAATCCAGTATTCTGGCTAGTTTGGCTGTTATCTGATAATGAACTGATTATCATGGAGATTAACTGCCAAACTGGATTACACTGTGAAGGTTAACTGGTTTACAACAATACTGTAACCATATTACCATCTTGTGGTCTATGTGACTGAATGCTACTTTTACTACTCTAAAACCAGGGGATGGGGAGGAGTAAATAGGAAAGGAACAATGGGCAAATGGTAATGAGGTGATTAGTAATGAGGTATTATGGTAAATCTATAATCTGGTTAACCGCATAATCTGCAGAACACCAATTGGATACCAGTTGGTATCAGATACCATAGATCCAGCCAGATACCAAATAGCAGTGCTTATTCATTTCAGCCCTACTTGATATAAAGTACTATGGCCCCCCTCCTCTTTCCCCTTACATGATGCTATTCCCATGATGGCCTATGAACATCCTCTAAAATGGGAACTGCAAGGCTGTGAACAGCAGATGCATTCTGGCAGCAATACGTGATATTGCTTTATGCCTGTGATATTTCCCAGGGACCATTTTAGCTAGCTCCTCATGCAACTAATGCAAAATATAAATGTTGATTCTGACTCCATACATCCCAGAAAAGGATAATGAGACATTCATATTCCCATGGATTCTCGCACTTCGTTGGAGTCTTTAGGTGCAAGACTGGCCTCAAGATAGATAGGGAGGGCCTCAAGAGAAGACAGGTAAGTCTGGTTGCCAGGTCCAGTCTCCTAGCTGTTTCACAACTCTTCCCTATTTCTCCCTCTTCAAAACAGAGCTAGAGGAAAAGCACAAATCATCTTAAAGTTACTTCAATCTGACCTTTATAATTTCCACTAGTATGAACACAGGGCATTTACACACAGGAGATCTTTCCTCCGTATTTTAAAAGTCTGGGTTGGGGAAACCCTTGTCTGGGGGATTTAGACACTCCTCCCCAGACCGGAGGTTTCCCGGGTGCCACTGGAAATGGAAACAGCCGTGCCGGGCAACTCCCAGATATTATGAAATGCAGGCGGAAAAAGCTCTCCTGTGTAAAAGCATCCACAAACAGTGGTAGGTTTGAAATGACTTTAGATTTGAGGACAAGGACTATTCTTCCTAGCATATGAGATTTGGATTTACACTGGCCACCCTTAAACATCGGTTTGTCTTACATAGCTATATAATATCACAGTACCTCAGTACTTGGATGAACGCATGGCATTCCCTCTTTAATTATCTTTAATTAAAAAAAAGTCACACTACCAGTACCTAGCCAGCATTATATATGACACTCCTTTAAGAACCATGTATATTTTACTTTAAAATTAACACACACACACACAGACACCCCCAAATATCCAAACTCCATTCACTTATTACTAGGATGAAAAGTGGACTTTGGAACATCACATATGAAGATACTGCAGTCATTATTTATAGACAAAAGCAAGTTTATTATGCTTTTTTCTTCCATCAGTATCCGTTTGCTAAAGCCCCGTATTTACAGAAAATATCTTAACACAGTCAGTCATTTTTACATAGCAAAAGAAAATGAACCTAAAATAATCTGGTAGCCAATAAACACTACAGTCATTTTCCACCCAGCATTAGCTTATATCTCCCTAGATGATTGAAATGGCTTTACTGAAAGAGATGTTGCCCAGTACATTTGACGTGTAATAGAATGGAAAACTGCTACTTAAGACTTTCATAGCATCACAAAAGATTGATGCTTAGCCTGTCCATTTCTGCTCATTTCCACTACTGCTGTGCTGATGAATGTGAAGCAAAACCATGCATTATACATTCATATTCAGTACACTCACATCCAGGAGAAAAGTTAAATGGTCTTTTTATAGTCAAAGAGAGGCTCTTCTCCATTACTGCATGTTTGCCTTAGCATTAGCAAACTATTTAAAATTGCTCAATTCATACATATATGAATGAGCCAGTTCCCATAATTTGAATTAAAAGCCAGTGTCCGGCTTCTCTGCTGAGCACTGGACTTATAAGTCTGCCAGCTTTGTAGTAAATAAGGAGGATTTAAAGGAATAATGAATAATTGAGAATGATATTTGAAAGGGGGTGGGGAAGGAGGGAGAAAAAGAAGAGAAAAGAAACTGTTGAATGGCTGAGCCAAAGGGGAATTCTCTTGGGGACATTTCCTTAGCAGGATAAAGTATTAGAGCATTTCCTTGATGAAACAAGTAATAAGTCTTAAACATCAACACAAAGACTCTTTTTTCGAATGCCAAAACACAGAGTATTAACAAATGTGCAGCTGCAGTGAAGGCTGCACGTCCCAGAGAGGGGGAACCAGCCCCAGCCAGGTCATCTTGGGGAATGGAACATTCCCACAGCCTGACCCAGCTGGGGAGGGGGTCAGGGAGTGACACTCAACTGGCTGGCCCCGCCCCCTGTCATGATGGGCAGCCATGGCTGTCTGCCATGGCAACCTCCCCAGATGGGCACGAAAACAGAAATGCCTGCCCAATTCAGCCTTCTCTAGCCCACCTAGGTGGCCCTGGGTCCAGACTATAGACTCAGTTCCTTCTGGATCCACATTTGTAGCACAGCCACCTACCCCGCTGGAGTCTGAACTGGGCCTACATCTGGCAGGCCCAGAACAGATGTGCAGGTTCAGCGCTGGCCCAGGCAGGCCAGAGCAGGCTGAACCGGGCCCCCATCATGTTTGTTAACACCCACAGTCAGTCAGATATTTACCCTGTGTATGCATGATGTAAATGTGGAGTTGGCGCAAAAGAAAAGAGAGCACCCAAGAATAGCAAAGGCTGTGATATAGCAATGATGTTTGTGTATACCCTGGACTCTCGCCTTCATACTGAGTAGTGTTTTACTTCAATCATAGGGGCCAATCCAAGGTGTGTGCATACTAGGGATGTGCAAACACCGGGGGGGTTTGGTGTTCGGTCCGTTCGGGGTTCACCCCCCCAAACCATTCAGGTTCAGGCTGTTTGGCCCGAACCTGTTCAGGGGGCCAAACGCATTCGGGCGGGGGGCAGGGGACAGGGGGGAACCCAGTTTTCCCTCCCCCCTCCAGGCTGTGTGGGTGGAAGGGGTGCCGGGGCTCACCTCCCCCCCCACCCTGCCCAGCCTGGTAATTTTTTGTTTTGTTTTGTTTTAAACACCCCACCACAGGGATCAACCTACCTGGTGGTGCTCCAGACCACTTCAGGCCTCTACTAGGCCTTCCAGGTCAGGCGACCCAGAAGGTCTAGTAGAGGCATCAAGTGCTCCGGATCACTGCTGGAGCTGGACCCGCCACCACCGTTGGACCCGGGGCCGGAGCCCCAGCACCACCAGGTATGTCAGGTTCTGGCCCTGGGTCCAGAGGCGGCAGTGGTAGCGGCAACGGGTCTGGGTCTGATGGTGCGCTGGAGCGCTTCAGGCCTCTACTGGGCCTTCTGGGTCACCTGACCCAGAAGGCCTAGTAGAGGCCTGAAGCTTTCCAGAGTGCCGCCAGAGCCGGACCCGCCGCCGTTGCTGCCGCCGGCGGACCCAGGGCCAGAGCCCAGGCACCACCAGGTAGGTCAATCCCTGGGGAGGGTTTAAAAAAAAAATTACCAGGCTGGGCAGGGTGGGGTGGGAGGTGATTCCACCTGCACAGCCTGGAGGGGGAGGGGGAAGAAAAAAACGGGTTCCCCCCTGTCCTCTGCCCCCCTGCCTGAACGGGTTCGTAACCCAAACTTTGTTCAACCGGTTCGGGTGGGGGAAGTTTGGGTTCGGGGTGTTCACAAATGGGTCGAACACCCCGAGTTCGGGCCGAACACCAAAACGTGTTTGCACATCCCTAGCGCATACACCAGTCTATACATGCATCAAGTTCAGACCAAGTGCATGGTATGCGTACACTATGCATAGTGAGCACATGATGTGTGTACTTGGCACATAAGTGATGCACGCTTGATGTATGAATGTATGTTGGAGTGCGCTCATTGCCCCAATGATTGCATAAAGTACCTGGGTGAAATCCTGCCCCACTGAAGTCAATAGCAAAATTACTGGTTTCAGTAACCAGGATTTTGCTTTATATAACTCACTATATCCACAAATAATTAATTTATTTATAAGTCTCAGGGTGGCTTAAATCCATAATTTTTTTTAAAAAAACAATTAAAAAACCCAAAACCCCCGACAAAATCCACCCCCCAGAAAACCACCTATCCCCCAACCCCCTCTCATGCCTCTACCCCAAAACCACTAACCAAACCCCATCCCAACCCCCTATCCCCACCTGCCACACACCTTTTCAAATAAAAAAGACTTGCATTGCCTCTGGAAGATGTTCAGGCTTGGGCTCAAACCAACCTCCAGAGGAAGGGAGTTCCAAAGCACTGGGACAGCAAGCAACTAAAGATGCCGACGACACCCACTGGGAGGCACTCCCAGCCGATCGGAGGGGCCATGATGGGACATGGAAGGACATGCCATCTTTCAAATATGCGGGCCTCAGACAGTTAAAGACTTTAAAGGTCAAAACCAGCACCTGTTGTGCCCAGAAAGTTCGAGAACGCCAGTGCAGACTTTGGAGCACCAGTGTAAGATGCTCCCAGTGACTTGACTGCAACTTCTGAACAGTCATCAAGGGCAGTCCCACGTAGAGTGCAATACAGTAACCGAGCCTTGAAGTGATGAAAGCATGGATGACAGTGGTCAGATCAGAATCAGAAAGAAAAGGTCGCAGCCTCCTCACCAGTTATGAAAGCACCAGATTGATCTCATAATAGAGATGAAACTAATATTCAGAGCTATTATTCAATAATAATATTTGGCCACTTGGAACTAAAGCCAACAGAGTGGATATTCGTCCCACTTTGTTCAGATATCTACTTCAGATACTTCAGTTTCCAGCTGTTTGGTTTATTCAGTTTAATTGCTTATTTGGTTTATTCAGTTCAGTTATTTGGTTTATTGCACATGCACAATAGTGCTAAATAATATTGAAACAAAGTAATAAAACCAAATAGGTATGTGAATATTTGTTTCAGATGAGGATATTATTCATCTAAATAATAATTTTAAATACAAAATTGCCTATTTGTTTTACACTATCTCGCAATATTAGTGGCATGAAAAAGCAAGGTATGCAAAGGGTATTTTCAGAAGTGACGGGGCCGGTATTGACCCCGTCACGGAATCACCTATTGATCCCCCACCAGGATCAAAACGGCCATCAAACAGACGTGCTGGCTGATCCCAGCGGGGAATCGGGGGAGTGGGTGGGGCTGCGCGGCTCAACGTGCGGTCACACAGCCCCACCCACCCACGCTCCCCCGGTCACCCGCCCTCCGGGAGACAGGCGGGCACCATGGCCAATGTGGTCGCCTGCCGGCCCCCGCGGGGCTTTGACCACGGGCTGGAATCTCGCCACTGATTCCGGGCCGTGGTCAGGGGACAGACGAGACGGTCCCCTTGATCGTGGGGGGGGGGGGGAATCACATTCAACACGCAAACGGAGATGGTCCAGCCAGGACCTCCGTTTGCGTGTTGAATGTGATTCCCCCCCCCCATGATTCATGGGGGTGAACATCTGGCGGGGAGCTTCCATTCCCCCAACAGACGTTACGGGACCACGATCACCATGTGAGTATTCACCGTGGTTCACCGTGATCTCGTAATGTCTGAAAATACCCAAAGTCACTGCAATGAGAGGAAGGAGGAATGACGTGAATCTTCCACCAATCAATCAGACATTAATGAATCTTTTAAATGTAAATGTTAGCATGATGTTTAAGATCAACATCTGTTTGGCTTGTTCCAGTCATGTTAATAATTAAAACATTTTTAAATCACTGATAAGAAGCAAAGATGAAATGGTCTAACAGTGGTCAGTCAGTTGGTGTGAGGAGACCACTACTGATCATGCTAACCAGTAGTGTCTCACTGTACAGTGCCCTTCAGCTCCTACTGTGTGTCTATTTGTATCCACCTGTTGTCTTATAATTAGATTGTGAATGCTCTGGGGCAGGCATCTCCTTTTTTGCTATGCAATTCCTATAAAGGCAGGGCCCCAAAGGGGCCCTGGACTTCCTAGGCACTATCACAATAAATTAGAACAAAAGGGCCATAAATACACAAGTCGAGAGAGTTCATTACTGTATGTTCACAAGCAAAGAGATCTCATTATTTTATCCAAACATATTCATGGAAGGAATTTGAAATATCCACTCAGTGCTCATTCCTGCTTAGTGGCAGTGTAGGAAAGTCAGAATAGTTAACTTATTTCAGTCCTCTTCAGCTTTCCCAGAAAACTCAGATAATGGGCTCATGACCTGTACAACTTCATTTAAAAAAGCTTTTACCTTGCAGAATGGAAAAAAATAAAATAAAAATACTTAGGCCAAGAAGGACATTTTAATGGGGGAGTGAAAGACCTCAGAAAGTGATGAGAATTTTAGAGTTCCTTAGTGGCCCTGCCACTAACAGGCACAGCTAGAATAATTTGGACTTCATGCTTCTTTTTTAAACAACCAAACTTTGTCTTGTTCTTTTTTTTTTTAATGCCTCTTCAGCCAACCCAGTATTAGACCAATGGCTCTACTGCTGATCCCTTATATAATAGATGGAGTTTGATTTAAACTCCTTTTGTTGCTGGTGTCAACGTTTTTTATTTTTAGATAATTAGAGGACTCTGATAAATATTGGCTTTAAGAGGTTATCCTTGTTTGCATGCCCTTCTACCACACTCTCACCTCCCTGATGAATCCATTACCGTGTGCCCGTCAGTGGAGATATTCTATAGATGAGATGAGAAGTCAAGGTTAGTTAGTTTCTCTTGCTTGTCTCTACTCTGAGATATGCTGACCTGATGATTTCCACCCAATAAGTGTTATCCATTGTATTAGTAGGAAATGAGAATTGCAGGAATGAGTCCACTGGTTTAGGTATATTAAGCCTCAGTTCAGTAGGGATGGGAATTCAGATGAGTTTAAGATTTTAGATACGGATTAATTTTCCCATTGACTTCAATGGGAAACTAATCTGACAAGACTGCCATTCATTTCAGTGGGCCATTCATTCTAATAGCCACGTTATTAGAATGAATGGACCACAGAAAGAGAGAGAGAGAGAGAGAGAGAGAGAGAGAGAAGTGGCAAGGGGCTAGGTGTGGGAGGTGGAGGGCTGGAGGTGGGAGGTGGGAGCTAAGCATGTGGAGGGACTGGCAGTGGGGTGAGAGGTTCGGGGTCTGGAAGTGGGCTGCTTATTTACACACTATGGGTGATTTCAGATGTTACGTTGTCTGAAATCACCACAGTCAACCGCAGTCAACCACGGAGGGGGTTGAAAGCAGGTGAACGTCTGGTTGCTCGCATCCAGATGTTCACCTCAGTCAACCACCTCCCGCGGTGAACTTAACCACGCTTTGTTCTCCCGCACCACGACGGCAAACGAAGCGTGGTTCAGGGGAATCCGGAACGCGGTGAAGGAAAGTAACGTCTGTTACCTTACCTTCACCACGGTCTGGAGTCTTGGTGGCGGGCGGCGGCAGCGGTCAGATAGGCCGCAGCGGCTGCCAGTCTCATGGAGGGTGGGTGGCCAGGGAGCGCAGGGGGCGGGGCCGTGCAGCCACACGCTGCGTCACATGGCCCCGCCCCCTCCGGGGGATGGGGGTTTGCAATAGACATGACGGCCGGCAGCACTGACCCTGGGCCGTGGTTTGGCGGTCCCCATGGCCGGGGGCAAAGGGGCGAACATCTGTTGGCGCGCCCCTTGACCCCTGCCCATGTTCCGAACCACCCCACAGCCCAGGGTCAATGCTGCCGGCCGTCACGTCTGAAATCACCCTATGTTTCCATCCTGAACATAACAGAAGTTTAATTCTTGCGTACTACAGGGATGGCAATTCTGGGTGAAAAAGATCAGAGCAGGAAAAGGGTTAATCTAAAATGTAATCTAAAATATTTCTCCTTTCCTGACATACCAAAATTGCAAACTAGCAACACATATTCAGTACTCCCAACCCCCAGGCTTACAAAAACAATATGTCTGCTAAAATCATGAGATTAGCATAAAAATCAAGAGGTTTTTCTCCCCTTCTTTTAAATGTAAGTTAGTTTGTTTGTCAACTGAATACCCCAAGAGCCAGGGCACCTCAATGCAATAAAAACAACATACTAAAATACAATACAAATAATTCATACATATAAAACTCCCAAACCCCAACTCACAGGCCATCCCACCCTGCACTCCTGAGTCTCACCTTCAGTCCCCTCCATTCTCCCCCATGTATTCTCCCCTTCAAATCCCTACCTTTTTACTCTCCCAGAGGGAAACTGGTTGTCCCTAAACCCCTCTCCCACTGCAGCCCCCATGATACAATTAAACCAACACCAAAAACAAACCGAATCTTCTAAAACTACCACTCTATCACTATAACAGGGTGAAGCCTTGTCCACTAAGTAAGGCAGGATCAGGGCCCAAGCAGCGGTCTCAGAAATCCTTCTCATACAGTGTCTCTCATTTCATGGGTCAAGCAGCCCCTGTTTGCTTGCTCTCTAGTCTTTACCCAAGGGTCTCAGTCTTTCACAGTCTAGGCAATTCTCCTTTGCCCCTCTCAAATCCCCTTGGCTTACCACATGTCTCAGTTACTCTCAGTCAGCAGTCCCTTTATTCTCTAGGCCAGAATCCCCGGCCAGCTCCAACCTCCTCCCTTGCAAACCTCTTTACCTGGGCTCAGAGCAGAGCTCTCCCTCCTGACTCCTGCTCTGGCAGCAGTCACCCTCACACTATACTGCACTGCTCTGTGCAGGTCTCCCTGAACTGCCTCCCAGGAGTGGCTTGAGTCACACCTTTCTTCAGGTGTCAGTCCAATTTGGTACAGTCCTCCCTCTACTGGTGCACCTGCAGCCTCGCTTGCGCCTTCACTCGGCTGGTGCTAACTCACTTAAAGGCCCAGCAGCCTCACAGGACTCTGGTCTGCTACAATCCTTCCCCTCAGGAGTAGAAAGTAGGGGTGGGACATCAGGGCAAATACCGGGTACCGGTTTTACCGGTTCCCGGATTTAAAAAAACCAGTTTACCGGATTAAAACCGGTTTACCGGTACCGGATCTTTTACATTGATTTCAATGGGGAACTGTGTCCCCATTGAAATCAATGGAAAAAAACAAAAACCTCCCCCCTCCCCCTCCCAGACTGTGCAGGTGGAAGGGGGGACACCCCCCACCCACCCTGCCCAGCCTGGATTTTAAAAAAAATTCCCCTAAGTCCCCTAGTGCGCCGGGCTCCGGGCTGCCACTGGCAACCCAGAGCCAGCACCAGCCAGCAGCAGGTAAGTAGTACCGGTACTGTACTGATCCCTGGGGTGGGGGATGGTACACCCAACAATGCCTGGGCTTCTTAGCCTCATCAAGTACTGGCTAGGGGTCCTCTGGCCCATCATAGCCATCACCACAGTATTTTTGTTTCACAATCTCTGTTTTACTCACTAGGCTCTCAGCCCTACAACACCCCATCTAACAGACCCCTGTCCCATCAGGTGGGGATTCTGGCTCATAGCTCCTTGCTCTGTACCCCAACTGTCTTGGCAGGCCCCTGTCCAGACAGGAAGGTATCACTGACCTCCAACTTCCTGTTTCTAGTCAGCCCTTGCCTCATGGCTGTTACTTCCATTAGGACTGCTTGATGTCAGACCTACCTGCATAATCTCTCTTCATTAGGGTTCTCAGCCCTGGGTCTGGGGAGTCCCACTCAACCCAGACCTTGTCCATTCTAGGACCAGGCTCTCAGCCTGTGTTGGAGCTCTTGGTTCTGTTAGGCTCTCAGTCCTTGGGTGTAGGGTGTCCCCCTCACCAAATCACTTAGGGCTTCTATATTTTGTAGGGGCTCTCCACCCATAAGTTAATTCTCTGCTTCAGGATTTAGGGAGTTTCACTCAACCCGATCCATCTCTTGTTTTATTAAGATTGCTTGATGGCAGACCTCCAACCACTACAGCTTCAAGTTTGGGGAGTCCCTCTCAACTCAATCCTTAACTCCTCTGTCTTATTTTGTGGGGTTCCCAACCCCATAGGCTTTCAGTCTGGTCGCTATTCTCCACTTTAGGAGCATGTGGGCCCTTCCAGCCTTTCCCAACACCCCCTCCCACTGGGACCCTTCTGACTCTCAGTCAGTATCCAGTTTCTTTCCTCTCTCCATGTCCCTCCCCAGGGGCTTTACATTCTTCTTTCCAATCTCCACCTGACTCTTCGGACTCTTCATACTCCACGAGAGCTTTTCTCAATTTACCCACCTCCCTCCAAAGGGTCTCATTTTGTCTGATCACTTCCCCCATATTCCTTGCTGTGATCTCCATTATTATCCCCACTAGATCCATCTTGGTTGCTTGAACCAATCTCTAAGGCTCCCAGCCTTACTTTCCTTCTCCAGGGCTCTTTCACACCACACTCCCTGACTGTTCCCTTTTTACTCTGTGGGGTCACTGTACTGTCTCCTTCTCTTGGGCTCTCAGTTCTGTCTCTGTTTTCTTTCTTCAGGCTCTCCTCTCAGGACAAGCCTATTTAAGGTGTCCCTCCCCTTTGTACACCCAACAACGCCTGGGCTTCTTAGCCTCATCAAGTACTGGCTAGGGGCCCTCACCTCTCTCTGAGCTCCCCAAAGCCGGATCATTGCTTTCACCTCCCTTTGGGCTGTGCCAATTCTCCCTCTGAGGAGTGATGGCATACCCATCTTAGATGCCCCACCTCATGGCAGCACCAACATTTCATAATTATAGGCCCCACTTGGCCTGTGTACACATAAGGCCCCTTCACCGCCAAAATGGTGGCGATGGGTAGATTGTCATGCCCCACCCCCTCTCGCCAGAGCAGGAGACTCAGGACAGGGGCTGCTGCAGTGCTGGTCTGTTAGAAGGCCCCGCTGCTGGGGAAGGAACGGTTACCAGGGCAACCCTCTCCTGGAATGCATGTGCAGTCTCTGCACTGCATGGGGAATCGTGGAGACACTCCCCTTTTTAGGCGGGTGGCTTTCAAGTGAAAGCCACGCGCATGTTGGGGGAAATGATCACCCTGGATGGGCAGTCCTTCTCCGTGGTCGGGGACATGGGGTTCAGGCGCCTGATTGGCTTCCTGGTCCCACAGTTTAAGCTGCCCTCGCGCACCACCATGAGTCGGCAGGTGGTGCCAGCCCTGTACAGGGCTTTAAAGGAGCGGGTGAGGGAGTAGCTGGCAGGGACTTGGGGTGCCACCGTCCACTTCGCCACTGACCTGTGGTCAAGCAGGAATGCGCAGCACACCTATCTGGCAGTGATGGTGCACTGGTGGCAGGACCTGGAGGCAGCATTTCGCATTGGCAGGAGGAGTCCCGAAGCAGGGTATAGGTGGGCCCTGCTTCAAGTGGAAGTAATGGACGGCCCCCACACATCCCAGAACATAGAGGCAGCCCTGACCACCATGATGAGGGAGTGGGTCACACCAGGCGCTCCCTTCACCAAGGGGTGCATGGTCACAGATAATGCGGCCAACATATTGAGGGCAGTCTGCGAGGGGGGCTTCACCAGCATCCCTTGTCCCGCACACATCCTTCACCTGGTGGTCAGGGATGTTCTGGGCTTGGGGGAGAAGGGGATTGGGGAAGGCACCCTTAGCTCCCTGATTGATCAGGAGAGGAAGCTGGCTGGTTTCTTTAACTGGAGTGTGAAGGGCAGCGACCTCCTCTGGGTGAAACAGGCTGAGCAAGGCTCCCCAGTACACCAGTTGGTGCAGGATGTGTCCACCCGGTGGAATTCCATGTTCCTGAAGTTCAAGCAGCTGCTCAAGCAGAAAGTTGCCTTGCATCAGGTACAGTCTTTGTGCTCAGACTGTTCCTGGCTGTGACAAAGACCATCAGCTCCTCCACGGCCATCAGCCAGGTGACCCCTGTGGTGCTGAATCTCCTCAGGAGGCTGGAGGAGATTCTCCAGGGGCAGGATTGTGGCCCTCAGGGCAGGAAGCTGGTGGATGAGGTGGTTGACCTGGTGCAACAGCTGAAGGCAGAGCTGAAGGCGCAGTTTGATGATTTTCTGCAGCGTGGGGAATATGTGTTGGCAACCATGCTGGACCCCAGGGTCAAGGGCAGTGTGGTATGCCAGACAACACTCTATGAGCATTGGAAGGGTCAACTGGTGGAGAGGGTTTGGCAGGCAGAGCGGGTTCTGGAGAGTGTGCGGCAGCAACAACAGCAGGTTGCCCATGGGGATGGTGGGAGTGGAAGCAGCCACCCCTTTCAGCCGGCGGGGTCTATCCCTGTCCACAGTCCTAGCAGTAGCAGCACGAGCAGCAGGCTGAGCATCAGCAGCACCGCTCTTGCCAGCAGCAGCTATGTGCAGGTCAGTCTGGGGAGCATGGGGTCATGCACACTAGGGCAAGCAACGTGGCTGAGGGCAGTGGTGGAGGTGGAGGTGGTGCCCAGGGAGTATGATGGTGTATGATGGGAGTATGAGGGAGTATGATGGCGCCTCAGCAGCAGTGGAGACCTACCTGGAGGAGGAGCCGTGCATTGAACCCAGCAGCAATCCCTTGGCCTACTGGGCCGGCAAGATCAACGTGTGGCCAGCCCTGTCCAAAGTGGGCAAGGGTATCTTGTCCTGCCCACCAACCAGTGTCCCCAGTGAGCGGGTGTTCTCCATGGCAGGGGACATTTGCTCGCCACACCACCTGAGACTGGGGACCAGGTTAATGGAGCAGTTGCTGTTCATCAAGGTGAACCTTCCGCTGCTGAGATTCCCCGAGTTGCCCCTGGACATGGATTGATGGTGCAATGGCACACACCATCCCATGCCAGGGGCAGTCTTGAGATGGGGCTCCTCCTCAAACTGGGCTGCTACTGCTGTGCTGAGGTGCTGTCCCTCCCTCCCGATGCCTGGCACCCATCCTGTCTCTCTCTCTCTCTCTCTCTCTCTCTCTCTCTCTCTCTCTCTCTCTCTCTCTCTCTTTCTCTCATACTAGACAGCCTTGTCTGGCTTATCTGACTGACATCATGACGCAGTGTGGCATTGGTAAACTGTAAGCCTGCCAGCCAGCCTCTGGCTAGACAATCTCGGTCCGCCTATGTGACTGGCTCACTCTCGCATGCTGCACAGTCTTTGCCAGCCTATCTGAGTGCCCTGCCAAGATCCCAGCCTGCCTTCCCTACTGCCTCAGTCTGCCTGCCTCTCATGCCATTCTACCTGTCTGCCCACCCACACGCCAGCCCAGGTGGCCTAGATCAAAGCCTGCCTCAGTCTACCTGCCTCTCATACCACGCTGCCTGTCTGCCCATCTGCCAGTCAGCCCAGGTGGCCTAGATCAAAGCTTGCCTCAGTCTGCCTTCCCATGCTCATGCCACGCTGCCTGTCTGCCCGCCTGCCCACCCACGTAGCCTAGATCAAGGCCTGCCTCAGTCTGCCTGCCTCTCATGCCACGCTGCCTGTCTGTCTACCCAGGTTGCTAAGTTTGAACCCTGCCTCAGTCTGCCTGCCTCTCATGCCATGCTACCTGTCTTCCTGCCCTCATATGTGGCCTAGATCAAAGCCTGTCTCAGTCTGCCTGACTCTCATGCCATGCTGCCTGTCTGCCCACCCAGATTGCACAGCTCGAACCCTGCCTCAGTCAGCCTGCCTCTCATGCCACGCTGCCTGTCTGCCCACCAGCCCAGGTGGCCTAGATCAAAGCCTGCCTCAGCCTGCCTGCCTCTCATGCCATGCTGCCTGTCTGCCTGCCCTGGCAACCATGGGTGATGTTCCCCACTGGCCTGGTAATCTTGTTGCTGTTGTCTTCTGGTCCTGGCAAATCCAAATGTGCCCATGCAGTCCTGTTGCTGCTGTCTGCTGTGGTATGGGAGGGTTGCCCAATTTGCAATAGAGCTTCTTCAGTTCGGTTGAGTAAAACCCAAGCCTGCAATGCCCAGTCAAGCAGTCTTTGTGCTGAGACCGTTCCTGGCCGTTACTGTCACTCGCCTATCTCTTAGGACCGACTGACACATGTTCATTGGCTGTTCACATGGAACCCTTCTCCACTTCAGCCTTCAAAGTTCTCCAGCCACTCCAGCCCCAGGACCCACCATCAGAGTTCTGGGGTCTACATTACAGGCAGGGAGCACTGTCCATCCACGTCATCTAGAAGCTGCCACTCTAGTCCCAGGACCCACCCTCAGGGTTCTGGGGCCATCATTCCGCTCACAGAGAGCTGTCATTCCACTGCATCAAGTAACAGCCACTCCAGCCCCAGGACCCACCATCAGGGTTCTGGGGCCTACATTCCAGGCAGGGAGGGTTGTCACACCACTGCATCCAGAAGCTGCCACTCTAGCCCCAGGACCCACCCTCAGGGTTCTGGGGCCATCTTTCCGCTCACGGGGAGCTGTCATTCCACCGCATCAACAAACAGCAAGCCACTCCAGCTATAGGACCCACCACCAAGGTTCTGGGGACTATATTACAGGAAGGGAGGGCTGTCATTCCACTGCATCCAGAAGCCAGCCACTCTAGTCCTGGGATTCACCCTCAGGGTTCTGGGGCCATCATTCCGCTCACGGTGAGCTGTCATTCCACCACATCACAGCCAGCCACTCCATCCCCAGATCCCACCCTCAGAGTTCTGGGGCCTACGTTCTAGGCAGGGAAGAGGCCTGGCCAGAGCTTGGTGACTGGCACAGTACCCATATGGGGCTGGGCATTGCAGGCTGGCATCCTACTTGCCAGATCTCAACTAACTCTTCTGCAAATTGGTCAAGTAGCCTTGCCCAGTGGTGATTCACGTGGCCAGCCAGCCAGCCACCGCCTGCCGTGATGGTGACTAGAAATGGAGAGCATAGAGCCAGCCAGCATACAGCGAGCAGACCCGGGGTGCAAAACGTCATGCCTTCCCGGTCTCTGCTGCTGCTGGGTCCCTGACAACCTGCCATGCCACCACGGGCACTCCTGGGGGTCCCTGGAGCACCCCAAGTCTCGGGCCACATCCGAACTCTGCCAAATGTTCGGGGGGATTGAACTCAATAGAACGAAATGACCGAACCCGAACTCGGTTCGCGAACCAAATGACCGAACCCGAACTCGATTTTTAAACTGAATGGCCAAACATCCGAACCCCGTTCTGTTCGCACATCCCTATCGAATAGTGTATTTTCCAATCTGGTGACTTTTCTGTAGAAGTGCAGGATATTCTGTCTGCACAAAATGACTTTTCAGCTGACCATATTATAGAAAGTCCACCTTGGATTTAATGTGGGTTTCAAATTGCTGAAGTGTTTTAAAGTTCTGCATAGTAAATAGTTGCTCAGCTCTAGTGATCCCTTGGGATCTAAGTTGCCTCCTGAGTGATATTGAAATTTTCATTTCCTTGACGGCAAGGCAACCCTGTCTATGGAAGAACAGGGTGAGGTGGTAAGACTAAGCTTAGATTTTTTTATAATTTTTTCCCAAATAGCTAATGCCATGCCAGCAAATGGATGGTTTTTCCATCTTGCCCTATTAGACCGTGCTTCATCCATCAATATTTCTGCAAACGAATCAATTTGTAAGTTTTCTTTTTCAGTTTCCACTGCATCAACAAACAGCCAGCCACTCCAGCTCCAGGACCCACCACCAAGGTTCTGTGGACTATATTACAGGAAGGGAGGGTTATTCTGCGGGTTGTGATACCATTTAATGATAGCTGGCAGGGCAGCCTCATATAAGGGACACCCAGCCTGGCCTGTTCTATTGACCTAGTTAAAATTGCTTTTGCAATTCTTGGGGTTTCATTGTTCCATATTAATTTTTTTTAAACCTTGTCTAATTTGAGGAAGTAGGATTCAGGGATCTCAATTGGTAATGCTGTCATTTTATAAAGAATCTTTGGGAGGGTGATCATTCTGAAAAGATTACTTCTACCCAGCCAAGAACATGCTACATTTTTCCATGTTTGAGCCTCTTCAATTTTTTCTAGAAGGGGTGGGAAATTATCCTTAAAAAGAGTTTTAGGGTATGCAGTCAAATTTACACCTAGATATTTAAATTCCCTCTCACTGACAATAAAGGGAACATTTTTTGTGAGCTGTTTATACTGGGATGGGGAAGGGGCATAAATCATTACTATGGATTTGTCCAGATTAATTTTATAACCTGATACCATGCCAAATTCTTTGATTATATTCTGAAATGGTGGTAGAAAATGATCTGGATCTGATTTTTAAAAAAAGGTATCATCCACATACAGGGATATTTTATTATCTATTTTCCCAATTTTAATTTCTCGAATGTGTGGGGACTGCCTCACTGCACATGCTAAGACTTCCAAAACTAAATTGAACAGAAGGGGCAATGGGGGCTTCCTTGAGTTCCGCTGAAGAGCTGGAAAGGTGGGGAAGCTAGGCCATTTATAATTAGGGAATATGTGGGCCTAAGATATATGTATTGTATCAAGGAGAAATTTTTTTCCTTGGAACCCCATGTTCTGTAATGTTTTCAGCAAACACGGAATTTCGACGCGATCGAAGGTCTTCTTTGCGTTAGCGGAGAAGACCATAGTCTCTATGTTGGTTTCCCGTATGTTATAAATAATGTTTACTGCCTTCCTTATGTTAGAAAGGCCATGTCTTTTGGGGATAAATCATGTCTGATCGACATGGATTAGATTTTGAACTATTAGTTCCAGCTGTACTGCCAGCCCATTTGCAAAAATGTTAAAGTCCACATTTTATTATTATTATTATTAACAAACATTTATATAGCGCCAGCAGTGTACCTGGCACTTTACAAAGTAATAAAATAGACAGGGTCCCTGCCCCTAGGGCTTACAATCTGAGA
>QEPC01005694.1:1474764-1489979 GCA_003113815.1 Sphenodon punctatus | reverse complement strand
ATGGGTTGGATGGGTGAAATAGGAGGAGGATGGCAATGGATTAGGAATAGGAAGGAACAAAAACTGCTGGGAGAGAGGGAGCCTTCTGAAACGCCTGCTGTTCAGGAACAGTGACTAGCTCAGAATGTGTTGGGAAGGGAGGAGGCAATCAGTTTTGTTTGTTGCCGTGCCCGCCTCACTGCAAGCCCTATTGGCTCCATGCAGCCTAGCCCATGGCCAATCGCAGACTGTGAAGCCAGTGGTCTGAGGCGAAAAGGGATGGTGATTGGACAGGCTGGCTGTTACTCCAAGCCTCTGCACCCCTGGTGCCTGGAAGTCTGCTCCTCAGATGACTCCCCCTCCCTGTCACATTTAGCCTTCCAGTGACATGTTTTTGCCAACCGAACTCACTTGAACGCCATCCAAACTGACCGAACTCTTCGGTCATTTCATGTTCATATTCGGGTTCAGGTTCGGTCATCCGAACAGACCAAGTTTGGGCCGAACTCTGAACTTCCGAACCATGTTCACCCATCCCTAATACAAATATAATATGTGCAGACTTTAGGAACTCACGGGCACCAATATTTGAAGAGTAAAGGATATTGAGAAAGTTTTAACCATGCTTAGTGTTGCGCTTGAGTATGAATGCCTCCAGAGCCTCTTTCTTTGTAAAGATCTTCCTTTTTCCATGCCATTGAATGATCAGTGTTGAAGGAAACCATATTTTAGACTCCAGCCCCATTTCTTTTAAGGTACCCAAAAACTTTCCCCAGTCTCTCCCTTTTTTGTAGTCTCAGAGGCATAATCTGGTGTGATTCTTATTTTGCTCTCTCTACAGGCAAGCTGAACTTTTTTCCTGATTATTTATTTATTTATTTATTATAAATATTTATTAGCCATCCCCTCATGCCAAGGCATCCCGGGGCGGTGTACAATAAAAATTCCCCACAATAAAAACTCCCCCCCATAAAACTAACACAACCGTAAAACCATGAAAGCTAAACACATAAAATAATCCGCAACCCCCCATTCTAACCCCCCTCCCTTCCTCGCCCCCAAAGGCCTGGGCAAACAGCCAGGTTTTACAGGCCCAATGAAATGCCAACAGGCCTGGGGCCAGACGGGCTTCCTCCGGAAGGGAATTCCAGAGCCACGGCCTGGCTACCGAGAACACCCTCTCCATTGTGGCCCCCCGTCTAACACGGGGGACCTCCAAGAAGGCACCCCTGGCAGACTGAAGGGATCGCTCTGTTGCAGAGGGCGAGGCGGTCCCTGAGGTATGAGGGGCTCAGACCGTGTAGGGCTTTATAGGCCAGTACCAAAACCTTAAACCTAGCTTGGTACACTATCAGCAGCCAGTGCAGAGTTTGGAGCACAGGTGTTATGTGCTCCTGCTGGCCCATCCCCGTAAGGAGATGGGTCGCCACATTCTGCACAAGCTGCAGTCTCTGAACCAGAGTCAAGGGAAGCCCCATGTAGAGCGCATTGCAGTAGTCGAGCCTCGAGGTGATGAAAGCATGGATGAGGGTGGCCAGGTCGAGCCTGAAGATGTACGGATGCAGCCTCTGCACCAGATACAGCTGGCGAAAGGCAGATTTTGACACCGCTTCCACCTGCC
Source organism: Sphenodon punctatus (assembly GCA_003113815.1). Lineage (NCBI taxonomy): Eukaryota > Metazoa > Chordata > Lepidosauria > Sphenodontia > Sphenodontidae > Sphenodon > Sphenodon punctatus. The sequence goes on along the minus strand of QEPC01005694.1, from coordinate 1,488,379 downwards.
AATCCAGAAGGAGGCCTGAGTCCAAAACCACCCCCAGGCTCCAAACCTGTAGGGCCACAGGTGGGAGAACCCCTCCCCTCATCAGAGGGGCCAGCACCTTCCTCGCCCTACCCACCAACATCACCTCCATCTTGTTGAGACTGATCTTCAGTCTACTCTGCCACATCCAATCCACCATGGCCTCCAAGCACTGGGAAAGCAACGAGACGGCAGGGCCTGGGTCGGTCGAAAAAGAGAGGTACAACTGTGTATCATCAGTATATTGGTGACAATGCACCCCGAACCCTCTCACGGTCTCCCCCAAGGGCTGCATATACACAATAATAATGGAGACAGGCTTGAACCCTGCAGAACGCTGCAGGTCAAAGCCCGGGGGCATGATGTTTCAGCCCCCAGCACAACCCGCTGTCTCCTCCCCAAGAGAATGAACGGAACCACTCCAAAACAGTCCCGTCCAGACCCCCCAGGTCTCGCAGGCGTCTCAACAGCAGCCCATGGTCCACGGTATCAAAGGCAGCCAAGAGGTCTAGCAGGATGAGAAATGTTGAACACCCTGCGTCCATCTCCCGGTGGAGATCATACACCAAGGCCACCAAGGCCGTCTCGGTACCATAGCCAGGGCAGAACCCAGACTGAAAAGGGTCAAGGAATCCAATGTTATTAAGATGTGCCTGGAGCTGTGTCGCCACCGCCCATTCAATAATCTTCCCTAAAAAGGGAAGATTAGAGACAGGTCAGTAGCTGGCGAGTGCGTCCACATCCAATGATTGCTTCTTAAGCAGGGGGCGCACCACAGCCTCCTTGAAGCTGGGCGATAATCTCCCCTGCCAGAGGGATGCGTTGACCACTCTCACCAGCACTGTCCCCAAGGTCTCCCTGGAGGCTTTCACCAACCAGGATGGGCATGGATCTAATTCACTAATGGTGGCTCTCACAGACCCCAGGACACCCACCGCATCGGCTGGCGTCACTTCCTGAAACTCATCCCCAAAAGATGATCCAGACAGGGCCTCCATAACCTCACGCTCCTCCCCTACTGCCCCCAATCCGGTGTCAAAGTCACTCTGGATCTGAGTGATCTTGTCTGCAAAGTAGGTGGCAAACTCCTCACAGCGGGCCTGGGACAAGTCCGGAGGGAGGCCAGACTGACCAGCCCCCGCACCACACGGGGAACAGCTCCGCTGGATGTGACTTTTCAGATGCTATGAGGGCATCAAAGAACTCTTTCTTTGCTGTCCTCACAGCCTCAGAATTTCCTCCTTTTCAGTGTAATATAGAAATTTAGCAATTATGTGCCTTGGAGGTTCCACATCTTTAGGGTGTAGGCAAGGGGCCCAGTGGGCCCTTTCTATCTGGGCCTCGTGCAAGTTTGCTGCTTCTGGCAAGTTAGTTTATGGAATTTCGTTAATTAGCTCTTTCACTACATTATGTTCAGCACCCTCCATAACCCCAATTATTCTCAGGTTACGCCACCTGCAGCGATTCTCCAGGTTCTCAACCTTCATGAGTAGAAAGGAGACAGTCTCTTTAAGTTTACTGATCTGTTCTTGAGTACCTAGCACTTGATCTTCAACAACTGCTATCATTTCCTCAACAGTGCTCACTCTGACAGTTAGTTCTTCGAGCTTCTTATTGGCTTTATCTAGAGGTTTGTACTTCATTGATCTGGGAAACTAATTTGTTTCTTGCTTTTTGTGCAGTAAGAAGCTCCTTTTAAACTTCATTTTAAAACTCAGTAAGGAGTTGGGCTAGTTGTTGAAGGGGATTCCCCCCCTCCCCTTCTGCACCTCTTGATCTTCCGCCTCCACCATTTTGTCTTCCGCTCCCGGTGCTACCTCCTTGGGCCTCTCAGCTCTATTGGCCCTATAGAACTGCTCCAGTGAGCCTCTTTGAGGGAAAGGATGGGATTCTTTTACCTTAGGAGTTATCTGGAGCTGTTTAGAGGGTTGGGGATGATGATCTTGAGGTGCTCTGCGCCGTTTATTGTCCCGCTGGTCGGCAGCTCAGCGAAACATGTGCAGCCACTACTCGCACATGCGTGGTCCCAATCAACTTCCATTTTATGCGAGAACAGAAGGATATGTCACAGTACACACACCAACACATTCCTCCTGCATGCGCATGTGCATGCATGCGTATACACACACACACACACAGCTATACAGTCTTCTCTACCCAAATCAACCTGCATATGTTACAACAGAAGTCACAGCCACAAACCCATCCCCCAGCAGACAGTGGGTACTTTCAGACGTTACGGGCGGCCGGTTCACCACAGCGAACCACCAGGGGGGGCGAACAGCGCAACCACGCCCGGGGGTTGGAAAACGACCCAAACAGACGTGCCGGGAACGGGACCACGGGCCGGAACCGGGCCGCACCATCGCGGCCCGTGGCAGCACAACAGACGTGCAGCCGAACCCCCGGCGGGCGCTAAACCCCCACAAGGCACCGGGCAGGGGCGGGACACAGACATGGCCGACTGAGGGCAAACGAAGCCACAAGGCACACAAGGGAACGCCCACACAAGGGAAACGGGAAGGGAGGGGGGAAGAGCGAGAACAGGCTGACAGCCGGCTCACACAGCGGTCCCGCAGCGGGGCACAATGCACGGCCACACGCCCGGGCACACACACACACACACACACACACACACACACACCAGGGAAAGGCCGGGAAGGGGGGAAGGGGCGCCCGGAACACCCCACCCGGAACACCGGCAGGGAGGGGGGGGCACCACCACGGGGCAAGGCACAGACAGCAGCAACCCCCACCCCCACACCACCCCAGTCCAGTCCAGTCCAAGGAGGTGCCCCCACAGGAACAGAGGCAGTCTCGGGGGGGGGGGGCGGACCCCCGGAGCAAGGCACGTTGGGGGCCCCCAAAGCACAGCGAGGCCGGCGGAGGGGCGCCAGGAGGAGGAGGAAGGGGGCCCCACAGTCAAAGGCTGGCACAGGCAGGGCAGCCGGGTCCAGCGGTGCTCCTCCGCAGCACCAGCGACGCTCAGGCAGCACCCACGGAGTCACGGGGATGGAGGGGGCCCAGGACCACGGCCAGGGGCAGCAGCAAGCAGCGAGGCGGGCGGGAGCTCACCGAGGTGGGGTCCGCAGGTCGGGAGCGGCCAGCGGGGACCAGGCCCCCCCCCGGGCCGGGGCGGGAGCCCACACGGGGGCACCACGCGGGGGGGGGCAGGCCAGCGACGCGGGGCTCACGGGCCGCTGCCGGGGGCCCCGCTGGCCCCAGGGCCCGGGTGGCCCGCCCGGTGGACCAGGTGGGGCCAGTGCAGCATGCCCCGGCGGTACCCCTGCAAGGACATGTAGTGGGCGATCAGGTAGTAGGCCTCGAAGGGATCGGGCATGGTGAGGGCCAGCTGCACATCCACACGCGCCCACACCGCCAACAGGGATGACATCTCCACCGCGGAGGGCTCCGGCACACAGCAGGCAGCAGAAGGGGGCCACGGAAGATGCCCCAGCTCCAGAAGCCGCTGGAACGCCGCCCCACGGGTGCGCTGGTACCCACGGGCCCCGTGAACACAGGAGAAGTAGCTCACGGCCAAGGCAGGGCCACCCTCGGCCAGGCACTCCGAGTAGGCGCCCAGACCACACACCACCAGCGCTGACACGGTCTCCGAGGCGCTCCAGGGCACATGGGCGCACAGCACCTCCGGGATGCGCCCCTCGGGGAAACGAGCCAGCCCCAGGGCCTCCGCATGCAGCCGGCAATCACGGGCGCTCACCACATGGCCAAAGTAACGGAGCCCGGAGCTCAGGCTCTCGTAGGCACCTGCACGGCTCCCCGGCCCGGCCAGGAGCAGCTGCACGGCAGGGGTGTGCCACAGGTCGCACAGAGACATGGTCTCGCGGAAGGCCCAGATATGGGGGGCCCCTTGGGGGCCGGACAGCGGGAGCCCCATGGATGGGCAGCCAGCCATGGTCCAGCACAACAGGGAATGGGACACGGAGCCCGGAGGGCACACAGACTGCCCAGGGCCGGGAGAGGCTCGGCCCGGCCCCCGGGACAGGGAACACGGGCCCGCACCGCAACATTGTAGCACAACAGAGCGAGGCGTGGGGTGCGGGCCCGGCACAGCTGCAGAGAACAACAGCGAGCTCTCTGTCTGCCTAATCGCACCTTCAAGGCCATCCCGCTACAAACAGCGAGGGGAGGGGGCCCGGGGTGCTGGGGGCGGGAGCAGCCGGAACGCACCGGCACAGGGCGCGCGCAGGCCCGCGAGGCCGACCCCCGGGCGGAGCCACCAGCACCGGGCCGCCATAAGCGCTCCCAGCCCCCACCGGGGCCCCAGCACCATGGAGCGCGATAGGGCAGGTGGGAACTGGATGTTCCTCGCGCTCGCGGCTGAGTGGCACCGTGACCACACTGAGCAGCTGTGCCTCCTGACCGAGAGGGTGCACCTGGCCGTCCGCCTGCGCTATGTCCTGGCCCTGCGGGCTGGCGTGCGCCTCCGGGGCCAGCAGGCCCGCAGGAGAGTCCGTGCCCGGCTCAGGGCTCGGCGCCGGGCCTGGGGGGCGTGGCTGGCCGCCTGCCGGAGCCTCACCCGGCCCGCTGCGCTCCGAGGGGCCGCGAGGCGGTTCCGCTGGGCAACGCAGACCCTCCGCCGGGCAGCGCTGCTGGCTATGCCCATAGCGCGGAGCCTATGGGTCACGGAGCGGCCCCAGGCCTGGTGGGAGCGGGCCCAGGCCCACTGGGGGGAGGCCGAGTGGGGGTCCCACTTCCGGATGGGCAAGGCCACCCTGCTGCGCCTAGCGGAGCTCCTCACGCCCTGGCTGGAGCGGCAGCACACCTCCATGCGGGAGCCCATCCCCATGGTCCAGCGGGTGGCCATAGGGGTCTGGGCCCTCGCAACGCCCGACTCCTGCCGCTCCGTGTCCCAGCACTTCGGGGTGGGGCTCAGCACGGTCGCCTGCATCGTGCGGGATGTGTGCGAGGCTGTGGAGGGCGTGCTCCTCGACAGGACCATCCAGCTCCTGGACCAGGGCGCTGTGATGGCTGGCTTCGCGGCCGGGGGCTTCCCGAACTGCATCGGAGCCGTGGACGGCACACACATCGAGATCCTGCGCCCGGCCGCGGGGGAGGCCCTGGAGTATGTGAACCGGCACGGATACTACTCCCTGCACCTGCAGGGGGTGGTGGACCACCGGGCCCGCTTCATAGACATCTACACGGGCAACTCCGGCCGGAGTCACGACGCCAGGATCATGACCATCTCCCCCTTCTATGCCCGCATGTACCGGGGGGACTTCGCGGACATGGGCATGAGGTGGATCGAGGGTGTTCCCATGCCCCCCTGCATCCTGGGGGACCCCGCCTACCCCCTGACCCGCTGGCTGATGAAGGTCTACCCTGTCCCGAGCACCCCTGCGGAGCAGGTATACAATACCCGCCTGTGTGCGAGCCGGACCGTGGTGGAGCGTGCCTTCGGGGCCCTGAAGCAGCGCTGGAGGAGTATAGCTGGCCGCCTGGACTTCACCGTCCCCACCTCCGCCCTGGTGATCGGTGCCTGCTGCGTTCTGCACAATGTGTGCGAGACCGAGGGGGCGGCCCTGGAGTACCCCGAGCCCCACCGGCCCCCCGGTCCTGTTCCCCTGTACGTGAACGCAGGGAACCCCCGGGAGTACCGGTATGCCAAAAGGATCCGGAACGCCCTTGCAACCCACATCGCCCGGGGGGGCCCGCTGTGAGGGCCTTCCCGCCCCTGGGGGCCCCACCCCCCGTTCCGTGCCCATGCCCCTGTACACGCGGTCCCACAGCCCTGTCCCCCCCACAAACGGGCCGGGGACAACTGTCTCTTTACAACACTTTATTGCCCACACAGTTCACACAATCACCCTGTGCCCCCTCCCCACCCCCGTGCCCGTGACCCCGTCCACCACCCGCCCTCATGTGGCCCTCCCCCTCCCCCCCCTTCCCACCATCCCCCCGCGTTTCCTGGGCCGACCCCTCGTGCGGCCGCTTGGGCCCACCGAGCTCTGGGAGCTCCCCTCCCCCCCACTGTCCGTGTCCCCTGCCGTGTCCTGGGCCGGTCCCGGCCCCGGCAGGGGGCCGGGCGGCGGATGGGCAGCTGTGCCCGGTGCCCCGGTCGCGCCCCGGGGGGGCTGGACCCTCCGGAGGCCCGGGGGCACTGGGAGGCGCATGCGAGGGCCCTGGGGCCGGGGGGGCGCCAGGGGCGGCAGGGCTGGGCCCGGGGGCGCCGAGGGGCCCGGCATGGGGACCTGGGCGGGCAGGGCGCCCGGAGGTGCGCCGGCCATCACGTAGGCACACATGGTGCCCGCATGCAGGAGCAGGGAGGTCCCAATGTCGTGGGACCTGTCCATCTTTGCACTGTGCTCCCGCACCATGCCCTGTATGTCCTGCCGGAGGCCCCTGAGCAGCCCCTGCTGCCGCTGGTGCTCCCGGCGCTCCCGCCTCCGCTCCAGGCGCACCTCCGCCTCCAGCCGGCGGTCTGTCTCCAGGGCCTTCTCCATGGACCGCTCTATGGCCGCCTCCATGCGGTCCACGGAGGCGATCATGCGCTCCCCCTGTTCCTCCGCCCTGCGGACGATGTCCTCCGCTTGCTCCTCCCTGCGCCTGCGGACCCGCGCCCGGTACTCCCGCATCCGCTGGGCTGGGGCTGCGGCCGGCGGAGGCGCCGCGCGCGGGGGCTGCCCTGTGGAAATGGGCGGGTGGGTCAGTGCAGGGCCCTGTCCCCTAGCGGGGTCGGGTCCCGGGGCCCCCTGCCCCCCCTCCCCCACTGAGGCCGGAGGCCCCCCTGGGCTGGCGCCCGGGGGGCCCTCCCGCCATCCCAGCCCTCCCGCCTTACCTGGGTCCGGCACCTGCTCTCCTGTGCCCTCCGCGGGGGCCTGCACCGTCTCGCTGGCCCGGTCCTGGGGCTCCCCATGTCCTGCGGGCGGGAGAGGGGGGAGCGGGTGAAGGGGGCTGGTTGTGGCCCCTGCAGCAGGGCCCCCACCCCCGCCCCTGCCACCGGCCCCCTGGTCGTGCCCCCCCCTGCCCTGGGGGCCCGCTTACCCTCTATGTCCGTCTCCGAGCCTTCGGAGCCCGGCGCCTCACCCTGGGAGTGCTCCCCCTGGGACCACTGGCTGAGGGTGGTGAAGGTGCCGACCTCCGACTCCGCCTGGCCGGCCCGGCGTTGGGATGTCTCCGGGCTGCTGCTGGGGGGGGGCCTTGGGGCTTCTGCGGGTCCCGGGTGGTCCTCCTGGGGGTGGGGGTCCCCTGAGCTCGTGTCTACCGGGCGGGCGGCGAGGGGAGGGGGTACCTCGGCCCGCTCCCTGCCCTGGACCACAGCGCTGCCCACGAGGCGTGGGGCAACTATGGAGCCCTTCATGTGAAGGATGCGGTCCAGGGCATCGTAGTAGGGGGCGGTGCGGGCCCCGTGCCCGGAGCGGCTGTTGTTGTCCTTGAGGGCCTTGTACCCCCTCTTGAGCTCCTTGGCCTTGGAGCGACACTGGTTGACTGTGCGCTCGTGCCCCGCCGCCTCCATGTCGCGCACGATGTCCCGGTAGACGTGCTCGTTCCGCTGGTTGATTGCGAGCTCCAGCTGGTACTCGAGGGTCCCCCATATCCGGATGAAGTCCCGGGTCTCCTGGAGGCCCCACTGGCCCCCTCTGTGGTAGGCCTTCCTCCGGCTGGGCCCCTGCTCTTCCTCCTCCTGGTCCAGCTCTTGCTGCACCTGCACCTGCTCCTCCTCCACCTCCTCCTGGGGGTGCGCCTCCGGGCGCGCGGGGCCGGCCTCGTCCTGGGGCTCGTCCGCCCGGGCCGACTTTCGTGTCTGGGGGGGGAAAGGGGGTGAGTGGTTGCTGGGTGGGGGTGTGGCCCCTCTCGGGGGCCCCCTGCCCCCCTGCCTTCCGCCCGGGGTCCCGCCGGGCCCCCCCACAGGGGGTTCACCCGTGCCCCCTGTTCCCCTCCAGGTGGGTGCCCTTACCCTTTTCCTGGGTGCCTCCTGTGGGCCCGTTCCGGCCGCTGTCCCCGGGGCGGCGCGACCCGGCTTCAGCTGTGGGTGTTGTTCCCGGGGCGCCTCCCTGGTCGGGTGCTCCCGTGTGCGCCCTTCCTGCGCCTGTGCCTCCTCCGCCTGCATCGCTGGGCCTGGCTGCACCTCCTCCGCCTCCTGTCCCGCCGCTGTCGCTGTCTGTGCCTCCGCTCTCTTCCGCTTCCCTCCTCGCTCCATCCCGCCACGCTTGCTTGCTGCTGCTCTCGCTTTAAATCTCCCTCCGGTGTTTGTGTTGATGCTGGTTGCCTGGCAGCGACGCTGCGTGCCTCGTCCCCGGCTGGGGCTCTTTTTTTTTGGTTCCGCTGGGGGATTGGCGTCCAGACGTTACTTTTGCTTGGTTCCCTGTGGGGGTTCGTTTGACCACGCTTCCCGGGACCTTCCCCCGGCTAGCCCGGGAAGCGTGGTTGAACCTGACCCCATGTGGGTATTGAGCGTGATGAACATCTGGCGCGCGCCGTTCAGACGTTCAGGGCCCTTTGGCCCCACGGGGGGGTTCAGCGTGGTTCAGTGTGGTTCAGCGTGATCTCGTAACGTCTGAAATCACCCAGTGTCTCCCACACTGTAATTCCACTGGCTGTGTGTATCTTGAGGGGTATATTTGTACTCCATATGGCTTTAGGTCATCATGCCTGAGATTCCTTCCAATGGGCCAAAATAGCCTCTTTTGAAATGAAAATAACTACATTCCAGGGGGTGCATTTTTCAAAATTGCTGCCACTTTGCAAATACATTGATTTCAAAGACATAATTAACATTTGAACCTTTTTGTGGTACTTTTAAAAATAAACCTACTAGTTTTGAAATAAATTGTCATTGTTTACTGAATTGGGGTACTACATTGGGGTACACATGTACCCCACAAGTTCACTAACATTTCTCTTTTCATGGAAATGCACTAGGGTTAATTCACGTGAAGGGTTAATCCATTTTATGTGAGAACAGAAGCCAGGATGTGTCACAGTACACACACACACCCATCCCCCCTGAAAATCCAAATTTGTAGCACCCACCCCTACAGTTCAGTGAATGTGAGCAGCTAGGAGCTACATACATAAGGCCTGTAAAAGGAATGAATAGGGCTTTGGGGAATGGGGGAAAACCACATTCCCTGTTAGCATGACTTGGCATTCTGCCTGTGTGGAGCCCTGTCAGAAGTCCCAGGAGCCGTACTCTCCCTGCCTGCCTGGAAGTCCCCAGAAGTCTCAAGGCCCTGTGGTAATAGGTGGTGGACTTTTGGGGTTCCAGGAAATAGCAATAGCAGCCTGTGAAGGTTGTGAGGAAGAGGGGCCTTGGGGTCCAGCGGTAGCAGGTGTGGACTCCTGGCGTGTGGTTTGCTGCCTTGCACAGGTATTGCACATGGTTACTCGAGCTCTGGACGGAAGTAACTTCACACAATGTGTTGAGCCACCACCACTGCTTATTGCATTGCATGCTCCCACTACTCACCTCCTCCGGAGCCTAGGAGCTTCCCACCCCCTAACGCTGCTGCTGCTGCCATCTAGAATCCAAGAGTCCAAATGTGCCACATCTGTCAATGCAATGAGGCCCTTTTTTATTAGATCAGGCATTTGGTGGATGGGGATAGGGTTTGTGGAGGACTGGATTTTATTTTTTATGTATTTTATGTGCTTGTTTTTATATTCATTTTATATGTTTTATATATTATGTTTTATATATTTTTTCACCCTGAGCCTTCAGGATAGGGTGAGAGACAAATCTGAATAAATAAATAAATTATGCGAACCTCATTCTGTTAGCAGGTCAGCTTCTATTTACATACATATGCAATGATACCAACCACTCTCCTCATGAAGAATTACCTAGACTTGACCTGTTAGAGATAATAGTTCCTATAGGAGAAAGGGAAGAATTTTGCCCACTTAGAGGTGGTGTTCCTGTATCTCTTTGCCCTTAAATAGTACTCAGAGGCACAAACAGGGATGTGTATGTTAGAAATGTATATATACTAAATAAGAAATCAGGAAAGGAACAAGTAGGGCTGCTGTATAGTAAGGATGGAATAAAGATCAATGATAATATCGGCAGGGCCAAAATTCTAAATAATAAGGATGACGATAGGGACCATTGTTCTGAAGACATGGTAGCTGATGATGAGCGTGGGGTGATGGAGATGACCTCAGTACAAGTGGATAGGGATGTGCGAACGTGGTTCGGAAGTTCGGAGTTCGGACCGAACTCGACTAGTTCAGTCAACCGAACTGAACTTCCGCACCGAACTCGAATTCGACCAAACTGTTCAGTCGAATCCGAACCAGTTCAGAAGACCAAAACCAGCTTAAAACACCAGTTCTGAATGTACGAACTCGGTTCAGAAGTTCGGAATTTGACCGAACTCGACTAGTTTGATCGACTGAACCGAACGTCCGAACTGAACTCGATTTTTGAACGAACCAAATCGAATTTCTGAACTCAGTTCTGTTCGCACATCCCTACAAGTGGAGGCAAATCTCAAAGTACTTAACCTATTCAAATCAGAAGGACCAGATAATCTGCATCGAAGAATATTGGAGGAACTAGGGATGGGCGAATGCGGTTTGGATGTTCGGAGTTTGGACTGAACTCGGTCTGTTTGGACGTCTGAACTGAACTCTCGAATGACCGAACAGTTCGGTCGTGTTCGGATGAGTTCGGATGAGTTTTGATGAGTTCGGGGGCAGGAAAAACGCCCTTTCAGGACCTAAAATTAGGTTTTAGTTTTGTTTCGGTTTCGATAGCGCTATTTTTGACTGTTTGGCCAAGTTCGGCCAACCCGAACTCGGCTGAACCGAACCAACGAACCCGAACTCGGGTTTCAAACCGAACGACCGAACATCCGAACATCCGAACCGCATTCTGTTCGCCCATCCCTAGGAGGAACTAGCACATGAAATTTCAGGCCCATTAGCTATGATATTTAATAAATCAATTAAGTTAGGAGTGGTACCTAGTGATTGGAGAAGAGCAAACGTTGTACCTATCTTTAAGAAAGGGAGTAGAAATGAGCCAGGTAACTATAGAGCTGTTAGCCTAACCTCAGTGGTATGTAAGATGTTAGAAAAGATACTGGAAGAGAGAATAATTAATGATATGCTAGCAAAAGGAAAACATGATGAAATACAGCATGGGTTCACAAAGGGTAGATCATGTCAGACCAATCTGATTTCCTTTTTTTGAAAAAAATAACTTTTTTTTTAATAGAGGGAATGCAATAGATTAAGTGTATTTATTTGGGTTTTAGTAAGGCATTTGATACTGTGTCACATGGGAAATTACTGCTTAAGCTTGAAAATATGGGAATCAACACAAAGGTAGTTAAGTGGGTTCATAGCTGCTTAATTGGAAGAAACCAAAGGGCTGTGTTGAGAGGTGGACTTTCTAGGTGGGGGGAGGTTGCTAGTGGAGTTTCTCAGGGATCTGTTTTGGGACCCATCTTGTTTAATGTATTTATAACTGACCTTGGTGAGGGAAGTAAGAATGTGCAAATGAAGCTTGCTGATTATACAAAGTTAGGAGGAATTGCCAATGCAGAGGAGAATTGGAAAATTATACAGGATGATCTGGATGGCCTCATCGATTGGAGTGTTAGGAATGGGATGAAATTTATTTTTAATAGTACGGTTATGCATTTGGGGTTTAATAATAAGAATTTTAGTTACCAGCTAGGAACACATCAGTTGGAAACAACAGAGGAGGAAAGGGACTTGTGGGTTATAACTGATCATAAAATTACTATGAGTCATCAATGTGATGCAGCTGTAAAAAAGGACAAATGCTATCCTGGGATATATTAGGAGTGGTGTTGCCAGCAGAGATACAGAGGTATTGTTGTCTCTGTACAGAGCTCTGGTAAGACCACATCTGGACTACTGTGTTCAGTTCTGGTCACCCATGTTTAAGAAGGATGAACTTAAACTGGAACAAGAGCTACCAGGATGATTAGAGGGATGGAGGACTTACCCTATGAGATGATGCTGAAGGAGCTTGTCTTATTTAGCCTATGAAAAAGAAGGCCGAGAGGAGATATAATTACATTGTATAAATATATCAAGGGAGTTAACACAATAGAAGGGGAAGATTTGTTCAAACAAAAAGGGAGTGTGAGTAAAAGAACTAATAGATAAAAGGTGAGTGGTTATCAAGTTTAGGCTGGAAATTAGAAGAAGGTTTTTAACGATTAGAGCCGTGAACTACTGGAATAAGCTTCCAGGGGCAGTTGTGGGAGCAAAGAATCTGAATAGCTTCAAAATGGAGATGGAAAAATTTATGGCATAGATCTTGAGAGGAGTTTTTATTATTTGATGGTACAGAGCAAGGTGTTTGTCTCCTCCCCAGCAATATATGTTGGGTTCCTCCCCCCCCCCCCGCCTTTCTTCCTGTCGCATCAAAGTAGTCTGCAGCTGGAGGTGGGACTGTTGGGGCATTCTGAAGCCTGGGTACTATGTTGTATATCAGGTGTCTTGGTGGTGGGGCCTGCACGCATGCTCGGGCACTAACTGATCGCCATATTTGAGGTTGGGAAGGAATTTTCCCTCTGGGCAGATTGGTAGTTGACTCTGAGGTTTTTTTTTTGTCTTTCCCTGTAGCATGGGTGTGGCTCGTCTGTCTGGGACATATAGATCTGCTTTTTCTAAAATTATTTCTGGTTATTTCGGGTATTGGTATTGGCGTGGTCTGGTTGATTCCAGTCTCTGCTTGTAGCTATTGGTGGGATTTCTCTGTACAGATGGTTGGAGTGTGTGGCAGGTCCTGCAGTGGTGCAGGGTCCCTTCCAGCCTTGTGACTACAACTCTAAGTGAAATAAAGAATAACATGGAAAGTTATGGTCAGCGAAGTCTTTGAAATAACTTATGTATCCCAATGCTTCAGTTCAGTTCAGTTTTATTAAGGAAATCAGCTTCTCGCCATAATCTGATTACAAAATCAGTTATTCGACAAGAATAAAAACCACAAAGACATATAATAAAAAGAAAACTCAAATTGAACTAATCATCAGCAATCATCACCTATCAGATGGATTTGAACAAAATCTGCTGCCATTTGAGCTTCCTTTCCTGGGTTGCCAATAGGAAGAACAGAGCAAGCGACTTCATCGCAATAGGATCTTGTGTACTGTTGTCAAAAGAGAGACAATGGGTGATTTCAGACATGACGAGATCACGCTGAACCACACTGAACCACGGTGAACCCCGCGGCGGGGCGAAAGGCCCCTGAACGTCTGTTCAGCGTGCGCCAGATGTTGGCCACGCTGAATCAGCACATGGGGTCAATTTGAACCACGCTTCCCGGGCTAGCCGGGGGAAGGTCCCGGGAAGCGTGGTCAAATGGACCGCGGGCCGTGGCGACCAAAAAGTAACGTCTGGCCGCGTGCCACGGCCCGGGATCCCCGGCGGGATCCCGGGCCGTGGCACGCTCGGCCAGACGCGGCGGCCGCATTGGCCCCGCCGCCCGCCCGTCTCCTCGGAGGGCGGGCGGCGGGGTGCGTGGAGGGGGCGGGGCCGTGCGGCCGCACGTTGCGCCGCGCGGCCCCGGCCCCTCCCACTTTCCCCGCCGGGATCCCCCCGGCACGTCTGTTGGGCCGTGCCGGGGTGACCCCGGCGGGGAACGAAGACG
>QEPC01005694.1:1422668-1460764 GCA_003113815.1 Sphenodon punctatus | reverse complement strand
GGCGGTCCGGTAGTGGGGGAGGTTAGGGTGGTGCCCTTATCATGGACGGACCATTATCTCCTTCAGGTCAGTCTCTCAGCACACCCCCTCCAGAAGGGGAATGGGCCAGTTAGGATGGTCTGCCCTCGGAGGCTGATGGAACCTCAGCAGTTCCAAGAGGTCCTGTGGGAGTTAACCTTGGGCCTGGACGGTCACTCTGTCGATGAGCTGGTCCAGCATTGGAACAGCTTGCTGGAGGCATCCATTGACAGGGTGGCTCCGAGAAACCCTCTGCCTCAGTCTTGTCACCGCAGGGTCCCTTGGTTTACTGAGGGGCTGCAGTGTATGAAACGAGTAGGCAAGAGGCTGGAGTGATGCTGGCGTCAGACTCAATCTGACTCTGACCAACTTCTCCATACGGCCCATTTGTGGTCCTATGTTGAGGCTGTGAGGACAGCAAGGAAGGAGTTCCTTGCTGTCCTCATAGCATCTGCGAAGTCACGCCTGGCGGAGCTGTTTTGGGTGGTGCGGGGGCTGGTCAGTCTGGCCTCCCTCCGCCTGGACGGGGACTGTGAGGACTTTGTCACCTACTTCGCAGATAAAATCGCTCGGATTCAGAGTGACTTTGACACTGGATTAGGGGCAGTAGGTGGAGAGCATGAGGTGACGGAGGCCCCGTCTGGTCCAACTTTGAGGGGGGAGTTTCAGGAAGTGATGCCAGTTGATTCAGTGGCTGTCTTGGGGTCTGTGAGAGCCACCTGTTGTGAACTTGATCCATGCCCATCCTGGTTGGTGAAAGCCTCCAGGGAGATGTTGGGGACGGTGCTGGCAAGGGTGGTTAATGCGTCCCTGCAGAAGGGGAAGTTGTCGTCCAGCCTCAAGGAGGCTGTGGTGCACCCCCTGCTGAAGAAGTCATCTTTGGACGTGGACGCACTCGCCAGCTACCGACCTGTCTCTAACCTTCCCTTTTTAGGGAAGGTTATCGAGAGGGTGGTGGCAATCCAGCTCCAGGTGCATCTAGATGGCACTGGTTTCCTGGACTCTTTTCAATTTGGATTCCTCCCTGACTATGGCACTGAGATGGTGTTGGTGGCCTTGGTCGATGATCTCCACCGGGAGATGGATGCAGGATGTTTTACATTTCTCATCCTGCTAGATCTCTCGGCCGCTTTTGACACCGTGGGCTGCTGTTGAGATGGCTGCATGACCTGGGGGGTCTGGACGGGACTGTTCTTGAATGGTTACGCTCAATCCTCTCGGGAAGAAGTCAGCAGGTGGTGTTGGGGGCTGAGACATCTTGCCCCCATGCTTTATCCTGCGGCATTCCACAGGGTTCCATTCTGTCTCCATTGTTATTTAATGTATATATGCAGCCCTTGAGGGAGGTCGTGAAAGGGTTCGGGGTGCGATGTCACCAATATGCTGATGATACTCAGCTGTGCCTCTCTTTTTCAACTGACCCAGACCCTGCTGTCTTGGTGCTATCCCAGTGTCTGGAGGCTGTGGCGTAATGGATGTGGCAGAGCTGACTGAAGCTCAACCCCAATAAGATGGAGGGGATGTTGGTGGGGAGAGCGAGGTAGGTGTCAGCCCCCCTGATTGGGAGGGGGTCTGCCCTCCTATAGCTCAGCAGGTTCGGAGTCTGGGGATGATATTGGACGCAGATCTCCACCTGAAGCGACAGGTGGAGGTAGTGGCGAAGGCCGCTTTCCGCCAGTTGTATGTGGTGTGGAGGCTGTGTCCGTACGTCTCCGGCGCAAACCTGGCCTCCCTCATCCATGCCTTTGTCACCTCGAGGCTGGACTACTGCAATGCACTCTACGTGGGGCTGCCCTTGTTCCTGGTGCGGAATGCGGCGGCATGGCTCCTGTCGGGGACGGTCGTCGGGAGCACATAACACCTGTGCTCTGGACTCTGCACTGGTTGCCAATAGCGAGCCGAGCCCGGTTCAAGGTATTGATCTATAAGACCCTTCACGGTCTGGGCCCCTCGTACCTTGGGGACCACCTCATCCTCCGCACCCCAGAGCGGCTCCTTTGGTCTTCTGTGGGTGCCTTCTTGGAGGTCCCCTGTGTTAAGCAGGGGGCCACAATGGAGAGGGCATTCTCGGTGGCCATGCCGCGCCTTTGGAACTCCATCCCGGAGGAAGCTTGCCTGGCCCCAAGCCTTTTGGCATTCCGGTGAATTTGCAAAACCTGGCTGTTCACCCGGGGGGGTGGTTATCCCCCTCCACCTTTATTTATTGTATATTTATTATTATGGTCCCTGGTCCTGTTTTAATTGTTGTAATTGTATGAGTGTTTTAAAATATTTTATAGTTGTATTTTTATACTTTGTTGAGACTGTAAGCCACCCCGAGCTGTTTCAGGAGGGACGGGGTATAAATGTGAATAAATAAATAAATAAATAAATATGTTTCCTGTATCTTAATCACTGTCTTTATCAAGGTGCTGGAGACCCAATTCAATTGGGTTAACTTGGGCCTTTTTACATGTCCGCCGCCGCTGGCCCGGTGGGTGGAGCTGGGTGGGTGAGTACACCCAGCAAACACCCAGTGGTGCCGAGCCAGAAGACATTTACACGGACAGCACCACAGGGGGTTGTGGGACAGAAGGGGAGGGGCTGGCATAAACCCATTGGGCAAACACCCACCCCAGGACACACCAAGCAAACACCCATGACATTTACATGGACAGCTGAGACAGCGAATGGCAGGGAGACCCCACCCAGCACAGCGACGCGACAACATGGTTGAATGAGGGCAAAAGAAGTCACATCACGCTGCTCCACCTATGAACAGTTAGACCCTGTGCAGGTGGGGTAGGAGGGAGCAGGGATGACAGGAGACACGAAGTAGCAGCCCCTGGCTAGCCCTGTGACAGAGGCCAGACAGCTGGGTGCCACGGACCCCCTACAAACCAGAACCTTCCCACACACAACTGTGACACAACCAGACAGGGAAGGGCTGCATGGCAAGGAGGCAGGGGTCCCCAGTGCATGGGCAGGGGGGTGGGAAGGGGCACAGGGGAAAAAGTCAGAGACCCGAAGCAGCAGGGGCCCCCAACACAAACACCCAGCTCCCCTGGCAAAGCCCCTCCACACACAATCCCAAGGCCCCCATTAAACGAGCCGGGAATGGGACACAGGTGGTCACAGTGGCAGGGAGGGAAGCGCACATCACAGCTGGGTTTGCAGCGGATGGCGGCGGGGGGACCCCAGAACACACCAACCACCAGCAAAGCTGCTGCAGCTCTCCAATCACCAACAATGGATGCATGTGGGTGAAGGGGGAGACCAACAACAAGGCAGGGAGGGGGCAAGGCACCAGGACAACAGCCAAGGTGACGGACATCCCCCCCGGCCCAATGGACCACAGGGAAAGGGGGGCACCAAGACAGGGCTGGAGGGGGACATAAGGAAGGCAAGACAGTCAGCTGATTGGCCATAACCCTCAGGACAGGGAACCCAGGGTCAACCCCAAAGGATGTGACAGAGCTGCAGCACAGCCACTGGGTGGGGGTGGGGGGGCGCTATATACCCTGCACCTGCCAGACAGCTGGGCACAACCCCCATGAGGCACCCACACAAGAGAACAGCACAGACACACACATCCAGAGAAGGGAGAACACCAATTTTAATACATAGGGAAGAAAGGGAGGAACAGTTAACAGGGACAGTTGAGCTGGGGAGCTGGCACTGAGAGCTTGGGTGGGGCGGATTCCCCCCGCCCCCCTCAATAGGGATGCCAACCCCATACCCGGCTCCACTGACCCGCCTGGGTGCAGTCGAGCTGGTGTACTTGATGTAGGTGGTGCAAGAGGAGCTGCAGAACCTCCTCCTGCTCCCTGGTCCACTCTGCAATCATCGCCTGCACTGAGGGAGAGACTGAGAGGGAGAGGGGTTGAGCCATTAGGACCGTCCAAGGGTCCCAACAACGTGGAACCCCAAACAGACACCAGGGGAGAGGGCCCTGCACAGTGCACACACAGCACACTCACTGATCTCCTTGTACGGCCGTACCCCAGCACGGAACTCCGAGGCCGCACGCTGGAGCTGGCCAGCCATCTGTCCCAGGTGAAGCATGGCCAGGAAAACAACCAGGGTAGCTAGAAGGGAGACTGGAGATGGAGACAGGGAAAGGGTGCACAGAAACGGTGAGGGTCAGAAGGGGTCATTAAGCACACAGCACACACACCCCAAACATGGCCCCCGGGTCACCCATGCCAGCACCCCAACCGCTTGGATCAAGCGGGAACATGGGCGGACAACTGATGGTCCTGACAAGGCCCACACTCATGGTCAGCAGCCCATTTCTCCTGCCGCCTATCCATCTCCAACAGTGCAGATGGTGAGAACCAACAGGGGGCGACAGGAGCGGTGATAGGCGGGGCAGCCCCAGTGGGGAGCCCAACCAATGGGTATCCCCCACCCAACACTATGCTTGGTGTGTGCCAAGACCTCCAGGGAAACAGTAGCTGCTAGGGAGGGGTTGGGGCCTGCACCCAGCACCCTCCCACGTACTGGTGCATAACAGACAGTACTGCCATGGGACAGAACCAGCACACACATGGCACACGCAGCCCACGACAGGCCAGCCAAGTCACCTAGGTGGTTGACAACAACACCACAGGGAATATCAGGGGGCTGCACAGAGGATGGGGGGAGGCGTACAGGGTCGCAGGACACCAGGTGGCCAATGACAGATCAAGGACAGTGCAGTCAACAGGACGCGCTGGGCCCCTACCACCACACAGGCCGAACTCACAATTAATTAGGGAGCCCGCAGGGGAATGCAGAACACACCACAGGTTGCTACCTGACAGCCCCAGCAATCCCAAACACAACCCCACCGGACCCAGATCACACAAACACACACACGGGAAAGGATGCAGATGCGGGAAGGGCAATCGGAGCGGCACATTGTCAAAAAAGCACTATAGGATGTACAGTCGCAGGCAAGGTCTTTATTTGTGTTGGGGATAAAGGACGGGGGGGCAGGCAAATAGAGGCCGGTGAACGAGTGATCACGGGCCCGTGGGCGTTCCATTCAACCATCACTCTGGGACATCTTTTCACCCACTCCAAGAGGGATGGAGGCACTCGTTAATGGAACAGGGATGGAGGCGGGAGTATACAGAAGCAGTGATGGGGTCCGGCAGATGGGGCAACTGACCAAAGGGTTGCACAATACAGTGGGGAGGAGCAGCACTTTCCAAGCAGGAGGTTGGGACGTGAAGCTCAGGGAGAGGCTGGAGGCTGCTCGTGAAACATCGGTCCCTGGACAAGACCCTCCCAGGTGAATAGGTCACTGTGGAATCCCCGGGAACACATATGTGCATCCACCATGAAGTGGGGCAGGAGGTGGTTCTCCATGGCGGCTGCAGCCCTGACATCTGGTAGGTTCAGCACCGATCACAGGGCGCCCAGCTCCAATGCGGTAGGGGTCCCGGTCAGTAGTGGTCCACCAACATCAGGGGGTAGCAGGCCCATCTCCCCAAGAAGGGCATGGCATTCCGATCACGGGCGCAATATGCCACGGGCACACAGTAGGATGCCTGTGTAGTCGGTAGCAACAGGAGGACCCCCAGCCAGGAGGGCTAGTCCATACTCGGGTCGAGCAGCCACCAGGCGAACAGCTGTGATCTCCTGTGCGGTCCATGGCACAACAACATCGGCTGGGTGCTCCCAAATAGGTTGCTGCAGGAGGGTGAAGCCAAGCTCCCCGGCAAGCTGGACCCCTGAATGGCTGGCCCATCACTCACATGTACTGTGACAGGAGATTGAATCCATCTGCGACTGACAGGGTGTCGCTCAGCAGCAGCTGGACATCGTGGCTCTGCCACAGCGTTCCCAAAAGCATGTTGGCACATGACGATCCCTCCTCCTTGGCACCACCACCAGCCTCAGGGCCTGTTCCACACCCTGCCATTACCTTTTCAAGGGCTGGTTGCTGTATTGCACAGGGGTTCAACAGAGAGCGGCTGTGAATGAGCGATGCGCGAGGAGCTGCGCATTGCTAGCCGGAGTGTGACCGTACACAGCTGATAGTGGGCAGGCTGCTAGGCCCTGTGAATCCCTGACCCACGCACCGGGTGGAAACATTCCAGTGCTAGAGATGACAGATGACCAAGGCCATGGCTGCCTCTAGCATGAAGCTAATGAGGCACTTAGGGATGTGCGAACGATGTTTGGAAGTTCGGAGTTCGGACCAAACTCGGTCTGTTCGGAAGACCGAATCCAAACCCAAACCTGAACCCGAACCAACCAAACTGGACCCGATACCGAACTCTGAAATGACTGAACAGTTCGGTTGGTTTGGATCAAGTTTGGATGAGCTCGGGCTGGAGAAACGCGACCCCTGTCTGACATTGGGGGGGGGCAGCTGAGGAGCAGACTTCCAGGCACCAAGGGTGGAGAGGCTTGGAGTAGAAGCCAGCCTGACCAGTCACCATCCCTTTTCTCCTCAGACCACTGGCTTTGCAGTCTGCGATTGGACATGGGGGAAGGGGGGGGGGCTAGGCTGCACGGAGCCGATGGGGCTTGCGGTGAGGCGTGCAAAGCAAGTAACAAGATTCATTGCCCTCCCCCCTTCCAACACCTTCTGAGCTAGTCACTGTTCCTGACAGCAGGTGTTTTCAGAAGGCTCCCTCTCCCAGCAGTTGTTGTACCTCTCACCTCCCCAATCCATTGCCATCCTCCTCCTATTTCATCCCTCCAACCCATTTACCTTCATATTACCATTTATTTAGATTATATTAGATAGATTTAGGCATTGTTTTTATTTTTTACCCCTCCCTGTGTTCTTCCTCTCCCCTCCATTGAATCCTTTCCCTCTCCCTCTATATATTCCATCCCTGATTCCCGTCCTCTGTTTTTGGATTTATTTAGAGTAGGATTATTAGATTGATTTAGGTTTCATTTCAGGTTTGTACCCCTCTCTGTGTTCTTTGTGTCTCCCCTCCCATCTCTGTGTAATATTGTATACATAGATAGATAGATATTAGATATAGTTACTATAGATGGATGCATAGTTGTAATGGGTGTTAGCTTAGTTATAGAGATAGAGTGTTAGCGTGTAGTTATTCTGTTTTGATATTTTAGAGTGTGTTTGTAGTACTAGGCCTTAATATTTACTTATATAGATTTTAGAATAGTTAATACTATAGTTAGAGTTAGTGTAGATAATATTAGATTATAAAAATGTATATATAATATATATACATTTGTGTGCATTTTGGTTGGAAGACATGGAGAAGGGAAGGTAGGAGAGGCCGGTCTGCTGCCCGTAAGGTGGGCAATGGGGCATGTGACAGGGTGGTGGTAGGGGCCGTGCCAGAGGAGTGGCAGCATGCAGCAGCAGCAGCCAGAGCCCATCACCAGGCCCCAGGCTTCGCAGGCATGATTTTGGGAGACAAGGTTCAGAGGCTCCCAGCAGTGGCACTAGTTTGAGGGTGATTCGGCGGTGCCTCCTGCCAGCATCCTCCAGTACCACACAGGGCACTGGAAGACCTGCAGTACATGAGGCTGCGGCTGTCTCTGTTGCTGCAGGAGCAGGTGCTGCTTCCGATGTTCCTTCAGGGCCACCAATGTCCCCTATTATTGAGGTGATTCCCAGAAGTCCAGGGCTGGTGGATCCCATCCTGGCTGCTAGAGGCAGGGCCTGATCCCCGGGCAATGGCAGCAGGGAGAGGAGTAGCAGCAGCAGCAGCAGTAGCAGCTACACAGGGAGGAGAGTGGCAGTATCATGGTGGGCAGTCAAGCCTCAGGGTCCCAATACTCCCCTTCACAGGACATCACAGTGATTGAGGACAGTGAGGTAGAAGAAGACACTAGTCCCACAGAGGAGACGTCTGGAGCTGAGGCGATGGCTGTCCCTCCTCCCAGAGCTGTGTCACCACCAAGTTTTGCCCATCCCAGCAGTGCTAGCAGAAGCACTGCATCACCCGGGATGGACCAGAAAGCAGGAGGGGGGAAAAATCCTCTGTCTGGGCACATTTCAAGCTGGTGCGGGTGGATGATCCCAGGGAGGTTCAGTGCACTGTGTGCAATAAGCTGGTGAAGCGTGGGCAGGTGCTCGCCAGCCTTGGGACATCTACCATGCCGAGGCACCTGAAATCATGCCACAGTGCTCTGCTGCTAAGCAGGAAGGCAGGGGAAGTGGATGCCAGCGGGTTCCCGACTGCAGCGTCCAGTGACCCACCTCCTTCAGTGGACAAGCATCCTGCACCAACTGCTGCCTCTAGCAGCAGGAGCAGTATTCCTGCTAGGGGGGAAGAACAGCAGCAGGAGTCTCGCCAGCATCATCAGTCCACCATGGAGGAGTTGGGGTGGGGGCAGCTGCCAAGGCCATCGGCAGCTGGAGGGCGGCGTGGCTTTCAAGCAAAAGCCAGGTGCCTGTTGGGTGAAATGATTGTGCTGGATGGACAGCCCTTCTCCATTGTAGAGGACATGGGCTTCAAGCGGCTGATTGGGTTTCTGCCCCCCCCCGTTTAAGCTGCCGTCCCACACAACCCTGAGTCAGAATGTGGTGCAAGACCTGTACAGGGCTTTGATGGAGCAGGTGAGGGAGCATCTGGCAGGGGCTGGAGGTGCCACCGTACACTTCACCACAGATCTGTGGTCTGGCAGCTTTGGGGAGTGGCAGCCGGAAGGAGGGGTCCCGAAGCAGGGTATAGGTGGGCCCTGCTTCAGGCACAAGTACTGGACAACCCTCACACCGCTAGGAACATCGAGGCAGCCCTGACCGCCATGGTGAGGGAGTCGGTCACGCCAGGTGCTCCCTTCACCAAGGGACGTGTGGTGACGGACAACGCAGCCAATATACTCAAGGCAGTCCATGATGGGGGCTTCACCAGCATTCCTTGCACTGTGCACACCCTTCACCTGGTAGCCAGGGATGCTCTGGGCTTGGGGGAGAAGGGGATTGGGACAGGCACCCTTAGCTCCCTGATCAAGTGGGGGAGGAAGCTGGCCAGGTTCTTTAACTGGAGCATGAAGGGCAGTGACCTCCTCCGGGCAAATCAGGCAGAGCAAGGCTCCCCAGTGCACCAGCTGGTCCAGGATGTCCCCACATGGTGGAATTCCACCTTCCTGATGCTTGAGCGGCTTCTCGAGCAGAAAGCCGCCTTGCATCAGGTTCAACTGGTGACATACAGTGGGGCACCTCTAGGGTACGAAGGGGCGGAATGGGAGATCCTGTCTCACACGGTCTTTGTTTTGAGACCGTTCCTGGCCATGATGGAGACCGTGAGCAGCTCCACCATCACCCTCAGTCAGGTGATCCCTCTGGTCCAGAGCTCCACAAGAGTCTGGAGGCTGGACGAGATTCTCTGGGGGTGGGATTGTGGCCCTCAGGGCAGGAAGCTGTCCGATGAGGCGCTTGACCTGGCAGCCATCCCTTTCAGCCATCTGGGTCTATACCTGCCCCCAGCCCTAGTGGTAGCAGCACCAGCACCAGCACCCCTATTGGCAGCAGCAGCAGAAACAGCTTGGCCTATGTGCAGACCACTGTGGGGGAGCATGGGGTCCTCCACAATAGGGAAAGCAGTGTGGCTGAGGGCAGTGGTGGAGGTGGTGCCCCAGCAAAGCTACCAGAGGGAGTATGATGGTGCCTCAGCAGCCATGGAAACCTACCTGGAGGAGGAGCCATGCATCGATCTCAGCAGCAATCCCTTGGCCTACTGGGACAGCAAAGCCAACATGTGGCCGGCCCTGTCGAAAGTGGCCAAGGGTATACTGTCCTGCCCACCAACCAGTGTCCCCAGCAAGCAGGTGTTCTATATGGTGGGGGACATTTGCTCCTTGCACCACCTGAGACTGGGGGCCAAGTTGGTGGAGCAGTTGTTGTTACCAAGGTGAACCTTCCTCTACTGGGATTCCCCGAGCTGCCCCTGGACAAGGATTGATAGTGCAGTGGCACACACCATCCCATGCCAGGGGCAGTCTTGGGACGGGGCTCCTCCTCCTTAATCTGGGCTACTGCTGCTGTGCTGCTGAGGTGCTGTCCTTCCCTCCCAATGCCCGGCGCCCACCCTGCCCCCCCTCTCTCTCCATCTCTCATATTAGATGGCCTCGGTCGGATTATCTGACTGACCACATGATGCAGGGTGGCAGCATTTTGAGAAACAAACTGTAAACCTGCCAGCCGGCCTCTGGCTAGACGATCTTGGCCTGTCAATCTGACTGGCTCACTCTCTCTCTCTCTCTCTCTCTGCACAGTCTTCGACACCCTATCTGAATGCCCTACCAAGGTCCAAGCCTGCCTTCCCTACGGTCTCTCATGCCACGCTGCCTGTCTGCCCACCCAGGTTGCCTAGCTCAAAGCCTGCCCCAGCCTGCCTACCTGCCTCTTACGCCACTCTGCCTGTCTGCCCACCCAGGTTGCTGCCAAGCTCAAAGCCTACCTCAGCCTACCTTCCTGCCTCTCATGCCAAGGTGCCTGTCTGGCTGCCCAGGTTGCCGCCAAGCTCTAAGGCTGCCCCAGCCCTCCTGTCCACCTCTCATGTCATGCTGCCTGTCTGCCCGCCCAGGCTGCTCCCAAGCTCAAAGCTTGCCTCAGCCCGCCTGCCTGCCTCTCATGCCAAGGTGCCTGTCTGCCCACACCCTGTCAACCCTGGGTGATGTGCCCCACTTGCCTGGTAATCCCGCTGCTGCTGTCTGCTGGTTCATGATGAAAGAAAGAGAGAGAGAGACACACACACAGAGACAGAGAGAGAGAAAGTCTCCCCACTGCTAGAAGGCGAGACAGACACAATCCCACCCATGCTGTCACCTGCACTATATGGAGAGAGAGAGAGAGAGAGAGAGAGAGAGAGAGAGAGAGAGGCTCCCCTCTAGAATGAGAGAGATGGGGGTGGAGGGGGAGAGGTGTATCCAGCTCAAGCTGCCTGCCACCTTCCAGAACCAGCGAGAGTTCTCATCTGTGCCCACATCCACCAGCAAACCTACCAGAATGAGATAGAAATAACAACACACAACGTATTATATGTGCCTGCCTGCCTGTATGCGTTCCTGTACCTGCTACCACCTATCGCATGATTGAATGATGTGTGCCCAACCATGCACTAATTCTAGGGACATCATTCAACTTCCATAGGCTGTCATTCCTCTTTACCTGAAGCAGTCATGCCCGCCCGTCCCTGGAACCATCAACAAGATTCTGGGACCATCATTCCAGTCACTGGGGACTGTTATTCAATTCCACTGCATCCAGAAGCATTCCACTGTCCGCACGCCAGCCTGCTCCCCCCACCAGCCTACTCTTCCGCACCCACCTGCGGATGCCCATTGAAGCTGCTGAAAAAAAAGCCCCTCTGACCACCAGCACCCGCTGTCTGCTGCCCGCTGCCAAGGAGCCTCTCTCTATTTCTCTCTGTCACACCCACCCACACAGACACAAGCCCTGCCCCTCCGGGGGGGCTGTCTGCAAGTTGAGACCCTGCTGCTGGCACATCTTTGGGTTAATACCTTACCTACGCTACATGTGGTGCCAGGTGCTGCCGGTAGGGATCGACAAGCTGTATGAGATTTTGCCACCTGCCAGAACTTCAGCACAGAGGGATAAAAGATTGGGCAGGTCAAACAAAGCTCGTAACAACAAATAATATAACTTTTATTAAAACTTTTTGACCAACAACAACAACATTATAAAACCAAAACCAAACATTGAAAGGAAAAATAAGGGGTCTACTACTCTTTGGGCCTGTCCCCCAGAATTTGGGGGAAAGGCAAAAGGGGCACACAGGACCTAGGGGCAGGCATCCCATGCTCTGGCATTCGGTAGCTGTTCTGGAGGGCAAAGTCCACGACCCCTGCCACGGCCACCTGCCACCTGGAGACCGACTGGCGGTAGAGTTCCAGGTTGACCACCACCTTCTTTTTCTCTGCCTTGACCTCCTGGAACTTTCCCACCAGCCGGTTCTCCATACTGATGGCTTGAAGCCGTACCCCATCCAGGAAGTCCCGGGTTGGCTTCTCCACTTCAGCCCGAAAGGCCCTTGCCACTGAAGACTCCTCCTGGTGGGACTCCTCAGTGGAGTTGGAGGAGGGGGAAGGGCTTTGATGGCGTCGCTTCTGTCGTGCCCACCCCCCTTTCTTCTGGCGACGATGATGCTCCATGCCAGAGTCCTGCCGCATCACCCTCTTGCTGTGGAGTTTCTCTATGTGGGCAGTTAGGCCAGATGTGGTCCCCTGGCTACTCCTTTTTATTGTTTTGCTGCAGACCTAGAGAACATAAAAAGATAGGAACATAAGAAGTGCCATTCTGTGTCAGACCAATGGTCTGTCAAACCCTGCCTGCATTCTGTTTCCACAAGTGGGTGGGTGGGTGGCCAATCTCTCTCTGCAGGGAACTTCCTAACAGGACATAGGAAATTCCCTGTTGTTCCAGCCCCCATGCCTTACCTTGCAGATGGTGAATCCGGTATGCTTATCATACCACCGCCAGACATCGGACCTCGTGCACCCGCTGTCTGGCAGTGGCGACCTCCACCTCGATGGTGTCCTATGTGTGGCGGTGGCACCAGCGCTGGGGGCAGCATCATCACCCTCTCTGAAACAGGAACACATAAACAACACCTAAGTAATGCATTTATGATGATGCCTCTAGTCCTTCCTCCTTGGGGTGCTAGGGATGGCAACGGGGAGATGGTGACCCTGGCTGGCACATGCAAATCCAAAAGACCCTGGCTGGCATGTGCAAATCCTGCCCTTATTTGGGTACTAGGGAGAGATGGCAACTGGAGAGACCCTGGCTGACAAGTGAAAATCCTGCCCTCCTTGGGGCGCTAGGGATGGCAATGAGAGACCCTTGCTAGGGATGGCTGGCATGTGTTTGGGTGGGTACTTCCTTCGACTCATGCCTGACTGCTGGAAGAGCCCCCCACACCCTCTCTCTCTGTGGTAGACATCCGTTGCCACCCGCTGACACCCACTATTTGTGCCTGACTGCCCACCACCAACCCACCCACCCGCACGCCAGTGAACTCGCTCTAAAGGATAGTATTCTTCTTGTCCTCAAAGTAAAAATAAAGTTTACAAACCTGGCAGCACCTCCTGTGCCCAGCTCTTGCTCCTCTGATGAGGAGCCGGCGACTTTTTATTTATTTATTTATTTATTTATTTATTCAATTTGTATCCCGCCTTTCCTGCGAACAGCTCGGGGTGGCTAACAAGTTAATCATAAAATCAATTTATATAAAAAAAGATACTAAACAGTCCATAAAAACACTACAATAAAACAGGCTGGGATGATAATGCTAAATAAATAAGGGTGGGGGAAGATAAAACACCCCCTAACCCACTCCACCCCCCTCCCCAAAGGCCTGGGTGAAGAGCCAGGTCTTACAAATTCACCAAAAAGTCAAAAGGCTTGAGGCCAGGTGACCTCCACCACTGAAGGTCCAGAGGCAGAAACCTCAGGCTCTTCCTCCACCGTGTCCACCACCTTGGCTTCCTCCAGTCCCCCCTGTTTAGCGTCACCCTCTTCATTTTTTTTCCAAACACACACACAAACAAACAGCCAAACAAACACACCCACCAACTCACCAACCAGCCAAAACAACACAGTCAAACCAACACACAGTCCAATGCAGCCAAAACACACCAAACAAAACCAACCAGCCAGCCAGCGACAACACACACTCTCTCTCTCCACACAAGCTCCGCACGCACTCGAATTTCCAGTTACCGGTTTCCGGCATGATCACGGGACCATGCGATACCTAGACCAATTTCTGAACGGCTGAACCGAAGGCCACCGAACCGAACGACCAAAACTGGACCTGGACCCAATGACCGAACCCAAACTCGGCTCCTGAACTGAACGACCAAACGACTGAACAACCAAACCACAATCTGTTCACACATCCCTAGAGGCACTCCATGCAGCATATCTTGATTGTGCACAGCTGCACAATCCCATGGCCTTCATTCACTGTGACAGATACATGGCTGGTGTGGATGCATCCTGCCCACTGATCGCACAGGGACGTGTCACGGGCACTGGGGGGGAGGTAGACCCCCTTGGCCACAGTGCAGTCCCGCTGTGGCCCTAGCCCCCAGGCATTCAGGTGGTCCGTGCAGGTGGGGGGATGTGCTGGTGGGCTGGTGAGTGGGGATCCCTACCAGGTGCATGGAACACACCCACAGTACTGCACCAGTTGATGGGCACCAGGCATGGTCTGCCAAAGTACATATGTGGGCCGGTTCCAGTGCCCGGGTGTGGTGTGTAGAGAGTGGTGGTTGGGGTGTGGTGGGTGAGAGGTGATAGTGAAAGAGAGCAGAGCTTGTACAGAGGTGGTGCTGTCCATTATTGGGTGTTCATGCGGAGCACAGGGGAGGAGGGTGCGCTTAGTAGTTCGCCCATGGCAGCAGTCCCCATTACCTTGGGACAGCCATTTACTGACAGGGAACATGTGAAGCACGGTGTGGGTGTGCTAGGTGCACAAGGCATGGGGGTTTGAGGCACAGGCCACATCCGGGTGGTTGGTTTGTGCACAGTCCAGTGAATGGCCGGGTGCTTTAGTGGGACATGTTCACAGCTGTGCAGACCTTGGGCCAAGTCACCCATTCACATAGACACTAGTAGGGTTTCTGCGTGATGATCCATCACTGGTTCCGGTGGTGGGTTCTCACGGCGTGTGTGTTGGTGGTATCATGCTGTCTGTTGATGAGTCCCCCTGAGGAGTGGGCTGTCCTGTTAACGGTCCTGGCTGCTTGCTTCATGATCCTGGCCCAGCTGTTCCAGCAATGGACTGGGATACTCCTGCCAGGGTCCCGCTTCTACAGCCATGGAACACGATGCAGGAGAGCGGCCAACATGTGCCGAGCAGCATTGTTGTGGTGGACAAGGAGGATAGCTGCTCGCTGATATCGCCTGTTCAGAACAGCAGTGTCCCAGCACATGTGGCTTGTCCTTTTCCAGTGGCCACTCAACCTTTACGGCCGTCGCGTGACTGTCCCAACTCAGAGGATGAATTGGATGCGTTTACGCACCAATGAATGGTGGGATAACATGTTGGCTACCTGGACAGATGAGGAATGAACTGCTCCCTGTTGACCTTGCTTGGAGAGATCCTCACCCCCACATCTCCGGAGGCGAGCTACCAACATGCGGTATCTGCTGCCGCCAGGGATGCGATTGGCCATGGCGGTGTGGAGGCTGACTACCCCCGATTCCTGTCGGACTGTTGGGAAGCAGTTTGGAGTGGGAACCGCTATAGTTAACAGGGTGCTACACAATGTGTGCAAACTGATAGTGGAGCTGCTACTTGAATGGTTCATCCAGCTCTGGGATCCCAAGGTAGTGATCCACGACTTTGAGGACATGGGCTTCCCCCATTGTATCAGAGCGATAGACAGCACGCACATCCCTATCATCCAGTCCCAACATGCCAAGGCAGACTATCTGAACCAGAAGCAGGTGTTCTCAATAAATCTCCAGGCCATTGTGGATCACAGGTGCCTGTTCACTGATGTGTACACAGGCCAGTCAGGAAGGAGCCATGATGTGTGCATTCTGTGGGCATCACTCTTCTATGCCCACATGTTTGATGGTGAGATTGCCTCCAACCTGTACCGGGTGATTGAGGGGGTATCCATGGCTCTGGTGGTGCTTGGGGACCCCGCCTACCTGCTGAGTCTGTGGCTCATGAGGGCCTATCCTGTGGCTTGCACACCAGAGTGCACGCTCTTGAATGAGTGTCTGCTCAGCACGTGGTGGAGCAGACATTTGGCCAGCTCATGAACAGGAGCCAGTTCGATCTCGAGCATACCCCCATCCTTGTCCTGGCAGCCTGCATTCTGCACAATATCTGCGAGACCGGCGGAGCAACTCTTGACAACCCTCCACCGGTGCAGCGAGCGAGTCCCATGCCCCTGTACCAACATGTCCAGGGTGGGGCATTCCAGCACATATCGGAGGAGAATAGGGACGCTCTCTGTAGGTGCATAGTTGCACAGATGGCAGGCAACTAACCCTGGCATATGACTGCCCCCCCTTCCATGACCTGTGTAACTTGACCTAATAAAGACAGATATGGAAAGACTACATACTCCATGTGTATTCTTGGTTAGGTACTAGGGGTTCCCCAGTCCTGTGTGACTCGTGACCCACGTAGCGGGGTCACCTACTTGCTTGCAGCCATGGTGTTAGTCTTAGTCACGCTTCAGGCTTTGGTCTGTCTCTGGATGGCAGTTAGCATAGGCAGTGCAATAGTGCTATCCATGCAGGCTTGTACCCTTTCATGGGTGGTCTGTCGTCTCCCCACCGCCTTCTTGCAGGGAGGAGCGGTATAGGTCCTGCACCTGTATTGTGCATGGCATAACCCTGTATGTCTGTTTCCAGACCCATCCCCACACAAGGAACCCCCTTAGCATAACGATCGTCCTAGAGGTACTGTATATCATTTGTTTATTGGGGTGCATTTACAAGGGGAGGGGTTTACTTTTTGCGGGGCCTTCCACATGCCCGCTTTGGCACACCACTGGGGCTTGAGCCCCTGCGGGCCCTTGCTGCCGCTGTCCGTTGAGAGCAGCAGCCTGTTGGCCCAGGCTCTCCATTGTCCACCAGTTGCTCCACTCCGGGCTGAGGTATTGGACCCTGTGATGTTGGAACATATTATTGTAAGAGTTACAATAGTACCTGGGATGTAACTCCTGCACCACAGCCCGCTACGTAGCCCTCTGGGGGTGCCATGGATCTCCATGCTGCATCCCCTTTGCCCATCCCTCTGTAGGTAGTGATGCATTTCCCTCCTCCCCCTTTAGAGGCATATATGTGCCCCGGCTTACCGGAGCTGGTGGGGCGGCCGGCATGGGCGGTTGGTCACCTGGGGGTTCTGCAATGTTCAGAAGGCCATGGTTCCCGGAGGAGGGGTCTAGGAGGCAGCTGTGGAGGAACTGGGAGGAGTGCAGACTGGAAGGACGGCCCCACAGCTTGCTGTTGTGGGGCTATGTGGGGGAGGGGGACCCTGTGCACAAGGCATGGGAAGGGGTGCTGCTGGGGAAACCAGAGTTGGCCAAAGTGCTTGGGAGGGGAAACCTGCACCTGTGGGAGGGTGCCCTGGTGGAAATCGGCTGCCCTCCCTCCATCCACACCTGGAGGGCCCATGTCATGCTGGGGTTCTCTCTGCAGGAGTCCCACAGCCTCCTCCATGAGGTCCAGGGCCCATGCGGATGTTCCCTCCAGCATGACACGGGCCCTTATCCTCTCGGCCCTGTCGAGGCATAGCTCGTGGTGGAGGGTGGCAGCCTGGCACCTGTTCCACAGGTGTTCGGTGTGGAACTGGTTGAGCATTCCTGCCAATATCTTTGGGTCCCTATCCCCCTCCCCTCTTTGCACCTCCCTGGTGAGGGCGAGCTCCTCTGAGTGCACTTCAGCTAACCTTCTGGTTTCCTCCAGCAGTTCCCTCCCCAGGTCCTCTCTCCTACTCCGGTTCCTGGCCCACATCTCCCAGTTCCTCTCAGCGCTGCCAGCGGCAGCACCCTTCACAGGACCAGGTTGCTCACCTGTGGATGACATGTTACCCCATGGGTTGTGTTGCTTTCCATTTCCATATCCTGTACCCCTATCTGTGCAACTGTTTTGCCACAGGGACTGTCTGTCCCCCTTCGTGTGTGTCCCTGTGTTGATCGGGACTGACAGGGTGGGGTCCCCGTATTCCTATCCTCTGTGTCAGACCGCAGTGTTGTTACCATATGAACATGCCTCCTTCTGGGGCCATGTTGTCCCAGCACCTCATTGCAGGCATGTCTCATGGTCCCTCCTCCTTTGTGACCCCACATCTGCATTCCTGTCAGGAGATGTTAACCTGTGCTGCTACGTTCCCCTACTGTAGGGCCCTCCAGCCCTTCCCTGCCTTGCATGGTGGGTGTATTACTCGAGGGGCTCCCTCTGTGGCCTGTCTGCTACCCTATCACCCCGGCACCACCCATGACCCTTCCCTTGTCTGTGTTGGCCTACCATCATTGCCTTGTTGACTGGGTCTTGGAGGTGCCACCAGTTCCTCC
This sequence comes from Sphenodon punctatus, assembly GCA_003113815.1. NCBI lineage: Eukaryota > Metazoa > Chordata > Lepidosauria > Sphenodontia > Sphenodontidae > Sphenodon > Sphenodon punctatus. The sequence goes on along the minus strand of QEPC01005694.1, from coordinate 1,442,776 downwards.
TCAACCACCTCCTCCTCCGTGACCTCCTCCTCATGAACCTCCAGGCACCCTTGAGCTGTAATGGGAATAAGGATCCACCAGTTGTTCCCTGCTGCCCGGCTTGGGCTCCAGTTACTGTGGCCGGGGCCCTCCCCTCCCCCCCCCCAGGTCCTGGTTGTGTTCCTACTCGGATAGTATTCCTCCGCTTCCTGGGAGGCATCCTGGGTGTCCATCTGCTCCACCCCCCATCCCTGTGGCCTGTTGCCCTGTGGGTTTCGTGGGTGCACGCGGAGGGTGATGTTTGTGTGAGCGCTTTCCTGGGCTGCCTCCTCCCCCTGTGTGACAGGGCTGTCCCCTCCCGCATCCTGGCTGGCCTCGCATGGGGCAGCGTTCTCCTCCTGCTTCGTGGTGTCAGGCAGGGGGGTGTTGTTCTCACCCTCTTTCTGCCCCTGGCGAAGGTGGTGTCATGTATGCAGGAGGCAACTATATCCCCGTCCATGCAGAGGAACCGGTCCAGCTCATCATGGAACTCCATTGTACACATGGCACGGCCGGACTTGAGATTGTTGTCCTTGATATACTTATATCTGGACCTCAAGTTCTTTGCCTGCTGCATGCACTGGGTGACATCCCTATTGTACCCCTGCCTACCGCTGCATCTCCTGGGCGATGGCTTCATAGACCTGTCTGGTCTTGTAGCTGTGCACCAGGTCGTGCTGGACCTTTTGCCCCCCCCCGTGTATGAAGTCCTGGGTCTCCTGCCTTGATCAGGGCTCCCCCTTTTGAGTACCACGTGTGGGGAGCTGTCCAGCTTGGCAGCTTGGGGCCCGCCTGATGGCTGTGGTGTCAGTGGAGCAGGTCGTCTCCTGTTGGGGGTATTGCATGGGGGTTACCATCTGTCCCACAGCCCCCCTCTTGCTCCTGTTGAGGGATCCTTCCCCTCTCCCCCCAGGGGGCATGGCAGGGTTATCTGACTGTCACAGAGGCCCTCCTAGGCCGTCTCCCCAGTGGTGCATTGCTCCTGTGTATGGGTACTCTCCTGGGGTGTGTGTGGTGGTAACGGTTAGCTGTCAGCTGCCCGCCCTGTGTTCCCTTGGGATTGTTTCTGGTATTTGTGGGCCCCCTCCCCAGGTTGTTGGGGTACCCTCGCTCTTACCTCACTGTCGGTTGCGCTCCCTTCCCCATGCCTCGTGGCTGTGGTGGAGTGGGGGGATGCGGGCGGAGTGGGCGCTGCGGTATGCCCTTGGCCCTGTGATGGGACCAGTGTGCTGTGATTAGCCATCATTCCCTCCCCACCATGCCGTTGGGCCAGACCCCCTCCCCATGGCATCCTGGGGTCCCTTGGCTTATCCTGGCCTGTCCCGTTCATGTTGTGGTGCTGGCTCCCTTTGTTTTGTCCGTTGCTTTCCTTCCAGACATTTTGGGAGCCGCATGTTTTGGTTCTCCTTTAAGGGCTCCCAGCCAGGTGGCCAGCATCTCCCCTGGTGGGTGTGTCTGCTTGGGGGCACCTGTGTGACCTCTCTAGCCCTCTCTCTGTGGTATCGATGGGTCCATCCCCGTGGGTGTGGGTGTATTGGTTTTTACACGGACTGGTGGGTGTTGAACACCCATCTCCACCCACGGAGCATGCCAGCCCCTTCCTGGCTGCTCTGTGGGTATTGGTAGGTGGGTCGTGAACATGCACCTACCCACTCATGGACTTTTACACAGACGCTCTCCCACCCATCCAATGGGTGTTTGTGGGTGGGTGTCATCCGGTGTTAATGCTTGCATGGGTGGCAGGTTACACAGACAGTTGGAAATGTTGCATATAAGTGAAGTTTCAGTGAAAAACAGACAGTTTTTACAATAATTTTGTCAATATTTTCCCCTCTATCTGGAACAGACCATTTATTAAATCCATTATTTGGCTGCCTCTGACAGCAACTACTGTTGAATAAAAGGAACTCTAAACCCTTTCCCTCCAGTCCAGAAGCCAAACTGGGACACCCTGAAAGGAAGTGGCCTTTCTGAATGTAGCTCATAAATAGTCCCATCCAAAGCATGAGGGTAGGTAACCCATTTTGTTGATTGCTAGCTATTTTTTATATATATCAGGGGAGGTTTCTTATCCATATAAAACTTCTGAAACCACTCCTAAGTTACTTACTTCAGTAATAATATTCTTCAGCAGCAAAATATAGCTGCTACTCTTAGGGCACATTCCTCTGCTATTAAAGTCAATGGCAAAACTCCCATTGACTTTAATAATGGAAGATTGTCCTGTTATTCTCTGTGGTTAAAAGTTAGAATGTTTTTCAGGCATTCAAAACCTGTTTTTAGAGCTCAGAGAGAAAGTACCATCTCTCAGAAGAAAGTGTATTACACAGAGGAGCTGTATCTTTTTTATTCTGCTGACATATTGATTGATGATTGCCTTTGTACTCCAATAATGGAACAATTTAGCAAACAAGGATTTTTCTGGGCACTGGGCTAAAACCATGGCCTTTTGTCATAAAGCTATTGACTTCACAAAGTTAGAGAGAAGAGAAAGAAGGTTCAGTACCCAACCTTTTGCTATATTAACTCACTTTGAGGATTGGGGCTTTCTAAAATATCCACTTCTGTTCATAAACTGGACATATTACTGGAGAGATGATTACTTGTCAGATCGCTTCTTCAGGAAGATGCGTATTGTTTAGGAAAGCAGATTTTCTGAGATAACTTTTGGTCAGAGCTTTATTCAGTCATAGTCAGAGACACAATAGTCAGAGACACATCTGTGACTGAGTTCTTCCTGGACTAGACCAGTGACTTAGTACTCTGCTTCTGGTCACATTAAGTCCTATTATTGGATAATTAGTCTGCAGAGCTGACCTAGGACCCAACAGTAAATTATCTGAATGGAGAGGGGAGCAGTCCCAATTTACAGGGGGACAGATATCAGGATAGCACATAGTGCAACCCTTCGAAACAGGGAACATTTAGAGTGTTGCAATGCACACAACTGGGAAGAAGCTGTTCTGCTCCCCTCCCCACTCAGATAATTTATTGTCGGGTCCTAGGTCAGCTCTCCAGAGTGCAGCATGGCGGGGGAGACAGAAAGCAAGCTCAGCTCTCTGTAGAATGCAGAGGGAGGCAAGGAGCAATGGCAGCAACTGGACTGGAGGCCAGCAGTCTGGGGGTGAGGTAAGTCAGCTGAGGACCTGGGGCATCCTGGGATGCCCCAATACTTAAACTATTAATTTTTTTGAGAAATCTCGCTAGATCTCACACTGGGACCAAGATTTTGGCAAGATCTTGGTCCAGGTGTTTGAGCTCATGAGAATCCCTCCCCCCACCCCCAGTTCACTAGCTTATTTATAGTTCCATGTGTCACAAAACACAATTCTCAGATTATGGTTCCTTTACTTCTAGGTTCCTCTGTTCCTCTGAAGCTGGACAGGGTTGGCACCTCTGTGCACAGGGGCCTCCAGCTCTTGCACAAAAGCCTGACTCCAAGAACTGGGATGTTTTTAGATGAATGTGGTGCAGCGCACCCCCCAGAGCTGCTCTGGGGGTGCATGTCTGTTTCCACCTGCTTCCAGCCTCACTTGGACCCACTTTAGATGGACCCAGTGGGTTCCCCTAGCCATGGCCTGCCTGCATAGCACCTCCCCTCACACCCTAGAGTTCTTGATAGATCGTCTGGTGCTCTAGGCTGGCCCCTGCAACTCTATGGTGTTGACAGGGCAACATCTGACTAGGACTGGAGCTGCAGTGTGGGTCCACTGAGCAGACGGACAGCAGCACCACTCCAAGCTGGTGCCCTGGGTCTGGCCGGCCTCCTCCGCCAGCAGCACTCTGGGATGCTCCAGAGCACCAGAAGCCGGGCTGTCCTGAAGCAGGCACAGCCTGCACCATTTCCACATCTGGTGGGCAGCCTTAAGATGGATCGGCCAGCCTGGGGGTGAAGAGGGCTGGCGCTGCCACCCCCAGAGCTGCAGTCCAGCTGTTTACACCCCTGGATATTCCGGCTTCTCCACACTTAAAGCCTACACTCTGCAGTCTTCTCTCTGGTGGCCTAGTTTCTTCTGAGCTCCCAGCCCAGTCTTTTTGTTTAATTTAATTAATTTATTTATTTATTTCTGGTTTCTTCTATCCCGCTCCCTCCCGCTCACAGAGCAGCTTGGGGTGGCTTACACTGAAGTAATCTCTTTTGTGCCAGCACTCCCAGCTGACTTTCAGGGTCATGGCCAGCTGAGAGCCTTCCTTCTGACTTACTAGTCAGCTACACCCTTGCCTGGATCTTTTCACCATAGTTCCTCTTAAAGGGAAATGGGGTGTTATCCAATCCCACCCATTCCATTCCCCCTCATATACACCTATTCTATATTTGCTCAGTTTATATATTTCTACTGACTACATTACATGCCTGAGAAAGGGCCCCGTGTGGCTCGCAAGCTTGCTTATTTCCACCAACAACAGTTGGTTCAATAAAAGAGATCATTCAAACCAATTTGTCTCTCTGTCATATAGAATTTAAAAGGCAACTCCACATTTTGGGCTTCAAGGAAGCTAAAGGATTTTTCTCCTCACCATGTAAGAGTAAGTCCTTAGGTGCCACTTAATTCTACAAGAAAAGCTCCTGTCATTCCTTTTGTTAGCTCTTCCAGGCTATTTGACAGTAGCTCAGTGCCTTCAGTTTCCTCTTCATTTTCTGTTTGTTTCCTTCTGTTCTTTGCCCGGATAAAGTCACAAAATTAATCGCTGGGAAAAGTCAGGTTTTTCTTTTCTTGCCTGAAAGGTTATTTTCAAAAGGACTACAAGTATTTAATGCCACACATACTGCAATCCTCTGAAAGGATAGAGACACTGGGTGTGCACTTCGTTTTCATTATATCAATAATGAAAACAAAATCTTTGTTTTTGTTTTTGTTATTACAGTAACAGAAATGAAATCAATAATAACAAAATCAATAACAACTTTCGGTTTTGCTATTCACTTTGTTATTGTCTGGCAGTTGTTTTCGGAAGGAAAATGTGGAGAGGGGAGGAAGGAGCCAGAAACAGTGTTGAACTCTTGTAATAGACCTGTGATGGGAGGGGTGAGCAGTCAGCAAGGACCTGATGGATGTAATCGCTGGCCAATGAGCAGCGCAAGCAGGTCCTAGGCAGTTGCATGGCATCCTGTGATTGCTCAATGCCTCCTGCTTCCCAGAACCAATAATGGGGGCTCTGGGGAGGGCACTTTAATCCTTTATATTGCAGAGCCAGGCTATTTGACTCTTGTTCTGTGTTAGCTCTTGCTGTGTCAGGTTGCGTTTACAAAACTCTGGTGCTTGCACTAAAAATCTTCCCCAGCCCTCATTGTGTATGTATACACAGTCATACCCTACCTTACCTTTACTTATACCCTTTATACATTTTACCTTTGCCCTTCCCCTGTCTGTCTCCCCCGTACGTGTGTGTGTATGTATATATAATACATATAAATTTGGAATTAGATAGATAGATAGATAGATAGATATAGATACTAAGGGTGTGTTCCCACCTGTGGCGGCTGCAGCGGCAGCGGGAGGGGCGAGGGAAGACGTGGCAGCACGGATGAGGCGGCTGATGGGAAAAGAGCCGGTGTGTGAACAGGGATCTGCTGTGGCTTCTCTTGCGCATGTCAGGGCAGGATTTTGCGCCCTGACATGAGCGAGAGAAGCTGCGGCAGATCCCCGTTTGCACCGGTTCTTTTCCCGTCGGCCGGCTCCTCCACGCTGCCACATCTTCCCTCGCCCCTCCCGCTGCTGCCACTGCTGCCGCAGGTGGGAACGCAGCCTTAGATAGGAATATACTGCATATAGTATAGGTTATTAAGTGTAGGTTTAGGTTAGATATACATGTTAGTAATTTTTCATATTGTCATTGTGCACTTACTACTGCATTATAATGAGAAAGGGAGGAAGGAGTTCTGCAAAGTCTGGCCAGGTGACCCTGCTAGAGGGTGTGGGTGTGGAGGAGTTGGCAAGTCTGCTGGCACTTCTGCCACTGGTGGCAGCCCACCACCCAAGATTAAGAGAACATTTTCTCTCTCCAAGCTGCAGGTTTTATCAGGGGAAGAAGCAGCAGAGATTTTGGGAATGGCATCTGTGGAAGGCAGGGAGCCCCAGACTTCCATCACCCCTCCTGAAGCACCGGCTGGTACTGGCAGCAGTGATTTCACACTGGGGGCAGTTGTTGTGGGGAGAGATGATGGTGCTGCTGATGTGGGTGATGCAGGGGCACCCGCCTCTGCTGTTGGACAGGCTTCCCCCTCTGACACCACTCTCCAGGAAGGAATGTCACAGTTGCAGGATTTTGGGGAGGATTTACTGGACAACATCCTCCCCTTTCACAGCAATCCAAGCAGCCTACTATTCACCCCCACCCCCAATGTTTTTGTGCATAGTAGCAGGGCATCCTCTCCCATGCTGTAATGCATTGAAAGCAGCAGCAGCTGCTGCTGCATGGGTTTCATGGATCTGGGCAATGAGGGGAGTGAGGAGGAGAAGGAGACCCCTACTTCTCCTGCGGCCCTGTTGGGGACAGAGGTGACGGCCCCCAGCAACAGCACAAAGAAAGCAGAGCATCCCAGAGGCCTGTGTAGGACCACTTCAGGACAGTGAGGGTAGGTGACACCTGAGAGGTGGCCTGCGCTTACTGTAGGAAGGTGGTGAGGTGTGGGCAGGAAAGGGGAAACCTCAGCAACAGCGGAATGAGCTCACACCAGCTTAGCTGAACTCCAGCAGCTTAGCCATGCATCGGGCTAAGCTGCTGGAAGGGACATCAGGCAGTGTTTGGACAGGAATGGGTTCCCTACTGCAGTGAGACCTTCCTTCTCTGATCAAGGCAAGGGGAAGCAGGGAGAGCAGCCCATATTTCAAACCCCCTGTGACCAGCAGCAGCAGCAGCAGCAGCATCAGCCTGTCAGGCGCCTCCCCCCGGTGCGGGGAGGGAGGCGCGGCTCTGAGGGAAGCCGGGGAAACGTTCCTCCGGCACGGGGCATGGCTCCGCCCCTACAGCACGGCTCTGCGCCGACTGGCCCCTCCCCGCTGCAGGGGAGAGCCCCACGTGCAGTTGCACAGGCCCCGCCCCGACGTAGCCAGCGCATTGCGGCGCGACGCACGCCGTAGGGGGCGGGGCCCAGATGCACACCTGATCACTGGCCTTTAAAAGAACCGGCGGGGCATGAGTTCCCCGCCGGTAATCGTGAGAGAAGCTGGCCCCCTTTGCCTTTGATCCTGCCTTGAGAGCTAAGTACCTGGTTGCTAATTGACTTGAATCTGGTGATTGTGGACTGTCTGCTGTTTCCTCTTGTGTTATTCCCATTCTGAGTTGTGTGGTGTTTGTTGTTGTGTATCCCTGACACCTTGGGTACCTTCCCTTTTACCCCTTCCCCCCCCCCTGGAAGTTAGGAGAATAGTCCTTGCCTCAGTATCAGGTGTTCCCTGGAGCAGGGCTTGGAGCCCACTCCCTGTTGTAGTGCCTGGGATAATCCCCACTTTCCTTCCTCCTCCTACCTTGCCCCTTTCCCCTACCTCACCCCTAGCCCTGAAGTCCCTGTTCCCCACACTGCCTCACAAAACCCCCACGTGGAACCACTGGTGGGGGATAGAACTTTCCTGGGTTGAGTACTTCCCGCGAAAGAGAAGCTTGAACCCTCCCTTACTGTTTGTCTTCCCCTCCTTGGTTGGCGTTACCTCTCTCTTCCCCTATGATGATAAGGGTTGCCTTGTAAATAGCAAGGAAAGCCCACCTACTATCCTGAGGGGAATACCGGGAGCCTCGTTTGTACCAAGAGAGAGTGATTGCCATCCCTATCCCCGTTCCCCCCTTTGTGACTCTTCCCTTATCTCCCTAAAGAGTCTGATACAGCCACTATGGAGGAGCTTGGGTTTGGGGAGTTGCGATGTGTAGGGCGTCATCCGGCAGCAATTAAAATCTCCAGGCGGGTGGGTGAGATGATTGAGCTGCATGACCAACCCTTCAGCATGGTGGAAGGCAGGGATTGTGTTGGCTGATGGCACTGCTGGCACCCCAGTACCAGGTTCCCTCACGCACCAACTTCAGCAGGCAAGTGGTGCCCTCCCTGTACTGAGCAGCCAGGAAGAGGGCGAGGGAGCATCTGTCCAGTGCAGGTGGGACTGTTGTGCATTTCACCATGGACATTTGGAGCAGCCGAAATGCACAGCATGCCTACCTGGCCCTGATGGCTCATTGGTGGCAGCTGCAGGTGAGTGGTGACAGGAGGAGAAGTAGTAGGTGGCAGGGGCAAGGGGGCAGGGTACAGGTGGGCCCTGCTTCACGCCCAGGTCATGGACGATAGCCACACTGCTGTCAACGTAAGGGGAGCCTTGAAAACCATGGTGGAGGGGTGGCTAACGAAGGAAGCACCATTCACCAGGGGTTCATGGTAATAGGCAATGCAGCCAACGTGAAGATGGCAGTGCTGAATGACGGGTTCCAGCACATCTCCTGTGCTGCCCACACCCTTCACCTAGTGGTGAAGGATGCCCTGGGTCTGGGGGAGAAGGCAGGTGGCAGCAGCATCCCCCTTACCCTGCTGATCAAGAAGGGCAGAAAGATTACACTCCTTGCCACTCCCTCTGTTCCCCTTCCTTCATCTCCCCCGCCCCCCCATCTCTCAGATTGTAAGCCCTAGGGCAGGGACTGTGTCTGTTCAATTACTTTGTAAAGCAACAGGTACATTGCTATATAAATGCTTGCTAATAATAATAAAAATAATCAATCAATCATCAATCATCATCATCATCATCACAGGGTACTTTAATAAGGGATGAGGGGTGGGCACCTCCTGAGGGAAAAGCAGGTGGAGCTGGGGGTGCAGGAGCACTGCCTCATGCAGGACATGAGCATGTGGTGGAACTCCACTACCTCATGCTGGAGCATCTGGTGTAGCAGCAGTGGATCCTACATGAGGTAGCCCTTGAGGGAGAAATTGGGGTGACGAGACCAATAGGGTGGGAAGAATGGGTTATGATGGCCCAGACCATGCACGTCCTTAAGCCCTTTAAAGATGTGACGGAGACCCTAAGTGTGTTGATAGCCACCCTGAGTCAGGTCACCTCCCTGGTCTGTAGCCTGGTCAGAAGAATAGCAGGCTTCCTGAGGGACCAAGGGGGTGGGGGCAGAGGAGCAGCACCTTGTACCAGAGGTGGTGGCCCTGGAATGAAGGTTGAAGGAGGGGCTCAATAGGCGGTTTGACCCCCTGTTTGGGAAGGAGGTTTATTTTCTGTCCACCATGCTGGACAGTGTGGCATCTTGCACAATGTACTTCATCCTGAGGAAGCTTGCTCTGGTGGAGAGGGTGCAGTAGAGGGCTATATGGAGGCAGCGGCAGGGCTATGAGGAGGGGCAAAGCAGTAGCTGCAGTAGCAGCAGCAGCAGCAGCTGCAGCAGCTTCAACCATTCTCGATGTAACCAAGCCAAGCACGTGCACCTCGTACCTCGTATCTTTGTGAATGTTACTCCCCTTGTCTCCCTCTGTTCCCCTTCCTTCATCCCCCCCCCCCATCCTCACCCCGTCTCTCAGATTATAAGTCCTAGGGCAGGGACTGTGTCTATTCCATTATTTTGTAAAGTGTCAGGTACGTTGCTTGTGCTATATAAATGCTTGCTAATAATAATAACAACAGCAGGAGGGAGAAGATGCAGAGCAGCAGCAGCTCTGGTAGCAGGGCCAGCAACAGCAGCTCCTCAGTGGCCATCACGCACTGGACCATGCCAGGGCAGGCAGTGTGGGCACAGACAATTGGGGAGGAGGTTGCAGCAGCAGGCAGAGGCAGAAGGAGTCTGACAGTGCTGAGCTTGCAGTGGCCAAGTACTTAGAGAAGCCTGTGTTGGATCCCAGCAGCAATCCCCTGCAGTACTAGGCAGAGAAGGAGGAAGTATGGCAGGCCCTGACCAGGGTGGCACAGGAACTGGTGTCCTGCTCACCAATCAGACTTGTCGCCTGCTGTAAATAACCAGAGAGAGAGAGAGATGCACCCCATAGCTAGAACAAGAGGAAGACATGCTGCTGCCCATGCTGCCACCCGCAGAAAGATAGAGGGGCTCCCTGCTGCTAGAATGAGAAACGGAGAGGGAGACACACTGCTGCCCATGTCAACACCCACTATACAGAACCAGAGAGAGAGATTGAAGCTCCTCTCTGCTAGAATGAGAGAGAGAGGGAGACATGCTCCTGCCCATGCTGCCACCCACCAGAGAGAGAGAGGGGGGAAGCCTGCTGCTAGAATGAGAGAGAGAACGCTGCTGCTGCCACCTGCCAGAGAGAAAGAGAGGCTCCCCACTTCTGGAATGAGAGTGACACACACTGCTGCCCATGCCACCACCTGCTATGATATACATCCTGCTCAAGCTGCCACCCATCAACACCAACTGGATGGATGGTGATGCTGCTTCCTTGCTGCTTTCCCTTTCTCACACTTACACCACCTACTGGAGTGCTGTCTGCAAGCTGAGACCCTGGCACGTCTTGGGATGCTACTACCAGTGCTGCTGCTCCTCATGCCTGCCTACCAGTCCTCCTGCCTATTCCTCCACCACCACCTGGTGATGCCAACTGCTCCTGCTGCCAGAGTCTCTCTCTCTCTCTCTCTCTCTCTCTCTCTCTCTCTCTCTCTCTCTCTGGCACACCCACAAACACCCACAAGTCCTGCCCCTCCTGGGGTGCTGTCTGCAAGTTGAAACCCTGACGAGTCTTGGGGTGCTACTACTAGTGCTGCTGCTGCTGCTCATGTCTGACTGCGCACCCACCTATGGTACAGCTCGCTCTAAAGAACACTCTTCTTGTCCCTCCCTACCTAGGACTACTCTAAGTTCTATGAAAAAATAACTAAATAAAGAAAAACAAATTTTACAAACCTGGCACCTCCTCTGCCCTGCTCCTCCTTCTCATGGTCTGATGAGGAGCCCAACTCCACCACCTCCTGGGATGGTCCAGCCTCCTCCTCCATGACTTCATCCACCTTCCTTCCTTCCTTCCTTCCATCCATCCATCCATCCATCCGGTAGGCAGGCAGGCAAGCAGGCAAACAGGCAGGCACTCAAACAACACAGTCACAGACACACACACCACTACAAACCACACACAACTAGCCACACACACACAGGCACACACCATGACAGCACACAGCCAACTGAAGTTCCGTTTCCATTTTTGGTTTCGTTTCCGTGCACTAACAAAAACAGAAATGAAACTGAAAAGAAAATCTTCATTGTCACGTGAAATCGATACCGATACCAATAACAACACCGATAACAAAAAATGAAATTTCATTTATAATGAAAACAAGTTTTTAATAACTAAAACAAAAATGAAAAATGACATGGGTCCCTGGTGCACACCAATAAGAGACAGCTGTTAGAACTGACGCTGGCCCTGGACCCAATGGGATTATCCACCTGGAGAATCATCCTCAGAACCTTCAATGGGAAATGCTGGCTTCCCCAGACTTTTGATAATAACTCCACTTATCTTTGTGCCATATGGAGTAGGGTTGCCACCTGTGGTGGTTTTTTACCTGACACTCCAATAGGCCAAAATCACAAAATGGAAGTGTCAAGTAAAAAATGACTGAAGGTGGCAACCTTAATATGGAACCAGAGCAGGGCCAGTCTCCCATTGGGCATGGCTGACATGGCCTTCTGCAGGTGAAACCAAGGCACCCTCCAGTCCTAGGCAGGGGCACGCCTTCCTAGCCCACATTGCAAACCTTCAGAGCTTGCAGTGCAAGCAGATGCAGGGATCCTGTTTCTCATCTCCCAGTTTAGCAACCGGGGAACAAGAGCCAGCCCTTCTTCCCCTAAGCCCACCCACCTACGTTGGGTAGATGAAAAGATGTTTTGTCCAGTGTCCATGATGGCAAAACACTTCAGACCAGGCCTGAACTGCAAGTGGAACTTTGGGTAAAAATTTACTGCCATGTTATTATGCATCAATAAATGCAAACCAAGCTACTCTTGCCTCTAGGAATAAGGGAAAGAGTGAAACATAGTGCTGTACTACTGGATCAGGCATAAGTAAATCTGCTCTGACATCCTACCTCCAAAGGTTCTCAGTACCAGATGCTTCAGAGGAAGATGCAAGACTCATGTGGGATAGTCTGCCCTCCTAACCCCTTAGAGATAGAGGTTAGCTTATGTTCTAGAATTTAAGGTTTTATATTCCTTTTCATACATTTTTAAGCACTTGCTACTATCAGTTTAGATATTCTTGTTATCAGTAAGAATGTTCATTTCCTTTTTTAATCTTGCTGAGTTCCTGACCTCAGCAACATGCTGTGATAATGAGTTCCTCAGTTGTCTTGCACAGTTTTGAATTTGCTTCCTTCCAAATTCACTACATGTTTCCTTATTTGTGTTTGATGAAACTAAGAACAGAAGCTTCCAATCTGCACTTTATCTTGTACTCTCTGACTTGTCTGTCTTCTGTCTGCATATGAGAATTTCCCCACGCCTCTCATCATTCTTGCCAGCCTTCTTTGAGCACACTTTGATTCTGCAATAAACTTTTCAAGATGGTGTTTACAGTGCTGTATAATATTCCAGATAAAGGGAAACTACGCATGTATGAAAGAGCATTATAATATGTCCATATTATTTTCCATTGCATTCCATGTTTACCCAAACATTTTGTTTCCCTATTTTGACCACAGTTGCACAATGAATAGAGGTCTTCTTCACTGAGCTGTCCACAGTGATGGTCAGGTCGTTCCTTAAGATGATACTGTTAGTTTAGAAACCAGTCAGGTACCTGACTAACTGAAATTTCCCTCTCCAACATACATTCCTTCGCAACTATCAACATTGCATACCATCTGCTATCATTTTAGAATCACCCAGATTGGTTAGGCCCCTAACCCTGTGAATTCAACCACTGTTTGCTATGATGCCAATTGACGATTCCCCACCCCCTCACATACTTTTTGTTTCCTGATGCTTGCTGTCTGGAATTACTTTTTTTAAAAAAACCAACCAAAGCAAACTGTTTGCAAAGTAGCTTCACCCAAAACCACTAGAAATCTAAGGATGATTCTCTTTTCAGGCGTTAGATTTTAAGACAGTATCACAAGATAATTCTCCGATTATTAGCTTTAGCCAATATAATGCTAAATATATTAGCTAATATATTGTCTAAATATATTAAATTATACCACTAGGTAACCCTTCTAATACTAACTTTATTTAATTTTATTCATTTATTTTAAATGTATACCTTTTCCCAAAGGCTCAAGGTGGCTTACAACAATAAAAATGTAATAAAATTTTAAAACCTTAAAATACATTTTTGAAAAATCCTACCCTCATCCCCAAACCACCCACTCCAACCCCAACCCCCCAAAAACCTCACATACAATCCCTATCCCTACCTGTCAAAATGGTTTACTAAAAGGGAAGGTCTTACACCACCTCCTAAAAATGCTTGGGCTGAAATGAACCTCAGATGGGAGTGTGTTCCATAATATTGGGGCGGCAACCAAAGACGCCTCCCTGCATGCCGTTGTCATTTGGATAAGATTGGCCGGTGGTACCCACAGGAGCATGCTTCCAGATGACCACAGGGGGCACTATGGAGCATGGTAGGAAAGCTGGTTTTTCAGATATTTGGGCCCCAGGCCATTTAGGGCTTAAAGGTCAAAACCTGCACCTTGAATTGTGACCCGTCCCCAAAAGGAGCCAGGCCACCATGTTCTGTACCAGCTGCAGCTTCCGAACACTCATCAAGGGCAATGTACTTTAGCTACTACGTTGTCCATGAAAATACCTGGATTGAGAGCTCTGGAGTTTGACATCTTCTATTCTTTTGTATACAGAACTATACCAGAGGAAGTACTGGTCCTTAAAGGACAACCTGCAGGTGTCACTTTTCCATCTGTAGCTCTGTGGGAAATTTGTGTATTCTTTCTCCATATTCACTAAATCTTTGGACTTTCTACTAAGCCAACTGGGAGGACAATTACTAGCATACACCTATCCTCTAGGAACACAATTGAGGCCAAGGAGTCATTTCATAGGACTGGCTGGACAGCCAACAGAGGGAACGTTTTAGATACCAGATACCAGACTCCTCATCTAGTTTCAAAACAATAACCTCAAACAAAAAGGCTCCACATCCTGATCTATGAGTCTCCTTTCTTCTCACTCACTCAGATTAATTTAGTGCTGGTTACATCACACTACCTTCCATCACACCTTCCTAGTTTTACTTCTCACCCTGTCTCTCTTTAGGGAGAAAACAATCTTTGATCATGATGAAGATTTTCAGTACTTCATCAACTGCGAGCAAGCAACAGCTCCTGATACAAATTGGAATGCCAATCCCTAATGTTCAGCCACCATCCTGGCTATACACCCAATAAACTTTTGTCTGAATGGATTTGTAAAATTCAAGTTAGTTCATTGCCCAAGCTAGCTAAAGGCCATGGAATGCTAATGTTAGTGCTAGCAGCACATTACTGCCTCTTTACATTATTTCAGCTAACTTTAGTTGATGGCATTTGGATACGTGAAACTGCCAGATGAATTGAATTTGTTGTGTAGTTCAACATAAAAAAGCATGCTGGAAGTCGGATATCTGTATTCTGAGGCATCTAATTAGGGGAACACAACAACAGTCAAGACAAATGTTTCTCAAAGAGCTACAACTGTGTACCATGCTTCAACTGCAAGTGAAGACTTCAATAGCCATTTTCCAAGCTGTTAAAAGCTAAACAAAATTTTTAAAATGTGCTTAAAACCTGCCTGAGTGAAAATGTGAGGCTCATTTTTTTGTTTTGTTTTTAAGACCTCAATGGATTATTTTCCTGATAAAATTACTTAAATAAAAATCAAAATCTGTGGCCTGACATGTCCTGGAAAGCTCCATACTAACAGATTACAGTTGATTCCCCCTGCTCCCATATATAGTTTCAATTGAATACGTTTCAAAATAATGGAGAAATGTCACTTGGAATAATAAATAGTTTGTTTCATTATTTGAACTCCAGCTATGCTTAGATGCTCCAGTGACATTGCACCAGGACAATGATTTCCAAATTTTTAGTCTGTGTGACCTACTGACCTACCTTATTTTGTAAATCTATGATCCCAGATAGCAACAAGGACTTTGCACGTGTGCAGTACAGCTGCCGCCATTTTGCACATGTGCAGTAGGAGGTGAAATAATTCCTTTGGAATTTTGATTGGAATTCTGCTGCAGATTAAATTCCAATCGATGTTTTGAAAATGCGGAAATATTCTGCAAAAAAACAGTAGGGCTGTTTCAGTTCAGTCCTACCATAAAGTTTCTGCCAGAGTCTAATATCTGTAACCATTCATCCAGGATAAAACAGAATTCTTGCCTGTTAAATTATCTGACTTGTTCTTCACTGAGCTAGCATGCTACTCTTGTACCGATTTTCAGAAAGGATTAGAAAAACTTTTTGTAGCAATTTGGCTAACACATTAGGTTAACATTCCTTTGGGAATATAACATTATGTTCCTCACAAGAGCTTTGTAGAGTTTAATTAAAGTTTTTAAAGCACTCTGAGCTGTAGTATTACTCCTATTTATTAATTTTTTTAAAGTATGAATGGGATTTTGTTTTTAGCATCCGTGCTTGGTTATGTTAACAAAAATGAACATTTTGCTAGTGAGTAAAGTCTAATAAAAGTGACTGCTCCACTGAACTCAAGAAACAGGAAACATTGCTTAGGTTTATCTGGGGATTTTATACATTTGAAATGTTTGGCAATTCTGAACAATCACACTATTTAGCAGCCTTTCTTCTAGCAAACAGACATATTTCTTTTTTCAAAAGAGAATATTATCCTAAAATATTGAGCTCCCAGATCTTCAGAAAACTAGTCTTCACAAATTCGTAGCTCAAAGCTCACCAGTGTTCTGTTTGTAGAACAAGTATAGTTTGACTGGTCTTGTGACAGAGTCACAGGAACACTCCAAGAATGAGGAACGCCCCTCCTCTCTAAACCTTAAAAGAGATTGAAGAGTTTTAACTTTTAATGAGTTTATAAGTTTTAATAAGATTTTAAGTTTTATAACTGTTTTAAGTGTTGTGTTATATTTTAATTTGTTGAAATGTATTTAAATATGTTGTAAGCCACCCCAAGCCGCTACTGTGAGCAGGAGGGAGAGGGCTATAAATGCATTGAAATAAATAAATAAATAAATAAATAAAATAAAAGAGGCAGTATGGAAAGGGTTATGCCACTAAGGGCTGTGGCCCCTTTAAGAGCCAAACTACTGGGCTCAATCAAGAAGCAGCACCTGCTTAAAAAGGAAACAGGAAGTTGCTGCAGAAGGTACAGTTGTAGTAAAGGAAGCTACAGTGTCCAGAGGCAGAGGAAGCTGCAGAGACACAGAGCACTACTAAGATGCTGAGGTGCTGTCTAGGAAGATCTAAGAAGAGCTGGTAGCAGTCTAGAGTAGAGGCTCCTTATTTTATTTATATAATTAATTAGTTAATTAATTTGTATTTCAATTTTTATCCTGCCCCTCTCGCAAGAAGCAACTTGGGGTGGCTTACAAATTCCCCAATAAAACAATAATTACAGTAAAAATAAATAAATATGAATACAATCTAGAAAATAAATAACAATATAAAACCACATTTAAAGCTCTGATCATGTGCATAGAACTTAAAAATACCCTCAACTTCACAAATACCCTCACCCTAACCTAGCACCCATCCTACCTACCCCCCTTTCTGCCTGGTGGAAGAACCAGGTCTTACAATTTTGTTGGAAGGCGAGAAAATTCAGACTGAGGTAAACCTCCACCAGGAGGGAATTCCAGAGTGATGGTGCAGCCACTGAGAACATCGTCCTGTCCGTCTGAACTCACTGGTAATGCAGAACTTCCAGGAGGCAAACCTGCCAATACAGCCAGGAAAAGGGCTTGGGAAAAAGCGCTGATAGACTGAGAACAAGACAGGAGAGACTGAGCTAAAATCCCACATAGGAAAATTCTTATTAGTTGTCCCGGTGGGGACTGTGATTTATGTTATAGTTATATGAGTTTGGGGACCCACTGTTGATTGGGAGAAGCTCCACTTGGTGGTCTGGGCTGGCTACAAGGGGTGATGGGAGGCCAGACCTAAAAAACCCACAGGGGTGAAGCTGTGTCCAAGGCCAGGAATCTTGAGTCATAAAGTGCTTAGAAGTTTATGTGGGGGCTGTGCACAGGCTAATTCCCCAGAAAGCTGACTTGCTACACCCTAATTATTATTTTATTTTTTTGAACTTTTACCTCACCCCTTTTGCTCAAAGGCAAGTCGAGAAGGCTAATGTAAGTATATTAATAAAAAACACATGATAAATATAAAATACCCCCCACCAAATGTCTGATCAAAGAGCCAGGTTTTATATCTTTGCCAGAAGGCAAGTATATTTGGGCTGAGGTGAACCTTTGCTGGGAGGGCATTCCAGACCGACAGTGTAGCCGCTGAGAATGGCTTCCTGTCTATTTGGACCGACTGATAACACGGGACATTAAGGAGGACACTCCTGGATGACTGCAGGGGCTGCACAGGATCCAAGAGGGTGAGGCAATCCTTCAGGTAAGCAGGACCCAGGTTGTGTAGGGCTTTAAAGGTTAAAATCAGCGCCTTGAATTGGGTCCAGAAGACAATAGGCAGCCAGTGCAATGCTCAGAACACTGGCTGGATGTGCTCCCGAGTCCCTGCAGCCCATTCCAGTATGCAGACAGGCTGCCACATTTTGCACCAACTGCAGCTTCTGAACGGTCACCAAGGGTAGCCCCACATAGAGCACATTGCAATAGTCCAGTCTCGAGTTGACGAATGCATGAATGACGGTGGCAAGATCGGAGTCCAAGACATAATGGCACAAATCCCACTACTGCGCTGACTTCCTCAACTTCAAATTCTGCCTCTCATCGCTCAACTCTGCTATCTCCCTTGCTAGACAGCAGCACTATGCCTCACACATTCAGTCCTGCTCCCGAGACCCTCGCTGCCTCTTTTCCACCTTTGATTCCCTTCTCAAACCCCCCTGTCGTCGTCCTCCCTCTTCGCTCTCCGCTCAGGATCTTGCTCTCTTTTTCACCTCTAAAATTGACAAGATCCGCCTGAAAATCGCTTCCAAGTCCACTCCCCCCCTCCCTCCACCTCTCTCCTGTCCTCATTCCCTCCTGCCTCCATTGAGGAAATCTCCCTGCTCTCCTTCTCCAACCCCTCCATTTGCCCCCTGGACCCCATTCCTTCCCACCTCCTGACCTCCATTGCTTCCACCGTCTCCCCTCCTCTCCTGCATATCAACGGGTGAGGGCAGACATGATGCTGGCCACCCTTTGACCACCCTTGGTGGTCGTTTGTGCATGTTTGAGGGCTGCATAGGGCACCAATGCAGCCCTGCAACATGCATGGATAGCCGCAGGGGGTGGTTGGGGGGTGGTTGGTGTCATGTCTGTTTTCACCCAACCTCTCCCTCTCTACCGGCTCCATCCCCTCTGCCTTTAAAACACGCCACTGCCTCCCCCATCCTCAAAAAGTTCACTCTGGATCACTCTGAACCCTCTAATTACTGTCCTGTCTCGCTCCTCCCTTTTGCTTCCAAACTCCTTGAATGGGTTGTCTACTCCCGTTGCCTCGACCTCCTCTCCGCCAACTCCTCCCTTGACCCCCTCCAATCTGGCTTCCGCCCCCTTCACTCCACTGAAACCGCTCTGGCTAAGATCACCAACAATCTTCTTGTGGCTAAATCCAACCGCCTTTACTTTATTCTTGTCCTCCTTGATCTCTCTGCTGCCTTTGACACTGTTGACCACTCACTCCTGCTTGAATCGCTTCACTTCCTGGGATTCCTGGACTCTGTCCTCGACTGGTTCTCCTCCTACCTTTCTGACCACTCCTTCAATGTATATCTTTCTAACTCCTCCCCCTCTCAGTCGGGGTTCCCCATGGCTCTGTCCTTGGCCCTCTCCTCTTCTGTATCTACACCCAGTCCCTAGGCAAACTCATTGTTTCCAATACCACCTATACGCTGATGACACTCAACTCTATCTCTCCACTCCATCCCTCTCCCCCTCTGTTCAAGCTCGTCTCACCAACTGTCTCTCTGATATCTCTGCATGGATGTCTCAACGCCAACTCAAACTGAACATGGCAAAAACTGAACACATCTTCCCTCCCAATCCTTCCTCTCCCTCTTCCCTGTCAATTGCCATTGACCGGTGTGTGTGTGTCCATCCTCTCTGTCCGCCAAGCCCATAGCTTGGGCTTCATCTTCGACTCGCACCTTACCTTCAAGCCCTACATTGACTCCATGGCCAAGTTCTGCCGCTTCTCCCTCCACAACATTGCTAAGATCCGCCCTTGTCTGTCTGTCTCTTTTGCCAAAACTCTCATCCACGCCCTAGTCATCTCATGCCTCGACTATTGTAACTTCCTCGCTGGTCTTCCCCACTCTCACCTTTTTTCCCTCATCTCTGTTCAAAACTCTGCTGCCAGGATCATCCACCTAGCCCATCGCTTTGACCATGTGCAGCCTCTCCTCTCCTCTCTCCACTGGTTCCCCCTTCCTGAGCACATTCTTCAGAAGCTCCTCGTCTTCACCTACAAAGCCTTTCATAACCTCGCTCCCCCCTACCTCTCTGCCCTGATCTCCCTCCGAAACCCTGTTCGAGCACTCCACTCCTCTTCCATCCCCTCTCACACCTCCCCTGTTCCTTCGTCCCATTGAGCTGCCCCGCATGCCTGGAACTCCCTCCCTGCCCTTGTCCCCACCTTCAAGTCCCTCCTCAAAACCCACCTCTTCTGCCCCGCCCTTCCTAACTCCTGCTAATCATCCCCACCCTGGATTATCCCCCACCTGTTATCTGGAAACTCCCAATTTACTCTAACCAAGCCAAGAACGTGTACCTGAGTTCTCGCATCCTCATGAATGTTGCATCCCTTGTCTCTCCCTCTGTTGCCCCTTCCCTGTCTCCCCTCCCCCTGTCTTTAGATTGTAAGCTCTTGGGCAGGGATCGTGTCTATCTTATTCTCTGTAAAGCACCAGGTACATCGCTGGCGCTATATAAAAGCTTTATTAATTATTATTATTATTATTATTATTATTATTATTATTAATAATAATAATAATAATAATAATAATAA
>QEPC01005694.1:1385705-1407626 GCA_003113815.1 Sphenodon punctatus | reverse complement strand
GAGATAGTGTTAGTGATTTAGTTTTAGTGTTTGTAGGAGTAGGCCTGTATACTTATTAGATAATCCATTTAGTTCATAGCATTTAGAATAGTTAATAGCAGTTAGATTTAATGTCGATAGATATATATAATATTAGATAAAAAAATTAAATAAAAAACCCCCATATAAAAATCAAAAACCAAATAAAAAACAAAAAAAACATATAAAAAACAAAAAAACCACCCATATAACAAAACATTTCCTGAACAGCCGAACCCAAACCGACCGGCTGAACCGAACAGCCGAACCCGAACCCGGCGAACTAACCGAACGGCCGAACCGAACGCAGTCGAACCGAACGGCCGAACCAAATGGCCAAACCAAACGCAACCGAACCGAACGACCGAACCCGAACCGCGATCTGTTCGCCCATCCCTATCCAGCCCCAGGACCCACTGTCATGGGTCTGGGGCTATCATTCCTCACACAGGGCACTGTCATTCCACTGCATCAAGAAACACCCACTCCAGCCCCAGGACCTGCCATCAGGGTTCTGGGGCCAAGTTACAGGCAGGGAGGGCTGTCCCAATATCCAGAAGCTGCCACTCTAGCCCCAGGACCCACCATCATGGGTCTGGGGCCATCATTCCTCGCACATCCTAAAAGCATCTTAAACTTCTCCTTCAGGCCAGGATCCTTGTTCTGTGACTTTGCCATGGTTAGCTAAAAAGTGCCAGGGAATTTCCACTCTCTCCAGCAAGCAGGCACCTGCCCCTGCCCATCCCCCTTAGCCCTGTCCCCTCATCATTCTTAGCCTGGACCTCAATGCTCTTGGACTTTAAGGTGCTGATGCCTCCCATGCATGGGGTCATCAATAAAGTATGTCACGCAAGGAGTGCAGATTAGCAAAGTCGTGCCGATGTGTGACAACCGGGGTTGAGGAGGATTGGTCACATGACATTATACCCATATGTTTGTGTCTCTGTCACAGTTATTTTGTATGTGGGTATTTAGGTAGGTGTAGGTGGGGAGTTTTACTTGCTTTCCTGTCTCACCTCAATCTCTAGACCTCCCAGTTGCCATCATTCCTCTCACGGAGATGGCCCCCTGGCCTTGACCTATATGCTGTCTGTGCCAAGGGTTCTGTACCATGGCTACCAATGTCTGCTGCTTCCAGTGCCAATGGCCCCTAGGCCAGACCTATATGCTGTCTGTGCCATGATGCTGTTCTGTACTGTGGAGAACAATGGTTCTGTACCCTGGCAACCCACTGTCTGCTGCTGTCTGTGTCAAGGGTTCTGTACCCCAGCTTGTCGCCAAGCTCAAAGCCTGCCTCAGCCCGTCTTCCCGTCTCTAATGCCAAGGTTCCTGTCTGCCTGCCCAGGTTGCTGCCAAGAGAGAGAGAGAGAGAGAAATAAGAGAGAGAGAGACAGTCTCTCCACTGCTAGAAGGAGAGACAGACGTGATCCCACCCATGCTGCCACCTGCACTATATGGCCAGAGAGAGAGGGAGAGGCTCCCCACTAGAATGAGAGAGATGGGGTGGAGGGGAGGTCAGCTCAAGCTGCCACCTGCCAGAACCAGGAAGAACTCCCAACTGTGCTCATGCGCCCGATGTCCACATCCAGAAGCAAACCTACCAGAATGAGATGGAATATAACACAACGTATTATATGTGCCTGCCTGCCTGTGTGCATTCCTGTACCTGCTGCTACCACTCATTGCACGACTGAATGAAGTGTGTCCAACCATGCACTAATTCTAGGGACATAATTATCATTAAACTGAACTCAGATAGGTTGTCATTCCATTGTATCTGGGATCTGCATTCCATTCCACTGCATCCAGAAGTCTGGTGCTCGCAAGGCAGCCAGCCTGATCCCCCCGTCCCCCCAACAGCCTACTCCTCCACACCCACCCGCGGATGCTCGCTGAAGCTGCTGGAAATAAAAGCCCCTCCAACCACCAGCTCCTGCCGCATGCTGCCCGCAGCCAAGGTCAGGAGCCTGTCTCTCTTTCTCTCTGGCAGTGGCACACCCACACAGACACAAGTCCTGCCCCTCCTGGGGGGCTGTTTGCAAGTTGAGACCCTGCTGCTGCCTGGCACATCTTTGGGTTAATATCTTAACTACACTACATGTGGAGCCAGCCAGATGCTGCTGGTAGGGATCGACAAGCTGTATGAGATATTGCCACCTGCCTTCCAGAACTTCAGCACATAGGGATAAAAGATTGGACAGGTCAAACGAAGCTCGTAACAAGAAATATAACAACTTTTATTAAAACTATTTAAACAACAAAACAACAACATTATGAAACCAAAACCAAAAATTTAAAGGAAACTTATAAAAGAAAAACTATTAGTCTGAGTCTCTGGGCCTTTCCCCCGGGACTTGGGGGAAAGGCAGAAGGCACTGGGGCACAGCACAGGACTGAGGGGCAGCCACCCAGTCCTCTTCCATCTCGTAGCTGTGGGAGACAGCAAACTCCACGGCTCCTTCCACATCCCAATGCCACCTGGAGACCGCCCGGTGGTACAGTTCCAGGCGTTCCATCTCAGCGGAGACGTACTGGCCGTACGCCTCTACCTACTCTCTCTCCACCTCAAGTGCCTGGAACTGTTCCATCAGGCAGTTCTCCAGGCAGCAGATGCCCTTCATCATTTGGTGGCCAGGCCTCTCAAGTTCGGCCCGAAAGGTCTTGGCCACAGCATACTCCCGGGGCCCGGGGGACTCCACATTGGGGCTGGAGGAGGGGGAAGGGCTTACATGCTCTCGCTTCTGGGTTGCCTTTCCCCCCTTCTTCTGGCGCTGTTGCTCGGGCTCCATGACCACGCCAGAGTCCTCCTGCCGCCTCACCGTCTAGCTGTGGAGCTTTTCAATAGGGGCAATTAGCCCCAATGTGGTCCCCTCTCTCTGCCTCCTTAATTTTTTGCCACAGATCTAAAGAGCATAAAAATATAGGAACATAAGAATTGCCATACTGCATTAGACAGGTTTGTCTACCGACTGTCTGGGGGTGGAACTGGTGAGTCCGACCTCCGCCTGGGTGTCCTGCATGGAGGGGCACCAGTGCCGGCATCCGATTCCTCTCTGAAACAGGAACAAATAAACAACACCTAAGTAATATCATGCATTTATGATGCCTCTAGTCCTCCCTCCTTGGGGTGCTAGGGATGGCAATGGGAGATGGCGACCCTGGCTGGCACATGCAAATCATGCCCTCCTTGGGCACTAGGGATGGCAACTAGAAAGAACCTTGCTGCCACGTGCAAATCCTGCCCTCCTAGGGGTGTTAGGAGGGGATGCTAGGGATGGCAAATGGAGAGACCCTGGCGCCCTGCCCTCCCCAAGAGAGGCATTGACTGTCCCCGCCAGCAACAGCCCCAATATCTTCCAGCTAGCCTTAACCAGCCAGGACAGGCATGGGTCTAGTTCACAATAGGTGGCTCGAACAGTCTCAATCCCAAGAACATCTCCCGCATCTGAGGGCAACACCGCCCGAAACTCATCCCATAAAACAGGACAAGAAGGGGCTTCTACTGCCTCTGACCCATTCCCTGCTGAAAAAGTCACATCAAGACTGTGGTGAATTTGAGCGATTTTTAATTTTGATTTCAGTACGTGTTTCCCAAATCCCTAGAGTATCCAACAGATGGATTGTAGACAACTGATTTGCTGTCACAGCAGATTTCACCAGAAGTACTTTAAATTGTTTTAATATTAAACTACAATTGCTTTTCTTTAACGACCTTACTTTTTCATTTTCTTTCCTCCAGGATTTTTTTTTTTTTGGTTGAGTTTGTATTAAGTTCCCTCCAAGCAGATATTCCTGCAGCTAAACTAACATTTTTGTCCTCTAAACAGGAACCCCTGGGGGAGTCAATAAGATTTGGGAAACCACTTAGGAACTTTCATATTCTAAATGTCAGAGCTCAAAGATATTAAATGAACTCCTTTGAATAATTCATTGAAGGAGAAGTGGACTGATTTTATCTTGCTCTGATGTAAAGCAAAGAAAAAAGAAATTAAACTTATGGGTTTTGTTTTGCACAGCTGACGAACTGCTCCCCAGGCTGCTGCCCAGATGCTTCTCCAACTGTAGTGCTAAATGGAAAAAAAAAACCCCACCCACGCACCAGCAACCCAGGTGCTTTGTCAGCACTCGGATACAGAAAGCTAATCAAATACCTTCCAGAGAACAAGGGGATGCTGAAAAAGTCTTTTTAACTTATATTGTCCTAGTGGGTAGATTTAAATAAGTTTCTTCTCTATCCTTTGCTTCCACAACTAACAATCAGTGTCAAGACCATCAGCACTGGATTAAAGGGTGCGAGGGCCCCCCCATCGGACCATCTACATTATGTAACATGCTGGTGTGCAGCAACTCAATACTTGGCCCATACATACTTGATGCACAGCCTCCACTCCCCTCTTCTCTAGCACAGCCTCTACATGGGGAAAGTCTCAGTCTGGCCTGAATGTGACTGCTTTTTGACGAGACGAAATGTGCAGCCTTTGGTGTTGCAGGATTATATGAGAGTCAAATGATGTGCAGCTTCAGTCTCGTCAGAAAGGCGGGTCTTTGTTGGCAAACCTACGCATCCAGGAGAGTAGGATTTCACTACTCTGCTGGACACTCATGTTTGCCAACAAAGACCGACCTGCACTTCTGCCTTCTTTTTTTTTTTTTAATATTTCTTTTTATTTTAACTTTAACAATATAATATCACATTCCAATCAAAATATTACATTTATTCCCCTTTCCCCACCTCTCTCCCCTCTCCACCCTGCCTCCCCGTCCCCTCCCTCCCTTCCCCCAGTATACGTTCCCTTTCTCACCCTCTTTCCCCCCTTCTGCCTCCCTTCCCCTCCCTCCCCTTTCAGTATATTTTACTTAGGCAAGTCGAGTGTGTGAACTGTTCCATCTTTATCTTTTTTGTCAGTACTGTCCAGCATTGGTCCCAGTCTTTATAGAATTTATCTAGGTTATCTTCAAGGCTGGCTGTGATCCGTTCCATCGATAAGCAGTGCCATAGTCTCTGCAACCATGCTTGTCGTGTGAGCCCTTTCGCATATTTCCAAGTCCTTGCAATGGTGTGGATTGCCGCCAGAATCAGGTTTGTACATGTCCTCTTCTGTTGTTTGGTTATCTCTTTTTCTGGGTATATTCCCAGCAAGGCAATTTCTGGCTTAAAAGGCAATGGTATATTTAACGACCCCCTAATAACCTTCCATACTTTATTCCAGAATTCGGCCACTTTTGGGCAGCTCCACCATGCGTGTAGGTATGTACCTCTCTCCCCGCATCCCCGCCAGCAAGTTGGGGGGTATGTTGCTTTTATTCTATTGATTTCTACTGGCGTAGTATACCACCTATGCATCAATTTGATTTGGGGTTCTTTAGCCAGTAGAGATCTGGAGCATGTATTGGTATATTGCCACATCTGTTTCATCTTTTTCTCTGTTATTTCTACCATTAATTCGTCTTCCCACTTTGATACGTATCCAGCATCTGCTAAATGATATATATTCTTTACTATCTTATGCAGTATGGAGAAAATTCCCCTTTGTCCTGTTTTATCAAATAAAATTTTTTCTAGCTCTGTGGGAGGCCTACTAAAATTTAATTTATCCCTTGGATTTGTCAGTGCACTGTGCAGTCGGCAATACTGCCAGAACGGTATCTTTTCCTGTGTAGTCTCTTCTATCTCTTCTTTTGTTTTTAGTCTCCCTTGTATGAATAAGTGTGTTGCTCTATATATTCCTTTTTCTCTCCATCTTTTCATTTTTTCTCTCTCTCTGATGTCCCACTTAGGCCCAATTTTATCTAACGGGGTGTATGGGGTTTTCCCTTGTATTATCTCTAACTTCCTTTGGCATTCCCTCCATGTGTTTATTGCAGCCCCTGCAAATGGATGGTCCTTGCATTCCGGGCCCCTTAATTGTATTTTATCTGGGCTGTCAAAGATGTCTTGCCCATTTTCTAACCCTAGTGTTTCTAATTCCAAATTCCTCCATCTGGGTTCCTTACCCTCGTCGTACCATACTTTAACTGTTCTCAGGGCAGAGGCCCTGTGGTACATCCTCATGTCTGGCAAGTTGCATCCCCCCTGTTCTATTTTAGTTTTCAATATTGTTCTTCTTACTCTAGGCCTTTTTTGTCCCCATATTACAAATCTCATAATCTTTTCTATTTTTTGGAAAAATTCCTTGTTTAATGTTATGGGTATGGCCTGTATAGTATATAATATTTTAGGTAATAGCTGCATTTTAATTATATTCATTTTTCCTATCCAGGAGCATCCCAGCCTTCTCCAGGAGTGTTGTTTGTTTTGCAATTCTTGAATGAGGGGTAAGTAATTTTTTTTATATAGGTTGTTTGTGTTTTTAGTGAGCCATACTCCCAGGTATTTCAGTTGTTCCGTTTGCATTTGGAATTGCTTTAGTTCGTCTAGGTCTGCCTGTGTCATTTTTGTTTTATTTAATGCCATAACTTGTGTTTTATTTGTGTTTATCTTATATCCTGATAATGTCCCGAATTCCTTAAGCAGGCTGGTTAATTCCTGCATTGAGGACTGTATATTTGTCATTGTCAAGAGCATATCATCTGCATATACCATTGTTTTATGTTCCTCTTCTCCTGCCTGTATTCCTTTGATTTTTTTATTTTGATTAATAGCTGCTATTAGTGGTTCTATTGCGAGGTCAAATAAGAGGGGAGACAGGGGGCATCCCTGGCGTGTTCCTCTAGTGATTAGAATGTTTGGGGTCACTTCCCCATTAATTGCAATGTTAGCAACCGGTCTTTTATAAATGCTGGCTACCCATTTTAGATATGCTCCCTTAAATCCCATTTCATTTAGTGTTTTCATTAGGAAAAATTTTTCTAATCTGTCAAAGGCCTTGTTCGCATCCAGTGAAATCACAGCCGTGGGTATTTTATCTTTATTAGCTTTATATATTAAGTTTATCGCCCTTCTGACGTTATCCACTCCCATTCTGCCATTAATAAACCCTGTCTGATCTGGTCCTATGAGTGTTCTAATAATCCCTTGCAGTCTAGTAGCGAGAATCTTTGTAAATATTTTGGCATCGGTGTTTAATAACGAGATGGGTCTAAAATCCCCACATTCCTTGCCAATTTTCCCTGGTTTCGGACATAACGTAATGGTGGCTGCGTAGAATGTCTCTGGCATCTCTTGTTTTGCCTGTATCCCATTGTACACTTTCGCTAGCAGTGGGGCCAACTGTTCCCCATATGTTTGATAAAACTCTGGGATAAACCCATCTGGTCCAGGTGTTTTATTCTTAGGCAGGTCTTTTATTGTTTTTTGTACTTCCTGGATAGTTATAGGTTCATTGAGCCATTCTCTCTGTTCTGCTGTTAATTTAGGTAATTTTAATTTATCTAGGAATACATCAATCTCCTCCCCGTTAGGCTCTTCTGTGGTATATAAATTTTTATAGAAATTTTGGAATTGTTCCTTCATTTCTAGTCCTGTAATCCAGCTCTGTCGGTTGGGGTGTAGTACCTGTGTTATTTGAGTTTTTTTCCTTTTCTGTTTTACCATCCATGACAGAATTTTATCTGCCTTATTACTTTTATTATAATAAATTTGTTTTGTATATCTGAGTTTTTTTATCACTCTCTCTGTTTCTATTGTGTCTATTAATCCTCTTAGTTCTCCCCTTTCTCTAATACATTGCTTTGTGGGTTTCTTTTTCATCTTTTCTTCTAGTGTATTTAGTTTAAGATAGAGGTCATTTAACTCTTTTTTGTTTTTCTTTTTATTATAGGCATCTATTTTGATGTATTGGCCTCTCAAGTAGGCTTTTGCAGCTTCCCACACTACTCCCTGGGATACCTCTCCATTATCATTCCACTTCATATAGTCATCAATATGTTGTTTGATTTGTTCTTTGTTTAATGCATTTAATAAAGTACCCTTCTTCAAAACCCAATGAGGTGTCTTGTGTGTTTTTTGTTGCCCTGTACTTATCCTTGCTATAACTGCGCTGTGATCTGTAAACGCTGCAGGGATAATATCGATCTGAGTGCATTTTTCCCAGTTTGTATCCTGCATGAGTAAGTAATCTATTCTGGAATATGTCATGTGTCTATTTGAAAAAAAAGTATACTCTCTGTCTCTTGCATGTTTTAGTCTCCAGACATCCACCAATTGGGCCTGCCTTATTATTTGGGCCATTTTTAGTTGTCCTCTCTTCATTTTTCCTCCCCCTGATCTATCTAGCCTCGTGAGTGGACTATTTAGGTCTCCAAATACCATTAATGTCCCTTGACTTTCTTTTTCTATCAGTTTTGTCATCTTCGTCATGAATGTTGTCTGCCCTGTGTTTGGGGCATATATGTTTAGAAAGGTGTACATTTCTCCCTCTACTTTCCCTGTTACCATTATGTATCTACCTTCTGGGTCTTTTACTATCTTTTCCCTTTTAAATTTCAGTGTTTGTGCAAAGGCCAGTAGGACCCCCGCCTTTTTCTGCCCCGCATTTGCGAAATATATATGCTCAAAGCGTTTGTCTCTCATTCTCACATTATCTTTTTGCAATAAGTGTGTCTCTTGCAGAGCCAATACCTGTGCATTTACCCTTTTTGCATAATACCATGTCTTTTTTCTTTTCGTTGGACAGTTTAGCCCATTTACATTCAGTGAACATATCTTTAAATCAGCCATCATCCCTTTTCTGTGTGGGTTTTGTTACTCGACTCACTTTAGTGCATTCTTTGCCTATATACCATTCCCTTTGTCCCCATTTCCCTTCCCTCCCCCCTGTTTCTTCCCCATTCCCTCCCCTCCCCCACCTTCCCCTTCCCCTTTGGCAACTTATCCAGTTGTCCATTTCTCTCCTTCTCCTCCTCTGGAGGTGCCTCTGGAGCCGCTCGTTCTGTGCAGTCCCTCCAGACAGGCCCTTCCTTTTGTTCATGGTCCCAATTAGTTCTTATCTTTTATTTTCGCTTCTTTCTATTTCTTCTTTTGTCTTTTGATTACGTGGGTTTTTTCATTAACTTGGATTCTAAGTTTTCCGTTCTGTGTCTCTTGCCCCTAGGTTATTCTCTCGCAGGTCTTGGTTCTTCTCTCTGCAACTCTGGCAGCTTTGCTGCAATGAATCTCTCTAGCGCTTTCGTGTCGTAGAAATTCCTTCTGCGATTTTCATGCATGAAGGAGAAGGTAGCCGGGTATCTTATTTGCGTTTTAATTCCCTGTGCTGTGAATTTTTCTTGTAGTTTATACCATCCCCTTCTCCTCGCCACTGTAGCTGCTGCCAGGTCTGGTTGTATGCTGATTCTGTGACTTTGATATTTTAAGTCTTTCAGTTTCCTGGCTTCCCACAGGATTTGTTCTTTATCAGTATATCTAAGGCATCTGAATATTACTGCCCGGGGGGGATCCCCTTCCTTTGGCTTGGGGCGAAGAGTCCTGTGTGCTCTATCAATCTCTATTTCATGGAGTTGGGGACACTTGGGGAGGATTTCTTTCAGGATTTTCCTGATCAAGTCTCTGCCTCCCTGGGCTTCTATGCCCTCTGGGATTCCTTGAATTCTTAAGTTATTCCTCCTTCCCCTGTTTTCCATGTCCTCCATTTTCCTCTGTATTCCCCCTAGGGCTCTTTCCATCTCTTGTACCTTATCTTCCCATCTTTGCTGCTGTATTTCTCTCCTTTCCACTCTTTGTTCTAGGCTTGTAACTCTTTCTGCCATTCCATCAAATTTCTTATTTAAACAGTCTACCACAGAGGTTACTTTCTGTATGTTCTCGTTTAGGAGCCCCCATTGCTTTGTGGAATCAGCGTGATTGGAGTTTATTGCCTCCATTAAGCCTCTAAACTGTGCTGTAAAGTCTTGCTGTTCCCCCTGCTGGGCTGCATGTGCCTCAGCCATGTTGCCTTCCTGGGGTTGCTCCTGATCCCCTCCCCCTCCTCTCTCACTTCTTTGCAGTTTTTCACCGCTTTTTGCCTCACTCTGCCCCTTTCTTTTGGCTCCTTGAGGGGTGGGGGGGTTCTTTTTTATGTTTTTTCCCATTAGGGGCTGCAAGTCCACGTTTTTAACCTTTTTTTTATGCGAAGTCTGGCTGGGCTGTCTGGAGTGTTTTGCAGAGGCAGCTACTGCTCACGCATGCCCAGAAGCAACCCACTTCTGCCTTCTTGACGAGACAGAAGCTGCACGCCATTTGGTTCTCGTCAAATCCCGCTGCTCCAAAGGCTGCATATTTTGTATCATCAGAAATCAGCCTGCTCTCTGTGTGTGTTTTCTGGAAAAGAGTTTACCAGCATCAAACCAGAGTAAGGAGGAAGAGCAGAGTTGGAAAGCAGGCAACACTGATACCATTGCCTCTCTAACTTTTCTGTATGAGCTCCAGACTCCTGTTGCAGCAGTGCCCAGGCAGGGGAGTTGCACTGATGCACGCATATATTTATTAGGGTTTCCCACCTTTCTAGACTCATTGAGTATTAACAAATGTAACAGCGGCCTGCTGTGGGCCCCTTTGGCCTGCGGGCCACCGTCATGTTTGTTGGAGCTCTACAAGATGTTTGGCCAGGATTTCTCCTGGGCGTAGTAGCAACTAGCCCAATCTTTGATCCTGGAGATCTCTGGGGTTACACCCTAGGCTATTCTCTGCCTGATCGGGTCAGAGCAGGCTACAGTGGGCTATAAAGATTGTTATAGCCCACTGTGGCCCATTCTGGACCGTGCCCGCCATGGCAACTGGCGGCCCAGATGGGTGAATGTTTATTCTGCAGCCCAACCAAGGTTTTGGATGGTAGATTTGCAAGGTTTCCATTCGAACATAGGCTGTGCCCATTTGATATGCAGGAGGTCGAAACTACGGATCACATTTTGTTCCTCTGCAAGTTATATGAGCCTTTGAGAGAAAAATGCCTGGTTACGTTAATAAGTAGGTATCCCGGGAGAACTCACCTCTTTTTGATGGAGATGGCTTTAAGAGATCAGGAACCTGAGGTTACCTCGCAGGTGATTACCTTCCTAATAGGGGCTATCGAATATAGGAAGAGATTCCTGGAATTTAAACCTCCTTTTGTCTCATTTTAAATTAATAATCTGTTGAACCATGACACTGTGTAAATTAAATGGGTTTTTGGTCTTTGGGGAATGAATCTGTTTTATCCTCTTGAGTGTATTATTTTCTTGATTTATTCTTGTATTGTTTTGGTAGTTAATATTTTTAGATGCATTATCCTTATTTGTATTATTTTAATGGATATTGTTAAATGTGCTATTAACTGGATGCTTATTCCCTTAGCTATAATTGTGATTTTATTTATTGGGAACTTTTTCTTACGTATACTTTGTAAAATGGTTATGACTGTATGGCTACACCATAATAAACTGAACTGAACTGAACTGAACTGTAGCCGGACCCAATTCCAACAATGCTTGCTGTGGCTTCTCCTGCTGGTCTAGGCCAGGATGTTGTGGCCTCACTGTCACTTGTGTTTATACCTATTGACTCAGAAAGGGGTGGGACCACGCAAAAGAGGTGGGGCAAACAGTCTCTCCGGTCCCTTTCTGAAGTAGCCATGTTCCTTTGGCACATCATGACCCTCCAAAATGGGGCAGGGCCACATCAGAGAGGGGACGGGTCAAGAGGACTTTCCCTCTCCTTTCCAAAGTGTCCTGCCCCAGTGCCCCAATAACCTGGGGAAATAGGGACTCCCCACCCTCCCCGAGTCCAGAAACTCTGGGTCAAGGGGTCACAACCCCAATGCATACTGGCACTGTGTGTGGAGGCCTCTGTGCTGCAGTGGAGTCAGCATAATGACTAATTTGGCCCTGATGAGAATATGAAATATGAGAATGTGATACATGGTTAGTTCCAGTGCTGAGAGATGTAATTTGCTTATTACAAGCAACTGATCTAGTAACGGAAACTCAGACCCAGGGTTGCGATATTTGTATACATTGGAAAATTATTCTTAGGACCTGATTCAAAGCTTTGTGAAGTCGGTAGGGAGCATTGGACCAGGCCTGATTACAATCATAAACAATATAGCTTTATGTGTGCTTAAAAAAGTTAAAACCAGAGACATTTCACCCAGCAGCAGCATATAGTATTACACATGGAGATCTGAATCTAAAAGAATTGTCTTCCATGTGTAGGGATGTGCGAACAGAGTTCAGGGGTTCGGTGTTTGGCCTGAACTCGGGGTGTTTGGGCCGTTTGCAAAGAACCCGAACTGCCCCCTGTCCGAACCGCCCAAACAAAGTTCGGGTTTCAAACCCATTTGGGCGGACAGGGGGGAACCCAGTTTTCCCTCCCGCCTCCAGGCTGCACGCATGGAAGGGGCCCCAGGGCTCAACTCCCTCCCCATCCTGCCCAACCTGGTAACAATTAAAAAAAACCAACAACCCCACCCCAGGAATCGACCTTCCTGGCGGTTCTGGGGCTCTGACCCTGGGTCTGGTGGTGGCAGTGACAGTGGTTCCAACTCCGGCAGCGCTCCAGAGTGCTTCAGGTCTCTTCTAGGCCTTCCAGGAACTGAACGGAAGGCCTAGAAAAGGCCTGAAGCACTCTGGAGCACCGCTGAAGTCGTACCCGCTGCTGCCGCTGGACCCGGGGCCGGAGCCCCAGCACCGGAGCCAGACCTACCACCACTACCACCGCCGGACCCAGGGCCAGAGTCTCGGCACCGGAGCCAGACCTGCTGCCGCCGCCAGACCTGGGGCTGGAGCCCTGGCACCAGAGCCGGACCCGCCGCCGCTGCCGCCACTGCTGCCCCCGGACCCGAGGCCGGAGCCCCGGCACCACCAGGTAGGTCGATCCCTGGGGTGGTTGGGATTTTGTTTGTTTGTTTGTTTTTTTTTTTTATTTTAGCAGGCTGGGCGGGGGGGGGAGCTGAGCCCCGGCGCCCCTTCAACCTGCACAGCCAGGAGGGGGGAGGGAAAACCGGGTTCCCCACGCCCCCCGAACAGGTTCGGGGGAGGGGAACCCCAAACAGGCCAAACACCAAACCCCTCGGTGTTCGCACATCCCTATCCATGTGCATGTTCTCCCACTCTCCCTCCATTTGCCCTTATTCTTAGCTGGTGTAAATCACTACAATGGGTGTTTTCAGACAAATGCCTCCTCACCCATTACCTGCTGGTTGCCATAGGCAATGTGTGAGTAATGCATGAGCAGGCACTTGTCTGCAATGTCTGAAAATGCCCAATGCCACTGATGATAGCAGAGCTATACTAATGTACACTGGGCCTGTATTACTTATCTGCCTAACTAGGCTTTCCGAAGTTCCCCCATTCCTGTGATATCTCAGCATTTTCCATAAGAAGTAAGCTTCCCATTCAAGCTGGTTCAGTGACAGCTGCTTCCCATTCAAGCTGGTTCAGTGAAAGATCATTCTTATCCTCCTCTTTTTAAGTCAATCCTCATTCCAAAACACAGATGTGAATGAAGAAAAAGTAAAGCCTTTGAAGTTTCATCTGGCAGGGTAATTAAAGAGTTAATCAACATCCTGGTGGCACCATCTTGTGGGAAGGTCAAACAGTCTAAAAACTACTAGACTTCATCCCTTCCTTTTGTATTTCTGTTACTCTCACACTTGACATTTATCAGGCAGCAAGTGTGCTTGCAACAAGACAGATGCCAGCTAGGTTGATTGGGGTCAAATTCAGCTTTCAGCAGCAGTTTTGAGCAGTCACAGGAATCCCTCTGAGGTCTCAGAAGTACAGAGGAGGAGAGAAAGCAAGGGGACTTCAGTGAACAGCTAATTGGATTACACTTTGGCTTCAATTTATAAGTTTCAACCAAAAAAAGAAGAGAGAAATGTAAATGTCATGGAAGTTTGTAACCTTTAAAATATGCACATGATAAAAAAGAAGTGTCCCCCTGCAACCTCCATGCTCAGCTTGTTTATATTTCACCAGTTTCATTAAAAGAAAATAAGCCCATTCCCACTACATGCTACTTGACCTTGAGAAATCACACACACACAAAGGTTATAGCATTAAGAACTCCGTGTGGAGAGTATATCCATCCTCAAGTAGCAGTCTCTTTCTACATAGTCTTTCTACATAGTCTGTTGAAGAGTCCCCCTTAAGGTAAATGGAGTCATTCTTTATGCGAGTACTGACATAAATATTTATGGGATTGAGCCTTTACCAAGAAAGGGTTGGGTTACATAGAGATTTTTTTTCTGGTCTAATTAACCTATAGTTTAACCTTTATTAAGTCCCAATGTACACTCTTTATTATGGACTTTTCTGAATAAAGGGTTAGCTCAGTTAACAGAAAGCTAAACTAAGGGCTCTGCCAGTAGAAGTGTGTTTAGGAGATTACAGTCTAAATCTATAATAAAATAATAATAATAATAATAATAATAATAATAATAATAATAATAATAATAATAATAATGTTGTGTATACAGGGGCTTAATAAAAGCTAGCTATCCTTATTAGTTAAATTAGTTATTCAGAGCAGAAAACGGCTTTGTGCTGATAATAATTGGACTTTTGCCTTCATAGGCACTACAGTACGAACACTTGGATTTGTTCAGCTGTAACTGTCAGGTAGGGGGTAAGTGACTATAGAGTCAATACTACAGACATACCTTCCTAACTTCCCATCTCTGAGATTTTTCTGGCCTGTCATCCTCCCAGAAGGCCTGTGTAATTCAGTGTCCCAGACACCCTTCCATCCTCTCTCACCCCCATGGTGCTTAAAAGGTGAGCACTTGATCCAGAGGTACACCTCTTCCCAAGGGTCAACCTCTGAGCATTAATGATCAGCCTTTTATGCCGACTTCTCCCCAGCTGGCCTGCAGCTTCCTACCCTGCTCTCTCTGGGAGCACCTCAGCCATCCCCATTACCTCATGATTGGGCTGCAGCCCTATGAAGGGATTACCAGCACCCAGGGCTAGAGATGACCAACTTAAAATGATGTCATCCCTTATGATACGTGATGGTAGCACACAAAAGGGAAGGTACATCACAGTTCAGAATTAATGTCTATAGTTATTATTACCAGTGGTGTGCCGTAGCAAGGCTGTGGGGAGCCTGGGTTCATGTCCCAATTATGGGCCCACCTAAGAGCATGAGTCAGGGTCTCCAGGGTGAGAGACAGGGTTTACTCGTGAAGACAGCAACACCCCAGCTCCCAGCCTCGCCCACTGGAGGGGCAGCAACTGCCCCAGGAATAGAGTTTTAAGAGTGGGGGTGGAGGGAGAGTCCTTTCTGAAAGGGCCCTTTGCTAGCAGCCTGATCACTACTGGGAGGTTTGCAGAGGGGGCAGGGCAGTGTGCTGACTCCAATCCACAACTGCAGCACATGAGCATTTTTGCAGCCCTAGGCCACCCCTAGTGACTGCTGCTCCCCGTATCCAGCTGCAGAACTTGGCAGCGGTAGATGGATCATGGGCCGAGGGGACAGCCACCCTCGGTGACCCCATCCCCGCTGCCCGCCACTGCTGCTTCCACGGTCTGTGACTGGATCAGGGACAAGGTCACCTAGTGCGACAAGTTCACAGAGGTGCTCTCCCCTCTGCCCCAGTCCAGCCACCACCAAGCTCCATGGCTGGCTGGGGGCGGAGGGGGGTGGGGACCTAGGGAGCTCTCCTGCCCCATCCTAGTTGTGTTTCCCTTCCCCTAGCAGCGTATTTGGACTGCGTTTTTACTAATATTTTGTTCTCTCATGTTCAATTAGGAGTAAACTAAAATTCATTAAAAAATCAACACTGACTCATTAAAAAACTGACTCATTAAAAATTCATTAAAAAATCAACAAGAGTGTAGCCTCACCCTCAACTCTCTCAAAATCAATGGTGTTGACTTCATAGTGGTGTGCATGTCATTTTCATTTTATCAATAACAAAAACAAAATTTGTCTTTTTCATTATCATTATTGCAATAATGAAAACAACAAAAATAATAACAAAATCAATAATGATAACAAAAGTTGTTATTGATTTTGTTATTGATTTTGTTATTGCCTAGCAGGTGTTTTTTGGAGGGAAATGTGGTTAGGGGAGGAGGGTGCAGACATCTCGGAGCTAGAAACAGTGTTGAACTGAGCCTGTGATGGGAGGGGAAGGACCTGATGGATGTAATTGCTGGTCAATGAGCAGCACAAGCAGATCCCAGGCAGTTGAACGGCACCCAGTGATTGCTCAATGTCTCCTGCCTCCCAGAACCAATCAGGGGAGCTCTGGGGGAGGGCACTGCAACCCTTTATACTGCAGGACTGGGCTGCTTGACTCTGGTTCTGTGTTAGCTATTGCTCTCTGTCAGGGTGCATTTGCAGAATCTGCTGGTGCTTGCACTAAAAATCCTCCCATATATATCCCTACCACCTTACCTTTCCGATTCTTATTCCTTATTGTTACATTTTCCCTTTTCCCTTCCCCTACCGCAGCCCGGGGTCGCTTACAACGTTAAAACACATAAAACACATAAAATCAATAAAAACAATACAATAAGAAGAGAAAGCACAGAACCAAACCCCCCTTCTCTCAGACCCCCATCCCACCCTACACCCCATCTCCCTCGCCAAAAGCCAAGTGGAACAGTCAAGTTTTACACATACGATGGAAGAAGGGGAGATCCGGGGACACCCAGGCCTCCACCGGGAGGGAGATCCACAGCCGAGGTGTGGTCACTGAGAACACTCTCTCCATAGTGGCCCCCTGGGCCACACAGGGGACCTCGAGAAGGGCACTCCCAGTGAACCGCAGAGGTCGCTCCAGAGCATGTAGAGCGAGGCAGTCCCACAGGTAAGTCAGGCCAAGGCCATATAGGGCTTTATAGGTAAAAAAACAATACCTTGAATCGGGCCTGGAAGACTATAGGCAACCGGTGGAGAGCCAGGAGCACTGGTGTAATGTGCTCCATAAGGAGACAACCGCTGCATTCTGCACTGGCTGCGGTCTCCGGACCATCACCATAGGTAGCCCCATGTAGAGCGCATTGCAATAGTTCAATCTTGAGGTAATGAAAGCATGGATGGTGGTGTCCAGGTCACTATCTGAAACATACATCCGAAGACATTGCACCAGATGTAATTGGCAAAATGTATTCCTAGCCACAGTCCCCATCTGGGAATTCAGGCGGAGCTGCGGGTTGAGGAGCATGCCCAGCCTATGGACCTGGAATACCACCGGAGGGCAGATTCCATCAACTTTGGGAGCTGCCACATCCACTTCCCTCCCCACCACCATCACCTCCATCTTGTCGGGATTCAAGTTCAGTCAGCTCTCCCTCAACCAATTCCCAACAGCCGCCAGACATCGGGTAAGCACTGAGACTGTCGGGTCTGGGTTGGATGAAAATGACAGGTAGAGTTGGGTGTCATCAGCATATTGATGACACCACATCCCATACTGTCTTACAACCTCACCAAGTGGCTGCATATACATATTGAACAAGAGCGGGGACAGATTAGAACCTTGCAGGACACCACACAGGAGGTCCCGTGGAGTTGAAGAACAACCCCCGAGCACCACACACTGAGTCTTCCTGACTAGGAAAGAGCAGAACCAGTCAAGGATGTTCCCACCCACTCCAGTTTGATCCCGCAAGTGAGTCACCAACATCTCATAGTCAACGGTATCAAAAGCAGCCAAAGGGAGACATTAATAGGGATGGGAAAACGCGGTTTGGAAGTTCGGAGTTTGGACCGAACTCGAATAGTTTGGTCAACCAAACCAAACATTCGAACTGAACTCGAATTCGAACGTTCAGTTCAGATGCATTTGGTGAGTTCGGAATTGAATTTCCATTGGTTTCAATGGAAAACACATTATTGGCTGTAACATTTTTGTTTTTTATGCTATGTGGCTGAAAATTGGGGTGCCTATACCTCCTATAGAACTACTTATGTGCACCAAATTTCAAAACAATTGGATAAAGGAATCCGATTTTAGAAGCAGTTGAATTATTGTATTTTGCAATATTCTACATATACATTATTAGCTGTAACTTCTTTGTCTCACATCTAATGTAGGTAAAACTTGTTCAGTTTATACCCCTTCCCATATTAACTATCTTTACCAAATTTCAGAAGGATTGGAAAAAAGGTCTTGGTGGTATAAGCAATTAACATATAAATGTATGTCTGACTATAACATCTTTGTAGTCCAACCAGTGTACATGAAATTTGGCAGGACTATATATTTCACTTTCATGATCATCTCTGCCAAATATCAGAGAGATATTATAAAGGGTCCCAATTTTATATGCCTGTACAACATATGTAGAGAAGGGGCCTATGCCTGGGATTCTCTTATGTCACTGTGGTATAAGATCGGTTTGTGATGCAAATTGGCCAACAGAAGTGTCAACCAAATATCCTCATTCTGTGCTGGGACCATCCCAACATATCTCCCCCACTTGTTTCTGGGAAGTCAGAAGCATCTGTTTAGGAAAGAGTCAATAGAAATTCTCTTATGTCCTCTGTCTCAGTGCTGCAGGATGTGATTGATAGTTGGCCAGCCTGGATGTGTTTAAACTATGTCTCCTGACTGCTGGGATGCTATCTCAGAAGTCCCAGTTATGTTGCTTATGCCCGCCACAGGGCCGCCCCCTATGCCCACCTCGAAACCACTACCAATTGGTCCTGTAAAGCTAGAAGCTTGCAGTAATGTGTTTGGCCATTGAATGTGTCTGTCAGTCTTTGGGGTTGCTCCACATCCTTCCTCCTACAGTCTCTCTCCCCCTGCCATGCAGGGTGCCTACCTCTGACTGGCACTGAATATGCTGATATTCATCTGAATAATGATCTTCTTGGGGACAACATCAATTGCTTATATAATTGGGTCCCTTTATCAAAATCTCCTGTACATTTGGTGAAATGGCAGGAAAGGTATTCGATACATTCTTGTCAAATATCCTGTAAACAGAATGGAATATCAAAATGTTACAGCTGGAAATGTATTTTCAGGTTAATGTCCTATACCCTTGGGACCCTTTATCCACTATTTCCTAAAATTGGCAGAAATATTAAGCATATGGAGAGATGTAATATGCACAAGTTTCATGAACATTGGATGCAAGATAAAGAAGTTGTAGCCAGGAGTGTGTATGGAGCTTTTCTTAAAATCACAACATACAATTGCTTCTGAAATCAGTTTCCTTTATCTAATCATTCCGAATTTTGGTACATATAGTGCCCTCCATTAGGGGTACAATCTTCCTAAATTACATCAAAAAGTAATAAGAAACAAAAATGTTATAGCCAGAAATATGTTTTTTAGTTTTTTCCTTTTATTTCAAAAACCAAATGTCATTTTCAGTTCCTGATTGCACCAAACTAAAGACTGAACCGAGCCCAACTGAACTGAATACCGAATCTGAACTCAACATTTGACCTGAACCACCAAATGGCTGAACATCCAAACCAAATGGACAAACCGAACGGACAAAACGAACAGACGAAACGAACGCAGCTGAACCGAATGGCCGAACCCGAACCGCAATCTGTTCTCCCATCCCTAGACATTAATCACCCCCACCAGCAGCAGTGTTGCCACCAAACTGCAAAGAGGAATAGGATTGGGGCTGCAAGACGAAGGCAAAGTATGGGTGCATGGAGCCTAAGTTGTAAGTGAGCACAATATGTGAGGTTGTACAATTTCGTTACTGCTAACACGACACGGAAGTTAAGGTAGGAGCCTTAATTTGCAATTTCCATGCTTTTTAGTGCATGATTGAATTTGCAAGAGCCTTAAATCTTCTCGTAAACTGGAGGTTTTTTGAGTATGGAATATACATTTTTTTTGTTAAATACAATGCAATGGAGAAAATTTGTCCTTCTAGCGCAGTAGAATGCTAAGCAGCATACCACTATGGGAGCAGGGCTTAGGGGGGGGGCTAAGGTGGAAGAGCTGCTTCCTTTAGTTTAGAAGGTTGTTACTTCCTTCAAATAGCAAGCAAGGCAAAGCTGGATTTTTACTGGAAGCTCCCTGCTTTACTAAGAAAACAACAAATTTGGTTCTGTTTAAGCATTTCAAACTTCCAAAAACTCCTCTCTATGATCTCTCTAGCTCATGGCTTATACAGGACTCTTCCACTCTACTCCCCACTGTCAGAGCTTTTTTCCTTGTGCAACACTGGCCATTCTGCTTTCTATAAGGACCTCCCCCTGTACAGGACCCCCTGGCTAGTTCACTCCTTGTACAGGGCTCCCTGACTCTGCTGTGCCCATGTACAGGACTCTCCACCTGGCATAATGCTGCCCATCCTGCAGTTCCCCCTCTGTATAAAGCTCCCTCATTCAGTTCTCCTTGTCCAGGGCTCTCCCCCGGCACAATTATGTCCATTATTCTGCAGCTATCTGTCTCCCCCACTTTACTCCCCCTTGGATACGGTTCCCTTGCATAATGCTGCCCACTCTGCAAACCTCCCCCTGTACTGGGTTCCATATTCTG
The DNA here is from genome assembly GCA_003113815.1 of Sphenodon punctatus. Classification (NCBI taxonomy): domain Eukaryota; kingdom Metazoa; phylum Chordata; class Lepidosauria; order Sphenodontia; family Sphenodontidae; genus Sphenodon; species Sphenodon punctatus. The sequence goes on along the minus strand of QEPC01005694.1, from coordinate 1,387,251 downwards.
TATCCCCAATAAAGCTGCTCCCTATAAAGTGCTCCTCCCGTACATGGCTTCCACTGTGGAAGCTATTTACAGAGGCTCTGCCACGACTCTCTCCACTTAATGTCCCCACCCCCCACCTTTGTGTATGCTCCCTCCCTCCCTGCTCCCCCATAATATTTCCCTCCCTGGGCTGAGTCCTCCCAAGACTTGCCACTCTGCCCCACAGGGATGCTCTGCACAGGACCCCACCATCTCCCTGCCCCTCTCCTGCAGAATGCCCAGAGCACCCGCTTACTCCTCATTTCTTAGCGGGGGCTTGGGAAAGTCAGAGGGAAAAGCGCTGAAAAAAGATCAATTCCATTGCACCTGTAGCCTCCTGTCCCTGTCTCCAGGATAAACCTCTGCCCTCTTCCTGCACCTGGGACCATCCCAGGCAAACTCCAGTGCTCTGTTTTTCTGGGCATGTTTAAGGGTCAAGATCAGCCACCCCAAATATCACTGCGGGATTTGCTAGCTCTGTTGTTTACCCATCTTGGCGTTCCCTGGCCTCCAAGCCAACGCACCTGCTGTGCGGGATCAGATCAGAATGACCTTCAGCTCCTTCCCTTCCACAGGCCTTGCTTCTCCCCACCAATAAGCTCTAAACATGACTGACCAGTCACTCACACTTCCCCCTGGAAGGTGCAGTTCGCTCTCTTTCCCCAGCACTGATAGGCTCTACCAAGCAGTGCCTGCTGGGAGTTGTAGTCCCCAGTATTCAAGACTGTTTGGTTTTAAACAGTCTCTGCAGTACACATAGAATATTTGCAAGCAGTCAGGATGGTCTCCATAGGCTAACATTGAATTTTCAAGATATCATAACTTAAAAATTACTAACCAGATTTACAAAATGTAAAACAAAAGGTACCCCCTGGCAGCCTCCTTGAATTTTCTAAAAGGCTTACACCTCCTCCCAACCAACACAAAACCCCTTTACCCTGCTGAGATCAAGATGGTCTAACTTTTGAAAAAACAGGCTTCAAAATGCAGTTTTCATATTGTGATATCTCAGTTCTACAATCGATTCAGCTGAAATTTGTATAGCATGAACTGCTTACCCCAGTGATCCTCAACTACAAATTTCACTATCCTAACTTTAATCATGCCAATCTTATAGCAAATAGAATGGTGGGGCTTTATAATGGAGTGTGCACCACAACTTAACTATTAGAATGCTCCCGCGCTCTAATAATAGATTATATATTTAGATACTAGGCTTTTTTATTATATATATTAGGATTATAGGATAGGAATATTTTGTATTATACATAGCTTAGGTTTAGCTTAGATTATATATATATATATATATACATAATAAAGAGAAACTGACTGTAAACAGTGATTTATTGATTAGCTGAACATTTCAGCTTCCGCCCTCAGCAGCTCAGTTGATTTTTGAAATAAAGTGTATTGTGAGCACAGCTGACAGTTCTTAGAACTCTGAGGTTGGAGAGAGTTCTAAGGTGAGCCAAGGAATGCAGTAGCACATACAAGAAAAGATAGGGGTTCACGTGTTATCTTCTAAGTT
>QEPC01005694.1:1354583-1381601 GCA_003113815.1 Sphenodon punctatus | reverse complement strand
TTGGATGGGTGAAATAGGAGGAGGATGGCAATGGATTAGGAATAGGAAGGAACAAAAACTGCTGGGAGAGAGGGAGCCTTCTGAAACGCCTGCTGTTCAGGAACAGTGACTAGTTCAGAAGGTATTGGGAAGGGGGGAGGCAATCAGTTTTGTTTCTTGCTGCACCTGCCTCACCGCAAGCCCCATTGGCTCCATGCAGCCTAGTCCGTGGCCAATCACAGACTGCAAAGCCAGTGGCCTGAGACAAAAAGGGATGGTGATTGGGCAGGCTGGCTGCTACTCCAAGTCTCTCCACCCCTGGTGTCTGGAAGTCTGCTCCTCAGCTGACTCCCCCTCCCTGTCACGTTTGACCTTCCAGTGACACTTTTTTTGTCACACGAACTCATCCGAATGCGATCCAAACTGACCGCACTGTTCGGTCATTTCGACGTTCGATCTAGTTTGGTTCGGTCAGTTCGTGTTTGGATTCGGGTTCGGGTTCGGTCGTCTGAACAGACCGAGTTCCATCCAAACTCTGAACTTCTGAACCGCGTTCGCCCATCCCTAGTAAGAAGATGTTCCTTGAGTTCTTTGATGCATTTGAGTTAATTGTCGTTGCTGTTACAGATGCGTTTAACACTAGAGCTAAGCTATAAATGATGTTTTTCTTAATGTGTTTTGGATGACAAGAACTCCAATTTAAATATAGGTGAGCATCAGTGGGTTAATATTGTTTTGCTCAGTGTTGAGAAGGACATCTAAAAAGGGAATGTAGGAGTTTTCCATGGTGCAGTTGCATGTGAATTTTATAGTAGGATGGATAGAGTTAAGATAACTCTTAAATTGTTCAAAACTGTCCTTACCATTTGTCCAGATTATAAAAGATGATGTTGATGTATCTGTACCACACTAGGTGTCTGTGGGTAGAATCTTCAAGGATAGTTTGTACATGGTTGCCCATAAATAAATTGGCATCGTATGGAGCCATGCGGGTGCCCATTGCTGTACCTTGTATTTGTAAGTAATGTTTATTATTGAAAGTGAAGTTGTTGCAGGTCAGGACAAGTGTGACTAATGAGATGATAACTTCCATGGGGGGTTCTTTTGAAGTTCTGCTATCCAAGAAATTCTTGAGAGACTGAATGCCATCTTTATATTGAATATTAGCATAGAGAGAAGTGACATCAAATGTGGCTAGTATGGTATCTTTGTCAAATAAGAGATGTTTATTCAAGATTCTATTTTGAGTAAGAAATCATTGGTGTCTTTAATGTAGAATGGGAGCTTTTGTACTAGATGTTATAAGTGTAGGTCAATCTATAAAGAGATCCTTTCAGTAGTAGTATATATATAAAGCTAGATATTGTGTGTATACCAATACCAATACAGATACCAAAAAAAAATATTTTTTGTTTGAAATCAGTACCAATACCGATAACAATAACGAAAAATGACATTTTGTTATTAACAAAATTGAAAACAACACATTTTAATAATGAAAACGATGAAAAACAAAAAATGACATGGTGCCTTAGTTTACTTCAAAGGACCTGGCATTGCACCCTATGCCTTTGTCTAAAATAAGCATGCTGGAAATTGATCATTAGAGGAGCAGTCCATTAGGGAACTGGGCACTGACTGGAAAAATACCAATGAAATGTTCAACCTGATATTGCCTCATGTAACTCAGGGAGTTAACACTGAACCTTGCAGTGGACACTAGGGGTGGGAAACCGGTAGAATCCGGTATCCGATAATGCCGGTATCGGGCGTACCGGCATTATCGGATTCGACCCGGTAAATCCGGTCCGGGTACCGGATTCCGGGTACCGGATTTTTTTACATTGCAGCCATTTAAAAATGGCTGCAATGTAAAAACTTAAAGCCCCACCAAAAAAGTTAAAAAAAAAAAACCCTCCCCGAGTCCAGGCTGCGCGGGTGGAAGGGGGGACACCCCCCACCCACCCTGCCCAGCCTGGATTTTTGTTTAAAAAAAGACCCAGAGGCGAGCCCACCCCCCAGCACCAGCGGCCGCGGCGTCCCCGCAGCCGCCGGTAAGTATGACCCGATCCCTGGGGGGGGTGTTTAACACCCCCCCAACCCCCCAGGGATCACCCCTACTAAAGTTCAGTGCGCTTGCTTACCTTGCGGAGCTCCGGCGGCGGCGGCGGGCGGTCCGGCGGCCTCAGCGCCGGCTGTGGCTGCCGGCGTCAGAGACGCTCTAGGCCTTCCGGGGAAACCCGGAAGTTCCCCGGAAGGCCTAGAGCGTCTCTGACGCCGGCAGCCACAGCCGGCGCTGAGGCCGCCGGACCGCCCGCCGCCGCCGCCGGAGCTCCGCAAGGTAAGCGCACTGAACTTTAGTAGGGGTGATCCCTGGGGGGGGTGTTAAACACCCCCCCCAGGGATCGGGTCATACTTACCGGCGGCTGCGGGGACGCCGCGGCCGCTGGTGCTGGGGGGTGGGCTCGCCTCGCCTCGCCTCGGGGTCACTCTTACTCTTTTTTAAAACAAAAAGCCAGGCTGGGCAGGGTGGGTGGGTGGTGTCCCCCCTTCCACCCGCGCAGCCTGGGAGGGGGAGGGAAATTAATAAAGAATTAATTTATTTCATTGGTTTCAATGGGGACACAGCACCCCATTGAAACCAATGAAATAAATCCGGTACCGGTATACCGGATTTAATCTGGGAATCCGGTTTTCGTAGAACCGGTAACCGGTAAATCCGGTAGCCGGTAATGGGCCCGGGGTCCCACCACTAGTGGACACAAATGCTCCCAGTGAAGTGCCCTGGAGTACCCATAAGACTGCTGAGGACTTACTGATCTCTGAGACTATAATGAGACACACATCCTGTTAAACAGCTGGGCTAGTCCACTCTGTTTAAGGTGTCTGTGCATTTGTTTGCATACTAGGAGCTTAACCCAAAGGGATCTCACGTGTCTAGGTTTCTATGGACTCTGAGCTATGGAATAAGCTGAAATTCCCAAGTGCTAGCTGATTGCTCCATTTGGATGAGCAATCCACAGTTAGTTGAGTAGTTATTTATATGCAGGAAGCAACTTCTTCCTTTGAGGTGTTTTGCCACCCGCTGTACAGTGCAGTGGCGAGAGACACTCCTTCTCTGTGCTGATAAGTGGATTGGTGGCGAAAGGGAGTGCTGTGCCCTATGGCTTGCAGCGCAAGAAGGGTAGTGGTGGAGAATGTTCAGCTCCGATAGTGACCTAGCCTTTTGAGAGGCAGCACAGAGGAATCTGTGGGATCTCTCAATGGACAGTTTGACACTGGTTGAGTGGCATGTGAAAACACGAGCAAAGCATTTTCTTCACTTCTTTCAGACAGCTTCAAACCAGTAAGTGGCAAATCCCAGCTTGGTTTTTCCATTTTAAACCTATCCATGATGATTCATGGAGATGGTGATAATTAATTTTGAAAACATTACCTCTTCTCTGTGTTACACTGTGGGTGAACTCACACATAACATAAAATCCAATTTTAACTGCTTGACCTGGATTTAGATGTTATTTGTGAGCATGGCCGCACTTTTTGCCCCACTTCTGTCCCCAATTTATCTCCAGGTTTGGCTTCCACTTTCAGTCCAATCGTCCAAAGTGGGGAGAACATAACATCCAATTTTATGTTACATGTGCATATGATCCCTGTTTTCTTAGTCCTCTGAGGATCATAGAAAATCAAATCAAATCAAGCAAATCAGAATGGCAACAAACAAGTTGAGGGGAAATGACACCCAGGAAGTGTATGAATGGGGGAAGGTCGAATCGCACTTTGCATGATGGGATAGCTTCCGGGCGAGCGTTCCAACCCCAGATTATGTAAATTATTACCAAACCCCAATTACCATGTGTGCGCACACATAGTAATCGGGGAAAAAGTGGGGATTGGAAATCGGATTTTAAAACGCACAAAGTTGGATTTTATGTTACGTGTGAGTTCACCCTGTTACTTTCACAGTGACCTTCCTTGCATATGCTTTAAGAGTCAGCTCCTTCCACATCCGCTCTTGCTCTGACTCCCAGGTTCTTTTGGAAGGGGAGAATAATCAGGATATTTTGGGCCCAGCTTCATAGGGGCTCTTAGGCCGTTTTTAGACGAGCGCGGCGGTGCCCGCGCTTGTTTTCAAAAAAGCTGGCAGCCCGTTCCACACGTGACGTTGCTGCTGAATACGCGTATGCTCAGGCGATGCGCTTCCATTTCTGGCTGCATATGACCAGCCTCGATCGCTGACCCGGTCAGTTCGCGCCCGGAAATTGATGCGCATCGCCCACGCATGCGCGTATTCGGCGGCAGCGTCACGTGTGGAACGGGCTGCCGGCTTTTTTGAGAAACAAGCGCGGGCACTGCCGCGCTCGTCTGAAAACGGCCTTAGTCTCTGTGTGCCAGCATGAACAAGGTGAACTGATCCATACATCCTCACACAGAGGATATTGTAAGGCAGTGGGTCCCCAGTCTAAGGGCTCCAACTCCAAATGGGGTTGCTCTGTCTGCAGATGGGGTTGCAAAGGGTTTAAGCAGTATTAGCTGCTTAGTATCAATGCTGGGGGAGGTAAGGAGTGAGCGATGAGGCTTAACACATATTATCCCACCTCCTCTGATTTCTTCATGGATGGGAAGGGGAGAGGGGTGTTTGATCAGATGCAGCATGTGTGAGGAGGGATAGACTGTGTGTGTGTGATGACGTGGACACGTGAATGGTGAACTGCGCCTGCTGTTCTATGGAGCCAGTGGACCCTGGTGCACACAGAAGGTGGCCCGTTAACACATTTTAGGTAGTGTTATCCCGCTTGAGCAATCTTAACATATGAGTGTCACCAGCCTTCTTCAGTGGATGCATTACATTTCAGTGGGTTGCCCACCCTGGGGTGGGGCTGGGTGAACATTTGGCAGCCGCTGGCCATAAGATCTGTTGCATCACGTGTTAATGTTGCCGAAAGTGGGATAATGCTGCCCAACGAGTGTTAATAATAGTAATAATAATAATAATTTTATTTTTATACTTCTCCCTGCCTTACATGGCACTTGGAGTGCTGAACAAAAAAGGTAAAACCTTATAAAACACTATAAACAAACAATTTAGAACAATTTAAAAAATATATATTAAAATTTTTTAAATGTGTCAGGGAAAAACGGAGGGCAAAGTACAGTGAGGGGCACCACCTGTGGATCCTAAAAGCACCTGGAAAACAAATACGTTTTCAGGTTCTTTTTAAAGATGTGGAGGGAGGAACTGAGACAAACATCTGGAGCGAGTGAGTTCCACACCGAGGGGCCCGCCAGTCTGCCAACTTCAGATGCAATGGCGGAACTCCCAACCAGCAGGTGGTTCCTGAGCACCGATACCCATCAGTGTGAGGTTCCAGGAGTAGGTCTCGAATATAGCCAGGGCCTAAACCACTCAGGACCCTAAAAACCAGCAGCATGATCTTAAACTCAGTCTGTCGCTCCACAGGCAGCCAAGGCAGAGAATGCAGGGCGGGCATAATATAAACACAGCTTCCTAAACCAGTAAGCAGCCAAGCTGCCACGTTCTTAACAAGCTGCAAGCGATGGATAAGCACTGCCGGCAGCCCATAGAAGAAGTTACAAAAGTCAAGCCTTGTAGTCGGGGCATGGGTCACTGTGGCATGGTCAACCTGGGAGAAATAAGTATGTACATTACGGAAATTGAATAGTTGAAAAAAGGATTTCCGAACCACGCCCATCACCTGGGCTGTCATGGTCGAAAATGACACCCAAGTTCTTTACATTCAGGGGCCTGAGAGAGGCAAGGGCATCCTCATATTGGCTGCCCCTTCCCATTAACGTCACCTCAATCTTCCCTGGATTGAGCACGAGGTAGCTCTGACACATCCAGGGGGTTATATCATTCAAACATTCCTCCTCCATAATGTCTCATGTGGTCTCACCCAGAGAAAGAGAAGAGAGAGAAAGAGGCAGTCAGTGAGAGTGTGTGCAGGCGAGAGAGAGGGAGTGGAGGCAGGGAATCATTGTAGCATCAGACAATAATATATATAGCACTTTCTATATCACTTTCAGTGTTCCAAGTGCTTTACAGTCCTTATCTAGTTTATCCACACAGCAACCCTATGCAGTAAGTCATTAATAGGGATGTGCGAACAGAACACGGTTTGGATGTTCGGCCGTTAAGTTTGAAAATCGAGTTCGGATTTGGTCATTCGGTTCTGCGGAGTTCGGTTCGGCTGACCATTCGGAAATTGTTATCGATATCGGTACCGATATCGATACCGAACGCGAAGATTTTATTTTCAGTATCCGTAACATTTGTCGCTGAGACACTTAAGTTTGTTATTTTTATGTCTTGTTATATTATTAATGTTTGTTTTTTTAAAAGTTATTATAAAAGTTATATCTGTTACCAGCTGAATTTGACCTGTCCAAATCTTTTACCCCTCTGTGCTGCTTCTGGCAGGTGGCAGAATCTCATTGTATGTATATACAGCTTGTCAGATCCCTACCTGACAGCAGCAGCACATGTAGCGTATTAGCCCCAAGATGTGCTAGCAGGGTCTCAACAGTCCCCCAGGAGGACTGCTGGGGATCACATCAATAATGGGGGACATTGGTGGCCCTGGAGGAACATCATGTCTCAAAAAATCAGGCCTGTGGAAGTTTGGGCTGTGGTGATGGGCTCTGGCTGCTGCTGCATACTGCCACTCTATTGGCACGTCCACTACCACCTCTGCCACGTGCCCCATTGCCCGCCTTACGGGCAGCAGGCCAGCCTCTCCTACTTCCCTTCTCGATATCTTCCAACCCAAAGAATGCACACAAATATATATATATATATATATATATATATATATATAAATCAATTTTTTATCTAATATTATACATGTCTACACTAAACCTAACTGCTATTAATTATTCTAAAACCTATGGAACTAAATGGAATATCTAATAACTACAAAGGCCTAGTCCTACAAACACATTATAAAACTGAATCAGTGGTCACTACACACTATCTCTATCTATCTCTATAACTAAGCTAATTCCTACATCTATCTATCTATCTATCTATCTATCTATCTATCTATCTATCTATCTATCTATCTACACATAGAAATGGGAGGAACACAGACAGCTCACAACAAACAACACAGGGAGGGGTAAAAAACTGAAATGAAAGCTAAATCAATCTAATGCTACTCTAAATAAATCCAAAAACAGGGGAAGGGAAGCGGGGTGTTTTCAGACGTTACACGATCACAGTCAACCGCAGTGAACCACACACAACCCTGCGGTGGGGCCAAAGGACCCTGAACATCTGTTAGGCGGTCGCCAGATGTTCACCACAGACAATCCCCAGCAGGGGACAAAGCTAACCACCCTTCCAGAGGTCCAGCCAGAACCATCTCCAGAAGGGTGGTTAAAGCAATTCCCACCGAGAAACAACAAAACGTAACAACTGAACGGCAACCACCAGCCAGAAGCAATCAAAATGATTCCTAGCCATGGAGAAAGCATGCAGTGTTGCGGACAGGCAACAAGCAACAACACAGGCCGGGGAGGGAGATTTAAAGGGCACACAGCTGCAGGGGAATGTGGTGGGATGGAACGAGGTGGAAGGGTGAGGAGAGCGGAGGGCGAGCGAACAAGGGAAGCGGAGGCGGCACAGGCGGAGGAAGTGGTTGTGCTGCATGTGGAGGCGGTGGAGGGAGAGCAGCAGCAGCAGCCGGACAGGCCGCCCCAGAGCCGGCAACCGGCCCGAGGGACGAGGCACCCCGGAAGGGGGTAAGGGGAGCGAGGGGGGGCAGCGGCACCAGGGCACCCAGGGGGGTGGGCAGGCCGGCAGGAGGGGGGAAAGGGGGAGGGCCACAGGGCTGTGGAAACCCAGCAACCAACCACCACCCCCTTACAACCCACAGACACAGAAATGGGCCCAGGAGCCCGAGCCCCTGGAGGAGATGGATGGAGGGCATGTGGAGGAGGAGGAGGAGGAGGAGGAGAACCAGGAGGGCCTACGCGGGAGATGGCCATGCCACCGAGGGGGCCAATGGGGGCACAGGGAAACCCAGGACTTCATTAGGATCTGGAGGACCCTGGAGCACCAGCTGGAGCTTGCGGTGAACCAGAGGAATGAGCACGTGTACCAGGAGATTGTGTGGGACATGGAGGTGGTGGGGCACCACAGGACAGTGGCCCAGTGCTGCTCAAAGGTGAAGGAGCTCAAGAGGGGGTACAAGGACATCAAGGACAACAACTGGCAGTCCGGACCGCCCCCTACTATGATGCCCTGGACCGCATCCTCCACATGAAGGGATCCATAGTTGCCCCATGCCTCGTGGGGAGTGCCGTGGTCCAGGGCAGGGAACGGGTTGATGTACCCCCTTCCCTCGACGCCCGCTAGAAGGCACCAGCTCCAGGGGCCCCGTCCCCAAGAGGAATGCCCTGGGACCTCTGGAAGCAGCAGGCCCCCCTCGTGCAGCAGCCCAAAGAGCCCTCAGCCAATCTCCGTAACAGGAGGAGCTGAGGCCAGCACACTGATTGCCCTCATCCAGGGGATGCAGGGGGACCCCAGTAACACCAGGGGACTGGCCTCGGAGGGCTCTAAGACTGATATCGAGGGTAAGCAAGTGGGTGGGAGGGGAAATGGACTGGAAGAGATGGGCCGAGGGGGAACACTGGCTGCGTAATGCCCCCAGCAACCCCTGACACCCTAGAGCATGGAAAGGGGACCTGGGGGCTGCTGGGGGACATATTCCACCTACCCCCACACACCCCATCCCACATCTTCACAGGTCACACCACGCCCCAGCACCTGGGACAAGCAGGTGAGGGGGACGGTGTTGAGCAGACCCAGGAGCAGCCAGAGGTCCCAGGTGAGGCAACTTGGCAAGTGGGGGGAGAGGAGGCCGGGGGAGGCGGGGCGGGGGACCCAGCCCATTTGGTGCGGGGGAGGAGGGGTCTGGGCACAGGGGAATGCTGTGGGACGGCACCAGCTGGCCACCCACGGGGGGGTGCACAAGACCCCCCACACGTGGCACGGGAGAGGGGCGGGTGGCTGGGGCGCCTAACCAACCCCTACTGTGCACCCCAACAGGGCGACCGTCCGGGTCCCAGCAAGCCGGCCCCGTGCCCCCGGATCAGCAGATGAGTGAACACCGTGCACGGGTATGGCACCGGAGGGAGGAGCAGGCAGAGGACATAGTCCGCACCACCACCAAGCAGGGTGAGCGGATGATAGTGGTGATTGACTGAATGGAGGCGGCCACTGACAGCAAGCAGAGGCAAGGGATCTGAGGCTGCAGGTGGAGGTGTGACTCAAATGGAGACGGGAGCGCCGGGATCACAGCAGGCAAGTGGAGGCCTTTGGGCGGCTGGAACAGGCCATCGACTGGATGGTGAGGGAACACTATGCCAAGATGGACAGGTCCAATGACATTGGCACCTCGCTGCTGCTTCACGCAGGGACCATGAGTGAATACGTGATGGCCGCCACCCCACCGGGCAACCTGCCTGTCCAGGCCCCGATGCCGGGCCCCTCGGCGCCCCCACCACCACCCCAGCCACTGGCATGCCCGCAGGGCCCACGCACCTGCCTACTGGTCCCTATAGGCCTCCGGAGGGATCAGCCACAGCCACCCAGGGGAGCCCCTCCGGCCTGGGTCCACCCCCTCCCAACAACACCTGACCCTCAGGACACCGAGGCATCCCAGGATACAGTTGGGGACAAGGACAGCGGGGGGGGAGGGGAGCTCCCAGAGCTCCACAGTGGGCACAGGCAGCCGAGAGAATGGCCCAGGAGACAGGCAGGTCACGGGGGAAGGGGGGAATAAGGATGGGCAAACAGAATGCGGTTCGGATGTTCGGTCGTTCAGTTCGAAACCCGAGTTGGGGTTCGATGGTTTGATTCAGCCGAGTTCGGTTTGGCCAAACTTGGCACAACATTCAAAAATAGCGAAATTGAAACTGAAGCCAAAATGAAATCAAAACCGAAACCTAATTTTCGGCCCTGGAAAGATGTTTTTCCTGCCTCTGAACTTGTTCGAACACGACCAAACTGTTTGGTCATTCGAGAGTTCAGTTCAGACATTCGGTTCGGATGTCCGAACAGACTGAGTTTGGTCCAAACTCCGAACATCCGAACCGGGTTTGCCCATCCCTAGGGAGGAAGGGGGGAAAGGGGAGAGCAGGCTGAGGGTGTGTGGACATGGCACTGGGTGGTGGTGGTGGTGGTGGTGTTTACTGTAGGAGGTATGCACAATAAAAGCACGGGCACCACAGTTGCAGGCGTTGTTATGTTTCAAGGGCCAGGGGCTGGGGGCGAGTGGGTACCTAGGGGCATGCCTGGGGTGCCGCTGGGGGCCTTGGGTGGTGGTGATGGTGGTGCGCGGTCTCATGCCTCGGCCTTCCATCTGATCCTCCTAGCCAGGGCAGCATGGATGTATTTTGAGTATCAGTAATCTGGCGGGTTCTCCGCGTTGACATAGAGAGGCACGGGGCCGGGAGGGCGCCGGGGCACAGGGTAGTTGAGGGCAGCCCCATCGGTCTTGCACACATTGTGCAGCACACAGCAGGCTCTGATCACCAGGGCCAAGGTCTCCACCGTGTAGTCCAGCTGGCCCACAAGGCACCTCCAGCGCTGCTTTAGGGCTCCGAAGGCCCTCTCAACCACAGTCCGGCAGGCACACAGGTGGGTATTGTACAGTGCCTCCACAGGGTTCCTGGTGACCGGGTATGCCTTCATCAGCCACCGGGTTAGTGGATAGGCCGGGTCCCCTAGGATGCAGAGGGGCATCAGCACCCCATTGATCCAGGTCATCCCCATGTCCGCGAAGTCCCCGCGGTACATCCAGGCATAGAAGGGAGAGATGGTTATGATACGGGCATCGTGGCTGCGCCCAGAGTGACCCATGTAAATGTCTATGAACCACCCCTGGTGATCCACGACCACCTGCAGCTGCAGGGAGTGGTACACGTGTCAGTTGACATATTCCATGGCCTCCCCATCAGATGGGCAGAGGATCTTGATGTGGGTGCCGTCCATGGCGCCCATGCAGTTGGGGAATCCTCCAGCTACGAACGCGGACATCACGGCCTCCTGATCCACACCAGCTGGATCGTTCAGTCCAAGAGCACACCCTCTACTGCCTCGCAGACATCTCGCAGGATCCTGGCGACGGTGCTCACCCCAATGCCGAAGTGGTGTGAGACGGACCGTCAGGAGCCAGGTTTTGCAAGGGCCCAGACCCCGATGACCACCCGCTGGACCATGGGAATGGGGGCCCCGCATGGGGCTGCCGCTCCAGCCAGGGCATTAACAGCTCCGCAAGTCGCAGGAGGATGTGCCTATCCATCCAAAAGTGCACTTTCCAGGTGGCCTCATCCCAGTGAGCCAGTGCCCTGGCCCACCACCCCTGTGCCTGCTCCGTGACCCATACCCACCGGGCAATGCGCATTGCGAGCAGGGCTGCGTGCCCCATGGTCTCCCTCCACCATTGGAGCTGGCTGGCCGCCTCGCGGAGCATAGCAGCCCACTCCCGGGCATGGAGGAGGGTCTTTTGGACCACCCTGGACACCCGCTGGGCCCTGAGCCAGGCCAGGGAGTGCCTGAGCCCATGGTGGGCTTGCCGGGCTCTAGCTGCACACCTGACCAAGCACACCCGCAGCCAGGCTCCCACGTGTACCTCTGCAGTCTGGATGCACAAGAGGTCCGTGTGCAAGTGGTACCATTCTGCGCAGACTGCTAGGTGCATCCCGCAGGCACCCAACCGCCCCAGCTCCATGGTGAACGGTGCCCCAGGTGGGTGCAGCCGCAACCATTATAGGCTGGTGCTTGTGTAGCCCCACCCCCAGGTTGCGACCTGGCAACCAGGATGGGGGCCCCGGGATGCCTCTGCCTGTGTCCTTTGCTGGCAGGCCTGGCCCCCACAGGCAGGGGACGCCCCATTGAGCACACCCACGGTCCCTGCATGGGGCCTGTCACATGGACCAGCCTGCGCCCGGGCGTGCGGGCAGCAGCTGCATTCCTGCTGTCATCACCTCCCACCTAGCTGACTTGGCTGCCTGTTGTCCTCGCCCCCCTGCTCTGTGTGGGGGCTCGTCTGCCGTGCCATGTTGTGGCCTGTGGTCGTATTGCTTGGCCTTGGAGCTCCCCGGATTCCCCTCCAGGGATTGTGGGGGCCCTCTTTCCTTGCAGTTAGTATCTGCTGCTTGCTGGACCATGGCTGGCAGCGCTTCCCCAGGGCTCACGGGCCCCACCACCCCTGGTGCCCCCCATAGCTGGACCTTCCACAAGACCATGGCCCTGTGTGACCTGTTGCATTCCCCGGCCATGCAATTGCTCCTGAGCTTCTCGGACAGCCTCACGGGTGCCTATGCGAGTCTGACCTCCGGCCTGTGCTACTTTGGCTATGAGGCAAGCGCCCGTGATTGCCAGCTGCATGCGGAGATGCTGGATCTGCATCCCTTTCCCGATGGGCATATCCCGGAGATGAGGTGCTTGCATGTGGGGTGATCCGCGGTGGAGACTGTGTCTGCTCTCTCTGTGTGCAGCCTGGCCACCTGTATGCCTGTATGGCAGAGGGGGACCCTGTCCTGACTGTGTCCTTCTTTGGCTGCGTTCATGGGGCTGCCCCGGGCCGTGGTCTGTCGGTCCGATTCCCTGCCTTGGTCCCGATCCCATCACATCTGTTTGGGGCCTTCCTGGACCACGGGGGGGGGGAGGGGTTATTTGGCTTGCCACCGCTGGGAATCCACTGTGGTGATTCGGGGGCCTGTCACGTCTGATATCACCCAGGGATGGAATATATAGTGGGAGGAGGGGGAGGATTCAATGGAGGGTAGGGAGAAAGAACACAGGGATGAGTAAAAAATTAAAATAACACCTAAATCTATCTAATCTAATGTGAATAAATGATACTAGGGATGTAAATGTGTGGGATGGGTGAAATAGGAGGAAGATGGCAATGGATTGGGAGGTACACAAACTGCTAGGAGAGGGAGACTTCTGAAAACTCCTGCTGACAGGATCAGTGGCTACTAGCTCAGAAGGTGTTGGAAGGGGGGTAGGACGATGACTTTTGTTACTTGCTGTGCCCTCCTTACCACAAGCCCCATTGGCTCTGTACAGTCTGCATCCCCCTTCCCCCATGTCTAATCGCAGACTTCCAAGCCAGTGGTCTGAGGAGAAAAGGGATGGTGATTGGGCAGGCTGGCTGCTACTCCAAGCCTCTCCGCCCCTGGTGCCAGGAAGTCTGCTCCTCAGCTGCCTCCCCATCCCTGGGCCTTCCGGTCACGTTTTTCCCACCCGAATGGGCCTTCCATTCACATTTCCCCCACCCGAACTCATCCGAACTCACCCGAACACAATCAAACTGTTTGGTTATTTTCGAGTTTGGATCAAGTTCAACTTGGTCAGTTTGGGTTCGGCTCAAACGTTCGGTTCGGTCGTCCAAACGGACCAAGTTTGGTCCAAACTCCAAACATCCAAACCACGTTCGCACATCCCTAGTCATCATTATTCCCATCTGACAGACAGGAACCGAGGCTGAAAAACAGCAACTTGTCCTAGGCCACCCAGTGCGTTTATGCATGGCAAACACAGGATTTTAACCCTGGGCTCCCAGATCCAAACCCAACACTTCATCCACAAGTCTACACTAGCTCCAAGTGTTGTAGCAGTCACTCTGCACTCTGAGTAGAGGGATCAATCCCCCTGTTGTTTTGACTCAAGCAGCTGTTCAGCATCCCGAGGAATTGTCCCTAGAGTTTTGCTTCATGGTCAAATGTAGCTAGAGGGGTACAAAGCACAATTCATGCAAACAATCATTTCAGGATAAACACTGAGGTGATCAAAGTAAGTAGGAGACACTGCTTCCTGTAAAAGAAAACACTGGATAAAAGAATGTCCCTTAAATTATTATTACTTACATATACATTCACTCAAGGAGAAGCTGAGCACTTCAAAGTGATATAGTTGGAAATGGCTGATGCTGTTTCATGAAGATGTGGCAGTTTTACTTCCTCCGTACCTTAAAAAACATACATGCAATGATAGTGACAAATGTATATCATCTTGAAATCTTGACATTTTGATGTCTAGTAATTTTCTGTGAGTTACAAAGAATGTCTGTCTATATAGCCTTACTCAAAAAACCTGTCATCCTATTGATGGCAGCTGGTTCTACAATGCAAGACTGACTGCCCCCTTCACAAAATCTCTTACAGCTGTTTACTGTCTTCGTAGAAGAGGATGCTCCACCCAAATTGTCTTAATCTGGTAGTGTTCACATTGTTCCAGGTCACAGTGTGTTGTACATGGCTAGACAAGTGACAGTGTCCTTAGAATTAGATTGGGAAACCTTTTATTTTATTTTATTTCTCTGGGACCCATGTTGGCAATCTAAAAAATGGCCAATGGACCACACCAAAAATATGGAGAGATGTTGACCTACAAAATTTCTCATATTTCAGATTTGTGCTTAATCCAAAAAATCCAAATTATTTCATTGCAAAAACAGAAACATTATCTGAGACAATAATGAGGAGGAATGTTCAGGGCATGGGTAAAGACCAGGCCACTGGATGTGGACAGCAGAAAGATATGGGTTTGGTAAAGTAATGTGGAGAGGGAATGCTGAATCAGAATGCATTGTTGGGTGGGCAGCATTTGAGGGCAGGGAATGGCTGGGGAAGGCCAGACCATTACCTCCTGAAAGCCCAAATTCCTTGTGGAATGACATTTTGGCCATTTGACCAGTTGTGAATTAGATCCTTTCCCATCCTGGCTTTGACGTTGGTGCTGCTGTTGACTGGGCTGGTCAACACCTCCCTACAGGAGAGTACAGTGTTGGGCACCCTTAAAACTGCAGTGGTCTGGTCCCTGCTTAAGAAACCATCTTTGGACGCTGATGGCATCAGCCTGTCTCTAACCTTTCCCTTTTTCAGGAAGGTTATTGAAAGGGTGGTTGCCCGTCAGCTCTACGTTCATCTCAATGCTAATAGATTCCTGGACTCATTTCAGTCCAGTTTTTGTTATCGGTATGGCACAGAGACTACACTTGTGGCTTTGGTCAATGATCTATGCCTTGAGATGAATGGTAGGGATGTGCGAACGCATTTCAGAAGTTCGGAGTTCAGACCGAACTCGAATAGTTCGGTCGACCGAACCGAACTTTTGAACCGATCTCGAATTCAACTGAACTGTTCGGTCGAATCCAAACCAGTTCAGAAGGCAAAAAATCCCCAGTTTTGAATGTATGAACTCGGTTTGGAAGTTCAGAATTTGTCCGAACTCGAATAGTTCGGTCGACCGAACTGAACTTTCGAACTGAACTCAATTTTCGAACCGAACCGAATTTCCGAACTCGGTTCTGTTTGCACATCCCTAATGAATGGGAAATTCTACCTTGTTGGTTTTGTTACATCTTTCAGTGGCCTTTGATACAGTTGATCATAAGCCAGCATTGAAATAACTGCGGGACCTGACACAGTACTTGGTTCCAAATTTCTGAGTTCCAAGGTTCTGAGGACCAAGGAAACTTTGGAACCTCGATTGAGTGACGGAGGTGCCATTACACATGTAACCAGAGTGACCTTGATGGCTGACCCTGATAACTTCTTTGAGCTAGGAGGAAATGAAACAGTGCCATATTTGGTAGGCGAGGGTGGGGCTATGGGAAGGGACAGGTGGGTGATGGACAAGTCAAAGGGCAGTTTTTGATTGGCTGGCAGGGGCAAAATAAAAGTGGCCATATGGCCATATGGCCATTCTCTTTGGTGAATTTGGCTGTGTGCTACACTGGTGATCTTTAAGTATTTTAGCTGAAGGGGGGGCTGGAGGGGAGAGGTGCCTTTGCTGTCCATAGGGACAATACTGGAGGTTACTTAACTTATATCAAGAAGCTGGGGGTTACTTAGCTTATATCAATAACGAAAACTAAAATTGTCTTTTTCACTATTGCAATAACGAAAATGACAAAAACAATAACAAAATCAATAACGATAAAGAAAGTCGTTATTGATTTTGTTATTTCGTGGCAGCCTGGTGGGTGTTTTTTGGAGGGAAATGTGGTGAGGGGAGGAGGGAGCAGACATCTCGGATCCAGAAACAGTGCTGAACTCTGGGAGGGGAAGGACCTGATGGATTTTTCTCTGGCCAGTGACCAATGAGCATCACAAGCAGATCCCAGCAGATGAATGGCACCCTATGATTCCTCAATGCCTCTGCCTCCCAGAACCAATCAGGAGGGTTCTGGGGGAGGGCACTGCAACCCTTAATATTATAGGGCTGGGCTGCTTCACTCTGTGTTAGCTCTCTTGCTTGTCAGACTGTGTTTGCAGAAGCTGCTGGTGCTTGCATTAGAAATCCTTATATACATATATAAGGTGTATATATATATATATATATATATACACCTTATTCTGTTCCCTACCACCCGATCCTTATTCCTTAGGTACACACACACACACATATCTATATATATAGGGAGAGAGAGAGAACAGAGATAATTAGAGATAGTAGATATTCCTCTGAGTTTTCCTTTTCTCTTTCTGAGTTTTCCTTTTCTCTTCCCTTGTCTGTCTCCCCCTTTCTATATATTATATAGATATAGATATTAGTTGTATATATATATTAGATATTTAGATACTAGGCTGTTTTATTATATATATTAGGATTATAGGAACATTTTGTATTATACATAGGCTAGATTTAACTTAGATTCTGTATACATTATATAAATAAAACTACATATTGTGTACAGTATATATTATTGTGTGCAGTTCTTTATCACAAAGAAGCTGAAGGAGTTCAGCTTCTGACAATAATTGATACCAAAAAAAAAATATTCATTTGAAATCGATACTGATACTGATACCGATAACAGCAACAATAATGAAAAATGACATTTTGTTATTAACGAAACAAAAACAAAACATTTTAATAACAAAAATGATAAGAAAAAATTAAAAATGACATGGGGCCCCGGTGCGCACCCCTAATGACAGGGATTCAAACCTCAAAACCACAATATCAAGCTTGGACAGGTAAGATTTCTCTTTTACATCAAGCTTCAAGCTTGAGAAATGGAGAGACCCCAGAGACAGTAAGACAGACACCCCACACACAGAGAAAAGTAAAATCAAATAATCAGTGCACATGCATTCATTTTCAAATTCAATTAATTTTCTCCCAAGTCAAAATTAAGCAAACACATATATTTAATTCAAAATCAATTTCATTTAATAAATAAATATAATTGACTCAATCATCATTTCACATAATGAAATCAATTCATTTTTTCTCCCAAGCCAGATTAAGCAAAAAACAGTAAATCTAACCGACCCATAGATTGAAAGAAAAAAAGGATTAAATAAATAGATAAAAACAAATAGCCCTTCTCCTTTTACCTGGCCTCAGTTGATATCCAGCCCAGCTAACTTCCCTGGCTCCACCAACTGTCCAGCGCCATCTCAGAAAAAGTCAAGGGGCACTTGCTGCCACCTTATCTGGAGAAGCCAGCTGCAGAATCCAGCCACTGACTGCAGCAGCCAGTGCCAGGTGTTGGAGCTACTTTGCCTTTGGCGAGGTCTGGGTGTGACTCCCTCCTCTCCTCAGTGACACAAGTTAAGTGTGCCGTCGCACCCTGGCTCCCCCGCCTTTTTTCTGGCCAGAGCCTGGCCAGAGCGATAGCTCTATCGCCCCAAAATTGATTTTTTTGAGCTGGAGGATTCCTATGGAATCCTCCAAGTGCCTCCTCCGTTCCTGCCCTTAAAACAAAGTAAGCATGTGTGAGGGGGGGATAAACATGGCGATAACATTATCGCCCTCTCACACATGCTCACACTTGCATCTTGTCTGCTCCTCTCTCCCCCCCTGGGCCCCAATCATACCTGGATCAACTCGCTGGTGGTGCTGGGTGTGCGCGTGCGTGCCTCCGGCTTGCTCTGCTCCCATATGACTGTTTGCGCACTGCCAGATTCTCCCCCCAACCTGAGGGTCCTCCCAGACCCAGCAAGGAAGGTTGAGAGCTGGTTATCAGCAGCATGCGCTGGGCTCTACCTCTGGGAGGGTGAGGGGGGAGCAGAAGGAGTGAGAGAAGGGAACTCCTTCTGTTTCCCCCCCCCCAACTCTAGGCTTGGGAAGCGTGCTCCTGGCTCCGAAAATGAAATTGACATTGCGCTACTGCACAGAGAGGTTCCTCAGGCAACGTCGCGCTGGCCCAGTGGTGGGGGTGGGTGGGTTTAAAAACTTTAAATGCTTACAGCCGTGCTGAACCAAAACAAGCAGCGTGGCAGGTGCTGCGGCAGGACTTGGAGCCAGTGCAGCGAGTACTCAGATGAGTGCACTGGTGACAGCCAGCGGGGCCAGGGGCCTGGCCTGCTTGTGGGACGCCACCCAGGAGTCCTGAATGTAGGGCTGCCGCTGTCTACCCCTCTTTTTCATCTGACCCAGGTCCTGAAGCCTGGTGCTTACTCAATGCCTGGCTGCTGTCAGGGACTGGATGAGGGTGAGATGATTGAAGCTGCATCCTGACAAGAGTGAATTGAGGAAGGTTGGCTGGTCCAATGACTTGGAGTGGGTTGGGAGTGGACACCTGTCACCCTCTCTGGTTGATTGGGCTCGCAGCCTTGGACCCCTTGCTGCATGCCTGGCTTGTCAGGTTGCGGCGGTGGCCAGGAACACTTTTCACCAACTCCATCTGGTGAGAAGGCTGTGTCCTTTTCTTTCAGACTTGGATCTGGCCACTGTCATCCATACTTTCATCACCTCAAGGCTAGATTACTGCAACATGCTCTACTTGGGGCTGCTCTTGATGACTGTTTGGAGGCTGCAGCTGGTGATGGTTTGGCCCCTTTATGGGACGAGTCACCAGGAGCACATTACACCTGTGCTCCAAAGACTGAGCTGGATACCTATATCATTCTGGATACAATTCAAGGAGCCGGTTTTGACCTTTAAAGTGCTAAACCCCCTAGGTGCTATATAGCTAAGAGATCTCCTATCCTACTGTGTTCCATCATGGCCCCTATGATTGTCTGGGGGTGCCCTCTTTCAGGTTCCATCTGTTACCCTTGTCCATAGGATGGGGTTGTACAGGAGAGCATTCTTGGTTCCTGCCCCAGTTTTATGGAGTTCCCCTCCCCAGGAAGTTCGCTTGAGCCAAGGCCAGCCAGGAGACAGTGGGGCCGTGGCTGGCGGGGGTGATCAATGCCTCCCATGGTAGCATCTGGGGGGGAACATCCATTCCCCCCCAACAGACATTATGTGGTCCAAGTCACCACAGGGAATTGACTGTGGTTGACATTGACCACGTAACGTCTGAAAATACCCATTGATTCCCTCACCAACTACTTGCCGGTTTTGAACCTTCCCTTTTTAGGGAAGGTTATTGATAGAGTTGTGCACCAGGGACTCATGTCATTATTCATTTTCATTTTTTGTTTTCATTATTTAAATATTTCATTTTTGTTTTCATAAATATAAAAATGTTGTTTTTGTTTTTGCTTGCATTTTCGATTTCCATTTGTTTAAATGGAAAACACATTTTCAGTTGTAACTTGAATTAAACTTGAAGGGATTTTACTGGCAATGAAAGGCATTACATGTACCAAATTTCAGAATGATTGGATAAAGGAATCTGATTTTTATAAGCAGTTGAATCATGCTATTTTGCAAAAATATTCACATACATTCCTGACTGTAACTTCTTTGTCTCCCATCTAATGTGGATGAAACATGGCAAGATTATACCCCTCTCCAATTTTACTATCTATGCTAACAGTCAGAAGGATTAGATAAAGGGTCCTGGTGTTATGATATGGCTTGAACCCCTAAGATGCTAATCTCCTTGCTGCAATGTGACTGAGATCAGAAGTGCTTCTCTGGCACAAATGTGACAGAAACATACCCTGAATGTTATTGTAACTAACTTTGTGTTAAAATGTAACCAAGAGTACACACTGGATCTATAATACTTGGAATATAACTTTTGTAGGCCATTGGGACTGCTATGGAAAATTATATAGAATATCAGAAATTAGGCAAGACACTATTAAGCACATGCGTTAATGCATCTGATTCAAAGAACAGAAAGTATTAGGAAGGATAATCAGAAATTGGTCAGAGAGAGAACAAATGATGCTGGAGAAGTGAGCAGGAGGTCTCTTGTTCCCAAACAACCAATGTTGATAATTCACAGAAACATGGAGGAACTGATAACAGAAGTTGAGCTGAACAAGCAAGAGTGTGGTCTTATCAGACAAATAGATGACTCTTAGAAGGATGTGTGGGCTAAGTCAGGGCCAAGGAGCTATGACTCCCACTTCCAGAGGGAGGGGAGGGCCTGACTCTACTGGTCAGAACAAGCCTGACATCATGACTAAGCAAGAAGGTACCCCAGATCTGGGCAACCAATGGGAGTATGCCACAAGCTTAGTACTGACAACCCCACACTCTGGATAATCATAAGACAGCCACAGCATATAAGGCTTGACTCTGGATTAGTTCTTTGCCTTCATGGTCCTCGATTGCCATCCCTCAGGGGAGCCAACGAGCTCGGTGATTGCCCTTTTTGGGGATCCTCTATCTAGGGAGCCCTACAACTGCAGCATCTGGGCCCCCTTCCTGTTCTTCTTCTGAACCAGCCCATTGGCCTCTGATCACGTAAGAATATGTGCTTTGTATGTATTTTTAAGTAGTTCAGAGTAAGATGATAGTGTGGTGTTAGATGCAAGTGTCTCTTTGGTAATTGGTATGCTAATTGTCCTGATATTATTGAATAAAAGCCTATTTGATTAAACAAAGATTCATTACTGAAATAGAAGATGAGTAATTCCCTAACCCTCTCAAACAGTAGTATTTCCACTAAGATCCCAAGGATTGAAAGGGACCTGCTCTCTCTCTCTCTCTCTCTCTCTCTCTCTTGTAGAACTATACAGGCAGTTGTCTCTCTTGGACAGAGATAGACTGGTTAGGATACAGGCAGTTGTCTCTCTTGGATAGAGACAAACTGGTTAGGATACACAGGAGCTGAACCCCTCTTGGGTAGGGAACAGCAGAATTTCTCTGGGAACCACCCAAAGTATAGAGGAGCAGTTGAAACCCCCTTTAATCCTTTTACTGGTGGTATAAGCAATTAACTTACAAATGTATGTCTGACTGTAACATCTTTGTAGTCCAACCAGTGTTGATGAAATTCAGTTGATGAAATTCAACTGTATCGCACAGTTTCAGGATCATTTTGAACCAAGATTGGAAAGTTGTGATAAAGGGTCCAAATTTTATAAGCCTACACATCATATGCAGACAATGAGCCTATCCCAGGGGTTCTCTTATGTGGCACTGTGGTATAAGAACTTGTTTGTGCTGCCAATTGGCCAGCAGAAATGTCAAACAAATATCCTCATTCTGTACTGTGATCACCCCAACTTCTCCCCCACTTATTACTGGGAAATCGGAAGCGTTTGTTTAGGAAAGAGCCAATAGAGATTCTCATATGTCATCTGTCACAGTGCTGCAGAATGTGATTGTAATGATAATTAGCCAGCCTGGATGTGTAACACCATGTCTCCTGATTGCTGGAATGTTATCCCCAAAGTCCCAGTTATGTCCCTTCTATGCCCACCTCAGGGCCGCCCCCTATGCCTGCCTCAAAGCCAACACCAATTGGTTCTGTAAAGCTGGAAGCATGCAGTAATTTCCCAGTGAATGTTTCTGTCAGTCTGTTGGTTTGCTCCCCATCCTCCCTCCTACAGCCTCCCTTCCCCTGCCATGCCAGGTGCCTGCCTCTGACTGGCACTGTATGTGCTTCTATTTATCTGAATAATTGTCTTTAATTGGAAAAATTCAATTGCTTATAAAATTGGGTCCCTTTATCAAATCGTCCTGTAGTTTGACAGAGATGACAGTAAAGGTTTGGGATACATTCCTGCCAAATGTCTTGTAAACAGTATGGAATATAAACATTTTACAGCCAGAAATACATGTTCGAGTTAATGGCTTATAACATCAGGACCCTTTATCTAATCTTTCAGAGGTTTGGCAGGATTGGTAATCTTGAGGAGCGACAAAAGATTCCCAAATTTCATGCAAATGATAAAGATTGAAGATAAAGAAGTTGTATCCAGGAATGTGTATGGAGCTTTTCTTAAAATCACAATATCCAATTGCTTCTAAAATCAATTGGATTTTATCCAATTCCCTTTATCCAATATTTAGGCATTTTGGTACACATAGTGCCCTCCATTGGGGGTATGATCTCCCCAAAATTCATCAGAATTGAATAAGAAACAAAAAGATTATAGCTGTAAAAACATTTTTTAGTTTTCCCCCCATTATTTCAAAAACTGAAATTTGTTTTCATTTTTAAAATTATTATCATTTATCTTTTTAGTTTTTACAATAACTAAAAAGAAAACGTAAATTTTTGTATTCGTTATCATAATAACAAAAATGAATTGCCCACCCCTAGCTATTGAATGAGTAGTGGCTCAGCAGTTGCAGGAGCATCTGGACCACACCGGTTATCTGGACCCCGTGAAGTCTGGCTTTTTTCCAGGATGTGGCACAGAGACTGAGATTGTGGTCTTGGTTGACAACCAGTCCTTTACCGTGAATTGGATCAGGGCCGTTCGACCCTGGTAATTCTGTTATATCTGTTGGAGGCTTTTGATATCATTGACCATGAGATGTTGGTGACTAGCCTGCGGTACCAAGCTGGGGTGGGCGGGATTGTTCTTGAATGGTTCCACTCCTTCCTGGTCAAAAGAACTCCGTGTGTGGTGCCTGGGGACTGTGTTTTGTCCCCTCAAGTTCTCATGTGTGGAGTCCTGCAAGGCTCCAGTCTGTCCCCTCTACTGTTCAACATATATATGAAGTCACTTGGTGAGGTCGTGAGATGGTATAGGGTGCAGTGTCATCAATATGCTGATGACACCCAGCTCTACCTCTCTTTTCATCTGACCCAGGTCCAGCAGTCTTGGTGCTTACCCAATGTCTATTGTCTAGGTATGTGCGAACAGAACTGGGTTTGGATGTTTGGCTGTTTCAGCCCGAAAACCTAGCTTGGTTTCTTGGGTTCGGTCCCGCCGAACATTCGGTGGTGTTCGGACCTGCCAGGAGGCTTGGGGTGCTCCAGGGACCCCCAGGGGGGGCCGGGGCAGCATGACAGGCCATCGGAGACCCAGCATCAGCAGATACTGGGAAGGCTTGGTGCTTGGCACCCCGGATTCCCTGGGCAGGCAGGCTTGGTGCTTGGCCCCTGGGGGTGCCCATGACACCAGGGATGGCCATCGGAGACTCAGTAGCAGCAGCAGCAGCTGCAGCTGCAGCAGCAGCAGCAGCAGCAGGGACCGGGAAGGCTTGGGGCTCGGTGGCTGGCCTGGCACCTCTACTTGACCGGGCATTGCAAGCTGCCAGGCATCGGTGGAGCAGCAGCAGACATTGGATTGTCCGGTAGCTGTCAGTGAACGCTACCACCGGCGTCGTAGCCATGGTGCGGGTAGCACCTGGCTGCTATCATCCTGGGCGCAGGAACCATCCCCCACACCGGCAAGGTCCGTGAGATTGCCCCAACAACAATCAACGGTGCAGCCACAGCCAGGAGGAAAAGGGGCGGAGTCCACAGTGGAGCCACGGCGCTCTGCACGCATCCACATGGCAAAGAGGGTGGAGTCAAGCAGTTAAGAGGGTACGGGACCGGCACAGCGTTGCCGGAGATCAGTTCGCTGTGAGACCGGCCCCCTTGCTGCTTGGATATTACTGCTTGTGTTACTGAGGGTTCCGCCTACTGTTGGACGTGAATAGAAACAAGAAGTGCGCAAGAAGTGTGGATTTGGAGCGACTGTGACTGCGTGCGTGAGTGAACGGTGAGTGCGTGTATTGTTCTGTGGTGGGGGTGTGGGTACGGGACTTAGGGCACTAACTCTTCCCCTCTTGTCAGGCCCTTCCTGCCCCTCTGATACGGAGTGTGCACTATTTCCTTCCCTGTGTCCCGAGGCATTCTTCCCTTCTAGCCCTCAAAATCCTCCACCGTTCTCCCTACCTTTTGAGCACGTGCAGATAACTGGGTGGTTGAGGGTACGAAAGAGGGTGTGGTTGTGCGGGGGCTGCCTCAGGGCGTTCTACCTCCCCCCCAGTGATGATCTGGCTGTTGCTCCGCTTGGAGTATTAAAGCCACACAAGAACCTGAGGGCTCGTTTTCCCTTACTGTGTGAGAGCAGCCCCTGGAGCGTTAGGGCAGGAGTGCGAGAGCCCGGAGGTAAACCCTGTCATATAGAGCCAGGTCCATATTTCTCCCTTCCTAGTTCCCCATCCCTGACAGTATCTCCGGCATTTAATATGGACCTTGCTGAGAAGTTAGAGGAATTAACACAGTCCATGCAATCCCTTGCTATGGAAGTTCGGGATATTAAAGAAACCCAAATGCAGGTAGCAGCAGGGGGACGTGAAGTCTCTATCGTTAGCCCTATGGAGGATGAGGAACTTGAATCCCTAGAAGAATTAAAGAGTGGGGAAAAAGAACCCAAACACCCCCCACTGCCAGGTTTAGTGGGGATACGAAGAAATTTCAAGGGTTTGTAGCCCTTTGCAAACTGGCCTTCCAACTCCAGCCACGCACCTACCGGTCAGATGTAACTAAGGTGGCATTTATAATTGGGCATCTGGAGGGTCTCTCCCTTGAGTGGCCAACTCCCCTCCTCATAAAGGATAGCCCCTTGCTTAAAGATTATAAAAAATTCTTAAGGGAATTTCAATTCCTATTTGACTATCCCCACCGGGCTAAGGATGCAGAGAGTGCTATTCTAGTCCTCCGCCAAGGAAAGGATCCCCTTCTTGAGTATATTACCCATTTCCAACATTTAGCAGTAGAAGTAGACTGGCCAGACAATGTTCTTAAGGTGCTTTTCCGTAAAGGTCTTAGTGATGAACTTAAGGATCAGCTTGCGCTTACAGCGTTGCCTGCTACTTGGGCAGAATTAGTTAACCTCACATGCCAGATAGACGAGCGATTGATGGAACGAAGGAGGGAGCGCAAGCAGGAGGGGAACTGCCCATGGCCCCCGCATGTGCCAATTGTCCCCCTAGGTCGTATGGACACCCCTAAGGGGGACGAGCCAGAGCCAATGCAGATTGGGCCTTCCAGGGGCCCGTTAACAACTCAAGAGAAGGAACGGAGGAAAACAGAACGCTTGTGTTTCTATTGTGGGGTTTTAGGTCATTTTGCAAGACAATGCCCCCAATTACCTCCCTCCCGAAGAGTGCCGGAAAACGAGAGGGGCCGGGATGGCCAGGGAATGTCCCGATAGCGGTCCAACATGTCCCTGGGGTAATGGGAGACAAAACGACTACCAGTAACGAGGGTAAACATTTCAGAGTCCCCGCTACCATAGAAGTGTCAAGGTCGCATTCTCTTGTTTGTCTCGCCCTTGTGGATTCAGAAGCGTCAGGAAATTTTATTGATGGAGGATTTGTACAGAAATACGGCATCCCCACAGTCACCACAACCCAGCCAAAGACTGTTTATGCTATCGATGGGTCCCCTCTATGTTCAGGTCCAGTGGTTTTTTCCACTCCCCCCTTAAGGTGTACCATGGGGAGGCACCAAGAAACATTGTGTTTTTATGTCATTCAGACCCCCGTTTTTCCCCTCATTCTGGGGATTCCATGGCTTTGTGTCCATAACCCGGTCATCGATTGGTCCCAGACGATACTTACCTTTCACTCCTCCTTGTGCGAGTCCCAACACATAGTGACTTCACCCTTTGATAAGCCCCTATCCTCGCCAATGTCACTGTGTCGCTGCCCCTGACCTTCCCTTCAGAGTATCAGGATCTAGAAGAGGTATTTAAAACACAAGAAGCTCTAGAAGTCCCCCCACATAGAGCATATGACTGCTCCATTGATTTATTACCAGGTACCATGCCTCCTTATGGCAGAATTTATGCCTTGTCCAAACCTGAATTGTGCACCTTGAAGGACTATATAACTGATAATCTTAACAAAGGCTTCATCCAACCCTCCTCGTCCCCAACCGGGGCACCCTTGTTCTTTGTGCCTAAGAAGGATGGGGGGGTTACGTCCATGTATTGACTACAGAGGGTTGAATGCAATCACTGTTAAAAACCGTTATCCATTACCCCTTATTACGGAACTATTAGATAGGCTTCAAGGGGCCTCGATATTCACCAAACTTGATCTCCGAGGAGCGTATAACCTTCTTAGGGTTACGGCTGGAGACGAGTGGAAAACCGCCTTTCGTACTAGGGACGGCCTCTTGTAGTGATGCCGTATGGCTTAGCCAACGTCCCGGCAGCCTTTCAGCATCTTATAAATGACATCTTTCATGATATTTTAGATGTCTACGTAGTAACATATTTAGACGACATCCTAATCTACTCCCAGGGATATAAAGAACATGTACAACATGTTCGGTCTGTTTTAAAACATTTGCAAGAAAATCGGCTGTATTGTAAAATGCTGTCAGGGCTGGGCTTTGAACCCATGGCCTCAGGGGTTGTTTGAGGGTGTTTTGCCCCTTGTGCCACGGGTGGGAGACTGCAAGGAGTGGCTTTTCCCCCTGCCTCAGTATTCATCCTCTTCCCTCCAGCTCTGTGTCCCACCTGCACCTGGGAGCGGGCATGGACCCACTTGTCACAGCCTGATTGGCCCTCTGTGGTATTTAGGGCTTCTCAGAGCTGTGGTGGGTGTGGAGCTTCGAGTCATTCCTCTTTGACTCTTGCTTGACCTGCTTCCCTTTTACTTCTGCTTGTGTTCCTGTGTAGGTTTGTGTCCTGGTATGGGTAAGTCCTAATGTGTTTTCCCCTTTGTGTGTCATTAGTGTGTGAACCCTTCCCCATGTGTTAACACTTGTTCCTTTTGTAGTCTTGATTGTTGGGGCTTTCTTGCCCAGTTTCCCTCCCTCTCCTTCTGTCTGCACTAAGCATGTGGTTTGTTACCTACTCACCCCTTGTCCTGTCTCTATGATGGCCTGTCCCTCTCATGTTCTACATCCCCTCTAGTGGGTCCTGTTCTTCATCTTTGATCTTGTTCAGCCTGTCTTG
>QEPC01005694.1:1309926-1352456 GCA_003113815.1 Sphenodon punctatus | reverse complement strand
CGGACCTGACTTCTCCTTCCCTGGAAGTGCAGGCCTCCTCTAGCAAGGCCCCCTTGCCACTTGACGGGCCTTCTGGACTTGGCATTGCCTTCATTGTACCACCCCTGCCAGAATGTGCGGTCACTGAAGAGCAGCCGACCCTAAAGCAGGTATTATGTCTTACCAATGACGTTGCACCACTTGCTGCCAACACCCTGCCTAGCCATACTACAAAGATATCCACCAGTGAGGAACCCTGCAGGCCGGCGAGCCCTTCCTCCCCTAGTAAGAAGGTTACTACGACTCCCAGCAGAGCACGTTCCTATAGCGGTCCACCACCTTTTCCATCCTCCCAGTCATGGAGAACCCCTTTATCACCACTTGTGACCCCTAAATGGGACACTACTGGGGTCCAGGGTGCCCCTTGCATGGACAAGGCCTGGTTGGGATCCCAGCTACCTGCTCAGGACTACCAACCTCATGTGAGAACCCCAGATTCGGGGGGCCAGAAATATGGACTCATGTTCCCCCTGGGCCCCGTACCTTGGGTGCCGCACCTAGGGCTCCTCCATCACTATTGGGGCCTCCTCCACAGACATGGCATTCCGCAGGACCCTTTTTGTCTCAGCTGGCCAGCTATGCCGCTCCACCCCTTCCATCTATGGGGTATGGTGGCAAATGCCATAAGGTCTTGCCTCCTTCTATGTCCTTATCCCCTTCCCTATGTACCCTCCTATGGGCCCTACCTAGGTCCTTGGCTTCCTCCCATCCTGCCAGGAGCTGGGCCTTTCCCCATGTATTCCCCCCATGGTTTTTCTCCTGGGGGGTGCTATTTACATAAAAGGCCTTGAAGGAACCTTGTGCCCCCTCTGGCTGAAGAGTCCTCATGTGTCCTGGGGTTCCACCCTCTTTTCCTCCCTGGGGGTTCCTGTGGGGGAGGGGGGGCTTGGAGGGGGGGTACTGTCAGGGCTGGGCTTTGAACCCATGGCCTCAGGGGCGGTTTGAGGGTGTTTTGCCCCTTGTGCCATGGGTGGGAGACTGCAAGGAGTGGCTTTTCCCCCTGCCTCAGTATTCATCCTCTTCCCTCCAGCTCTGTGTCCCACCTGCACCTGGGAGTGGGCGTGGACCCACTTGTCACAGCCTGATTGGCCCTCTGTGGTATTTAGGGCTGCTCAGAGCTGTGGCGGGTGCGGAGCTTTGAGACATTCCTCTCTGACTCTTGCTTGGCCTGCTTCCCTTTTACTTCTGCTTGTGTTCCTGTGTAGGTTTGTGTCCTGGTATGGGTAAGTCCTAATGTGTTTTCCCCTTTGTGTGTCATTAGTGTGTGAACCCTTCCCCATGTGTTAACACTTGTTCCTTTTGTAGTCTTGATTGTTGGGGCTTTCTGTCTGCACTAAGCATGTGGTTTGTTACCTACTCACCCCTTGTCCTGTCTCTATGATGGCCTGTCCCTCTCATGTTCTACATCCCCTCTAGTGGGTCCTGTTCTTCATCTTTGATCTTGTTCAGCCTGTCTTGAGGCTATTTGAGCCCTCCTGGCTCTTTGTAGCTTTCCTTGAACCTTGAGCCGACAAGAGCCCTGCCTCCCTCATTGCTGCTGGCTTCCCTTGTTGCCTCGGTCTCTGGCTTCCCCGCGCCTCTGGCCTTCCCCGTTGCCTCGGCCTCTGGCTTCCCCTCGCCTCTGGATTCCCTCATTGCCTCGGTCTCTGGCTTCCCCTGTTGCCTTCTTCTTCCCCTGTGTTGATTCCTGGATCCCTGTCTTCCAGTTCCTGTCCCTGTGTGTTTCGCCCCTGTCCCTCTACCTCGATGAAGAGTCGTATGCCTTCCTAGACGAGCTTGGCTGGTATTTATGCAGAGTGCTTTATCTCCTGGATATCGGAGAGTGGCTGAGAGGTTCTCTTGTTAATCCCGTGTTTCCCATTTTGCCTTCCCTCCATCCTTTCCCTAGGCTCTGACCCCGGAGCCTGACAAATGCGTATTTCATCAAACCACTGTTCCTTTTTTAGGATTTATTGTTTCCCCAGAAGGCATAAAAATGGATCCTGTTAAGGTCCATGCCATTAGAATATGGTCACCTCCAACGGTGGTAAAACCCCTCCAAAGATTTTTGGGAAATGCCAATTATTATAGGCAATATATTCCTAACTATGCCTACCTAACAGCCCCCTCATGCGTTTACTCAAAAAGGGACAACCTTACGTATGGGCGATGGAACAACAATGAGCATTTACCAACCTGAAACAAACCTTCATGCAAGCCCCTATTTTGCAACATCCTAACTTTTCTGCTCCCTTCATCGTTGAGACTGATGCTTCAAACGTTGCGATTGGGGTGGTGCTGTTACAACATAAGCCAAAGGAAATCTTACCACTGCCATGTGCCTTTTTTTCTTGACAGCTGACACCGGCCGAAAAGAATTACACCATATTGGATAGGGAACTTCTAGCCATAAAGGCAGCCTTTGATGCATGGTGACATTACCTAGAGGGGGCATTACACCCCATTCAGGTGATAACTGAGCATAAAAATCTAGTCTTCCTACAAACAGCCCGTATTGCAAATGCCCGACATGCCAGGTGGGCCCTCTTCTTCTCTCGGTTCTCGTTCCAGATCATATACCGAGCAGGCAAGAACAACACCTTAGCCGATGCCCTATCTTGCAGCTATGGGCCTACGGAGGAACCGGCGCGTAAGGGTGATCTTCTATTAAGCAAAGAGGCCTTCGCAACTGCAAGTATGACTCTCCCCTACTTTAGACGACTAGCTGCGCAAGATCCAGGAATTAGGGAGATGACAGGAGAGGAAGACCACGCAAAACTGAAAACCCATGGACAAGCTGTCGTAGTGCCGCAAGCCACCTGCGCTGCCATTCTTTGGGCCCATCATGATGCCCCGCTGGCTGGACATCCCAGGCAACGGCGAACTTTACAGCTAATAAAACGGCATTTCTGGTGGCCTTCAATTATCCAGGATACGCGAGCTTATGTACAAGGCTGCAAAACTGTCATACCAAGGTACCTAGACGGGCCCCCGCAGGACTCCTTCAGAGTACGCCCTTGCCCCAAGGGCCTTGGCAGAGAGTAAATCTAGATTTTATTGTCGAATTTCCCCCATCACAAGGGTATACAACAATCCTCGTTGTAGTGGACCAGTTTACAAAAATGGGCTATTTCATCCCCTGCAAAGGGCTACCTACAGCTCCGCAAACAGCGCAGCTGTTATTGCAACACGTTTTTAAATTTCATGGTCTGCCTCGAACTATCATTTCAGACCGGGGTTCACAATTTACTGCCTGGTTTTGGCGTGCCTTGTTTACATCCCTCGACGTCCACCTTGCCCCTACAACCGCCTACCATCCCCAAGCCAAAGGGCAAGTCGATCGGGTAAACCAGGCATTGGAACAATATTTACGCTGCTATACAGACTACCTACAAGACAATTAGGCAGCTCAGTTACCTCTTGCAGAGTTTGCCTTCAACAATGCCCCTAATGCCTTTATTGGGATGTCGCCCTTTTTTGTCACTTTCGGCTTTCATCCTCAACTAATCTTTCCCAAACTACCCTCCACAATAGTCCCCGCGGCAGGCGCCCTACTTCATCAACTTCATACTAATCACACCCTAACTCATACGATGCTTCTAAAGGCACGACAACAGTACAAACTCTTTGCTGATCGTCATCGCTCACTGGCTCCCCAGTTCGCGGTCAGCGACCTTGTGTAGGTCGATCGCCGCCACTACCCGACCTCCCGTCCATCAGCTAAACTTGATGATAAGTACATTGGACCATTTCCAATTTCTCAACAAGTAAACCCCGTTACTTATAAGGTCGTATTGCCTTCCCACCTGCATTACCACCCCGTCTTCCATGTCTCCTTATTAAAAACTTACCATCCTCCTCTTTTTGCAGATCAAACTCCACCACCTCCTGTTCCCGTCATCCCTGATATTCCTGAATATGAAGTTCAACGTATCCTTGATTCCAAGAAAATACGGGGACTCATGCACTACCTGGTGGACTGGAAGGGTTATGATAAGTCGGAACGTTCATCGGAACCTTCTAGTCATATTCATGCTCCGCGCCTCCTTCGTTCCTTCCATACTCATTTTCCCCTTAAACCTGGATGGTACCCCCTGGCGGGGGTCTTGGGGGGGTGCTGTCAGTGAACGCTACAGCAGGCGTCATAGCCATGGTGCGGGCAGCGCCTGGCTTCTATCATCCTGGGCGCAGGAACCATCCCCCACACCGGCAAGGGCCGTGAGATTGCCCCAACAGCAATCAACAGCGCAGCCACAGCCAGGAGGAAAAGGGGCGGAGCCCACAGTGGAGCCATGGTGCTCTGCACGCATCCGCGTGGCAAAGGGGGTGGAGCCAAGCAGTTAAGAGGGCACGGGACCGGCACAGCGTTGTCGTAGATCAGTTCACTGTGAGACCGGCCCCCTTGCTGCTTGGATATTACTGCTTGTGTTACTGAGGGTTCAGTCTACTATTGGACGTGAAGTGTGGATTTGGAGCGACTGTGACTGCGTGCGTCAGTGAATGAACGGTGAATGCGTGTGTTGTTCTGTGGTGGGGGTGTGGGTATGGGACTTAGGGCACTAACGCTTCCCCTTTTGTCGGGCCATTCCTTCCCCTCTGATCCGGAGTGTGCGCTATTTCCTTCCCTGTGTCCCGAGGCATTCTTCCCTTCTAGCCCTCACAATCCTCCACTGTTCTCCCTATCTTTTGAGCATGTGCAGATAACTGGGTGGTTGAGGGTACGAAAGAGTGTGTGGTTGTGCCGGGGCTGCCTCAGGGTGTTCTACCTCCCCCCCCCCCCAATGATGATCTGGCTGTTGCTCCTCTTGGAGTATTAAAGCCACATAAGATCCTGAGGGGTCATTTTCCCTTACTGTTTGAGAGCAGCCCCTGGAGCGTTAGGGCAGGAGTGCGAGAGCCCGGAGGTAAACCCTGTCATATAGAGCCAGGTCCATATTTCTCCCTTCCTAGTTACCCGTCCCTGACAGTAGCAGAACCCATGGCAGCAGTGGCAACAGCAGCAGATAGACACCTTGATTAAAAGCAACTGTTCCACCAACTTGGTCCCCAGTCTTAGGAGGTGTGGCGGGCAAATGTCCCCCACCATAGAGAACACCCGCTCGCTGGGGACACTTGTTGCTGGGCAGGACAACGGACCCTTGGCCACTTTGGACAGGGCTGGCCACACGTCCCTCCAAGAGCTGTGTCACCACCATCTTCTGGCCCTCCCATCAGCGCTGTCAGTGGTGCAGCGGCAGCAGATATGGAGCAGGGAAGCAGGAGAGGCCAGTCTGTTGCTCGTAAGGCATGCAATGGGGCACATGACAGAGGTGGCAAGGGCCATGACAGTGGAGTGGCAGGCATAAGCAGCAGCCCGAGCCCATCACCACACCCCAAACTGCACAGGCCTGATTTTGGGAGACTAACTTCAGAGGCTCCCAGTAGTGGCACTAGCCAGGGTGTGGTTTGGCATCGCCTCCTACCAGCGTCCTCCACTGCCACGCAGGGCACTGGAAGGCATGCAGTCCAGGAGGCTGCGGCTGCCTCTGCTGCGGCTGCAGGAGCAGGTGCAGATGCTTCCGGGTCAGATGCTCATCATGGGCCACCATTGTCCCCCATTATTGATGTGATCCCCAGCAGTCCAGGGCTGGTGGATCCCACCCCAGCTGCTAGATGCAGTGCCTGATCCCCGGGCAATGGCAGCAGGGAGAGGAGCAGCAGTAGCAGCAGAAGCTATAAGCAGGGCCCTGAGCCAAATACGGGTCTGCAATTTGCTGATCTACTGCAGAATTCCCTTCCCCCCACAGAATCTCCTGCCCCGCTTACCGCAGCACAGAATTTCTAGTCTGTGCTGGGGAGACGCGGGGCAGGAGATTCCACGGGAGGAGGGGGATGAACAAATCCTTGGGGCTTCCCCTCCCCAGCTACCAAGGCTTGCCTCCCCCCATTCCCCTTCCCAGTTTAGAAAATTAATTAATAATTGTCTTATTAATGATGGCGGTGGCAGCTGCTCCTTTCAGTGCGCTCGTACTTCCTGGCCCCTTATGACGGGGTCTCTCAGGGCGATGCAGCGGATGATGTCAAACCGAACTTCCAAACCGAACTCGATTTTTGAACCGAACCGAACTTCTGAACTCGGTTCTGTTCACCCATCCCTATAAGGTAATATTCCATTTAGTTCAATGGGGTTTGAATTTCTGAACTCTGTTCTTAAGTTCAGAGTTCGGACCGAACTCAAAAATTTTGGATGACCAAACCGAACTTCTGAACCAAACTCAATTTTTGAACCGAACTGAATTTATGAACTTGGTTCTGTTCACCCATCCCTACCTGGAACGTTGGCCCCAGAACCCGGATGGTGTGTTGTGGGGCTGGAGTGGCTGCTTCTTGATACGGTAGGATGACAGCTCCCTGTGAGTGGAATGACGGCCCCAGAACCCCGACGGTGGGTCCTGGGACTAGAGTGGCAGCTTCTGGATGATGTGGATGGACAGCCGTCCCTGCCTGGAATGTCGGTCCCAGAACCTGGACGGTGTGTCCTGGGGCTGGAGTGGCCAGCTGTTTCTTGATGCGGTGGAATGATGGCTCTCTGTGAGTGGAATGATGGCCCCAGGACCCTGACGGTGGGTCCTGGGACTAGAGTTACATCTTCTGGATGATCTGGAATGACAGCCCTCACTGCCTGGAACGTAGGCCCCAGAACCCTGAAGGTGGGTCCTGGGGCTGGAGTGGCTGCTTCTTGATATGGTAGGATGACCGCGCTCTGTGAGTGGAATGATGGCCCCAGAACCCTGATGGTGGGTCCTGGGACTAGAGTGGCAGCTTCTGGATGAAGTGGAACAACCGCCCTCCCTGCCTGGAACATAGGCCCCAGAACCCAGACAGTGGGCCTGAGGATGGAGTGGCAGCTTCTGGATGATGTGGATGGACTGCCCTCCCTGCCTGTAACATAGGCCCCCAGAACCCTGATGGTGGGTCCTGGGGCTGGAGCGGCTGCTTCCTGATCCCATGGAATGACAGTTCCCCATGACTGTAACATTGGCTCCAAAATCCTGAGGGTGGGTCCTGAGGATGGAGTGGCTGGCTGTTTCTTGATGTAGTGGAATGACAGCTCCCTGTGAGTGGAATGACGGCCCCAGAACCCTGACAGTGAGTCCTGGGGCTGGAGTGGATGGTACCCCTGATTGGCTGGGCATTGAAGGCTGACTGGCATTGGTGGAGCAGCAGCAGGGGGCCTGGTCAGGTCTTGAGTGGCTGGCACCCCTGCTCAGCCAGGCATTGCAGGCTGGCTGGCACTGGTGGTGCAGTGGGAGAAGTCCAGCCAGGCCGCAGTGCCTGGCACCCCTGCTTGGCCGGGCGTTGCAGGCTGGTTGGCATTGTACTCAATGGAGCTCAAGAACCTTTATTGCAAGTTGGGTAAGCCTTGCCCAGTGGTGAATCTCATGTTCACCCCTCCACCCCTCACCAGCGCACTCATACGAGCTATGCCTGTCTACAAGAGTGAGATGCTAATGGCTGATGTGCAGTACCAGCAGCAGAGGCCCAGCCAGGACTTGAGTGGCTGGCACCCCTCCTTGGCCGGGCATTGCAGGTTGGCTGGCATTGGTGGAACAGCAGCAGAGCAGCAGAGGCACCCCTGCTTGGCCAGGCTTTGCAGGCTGGCTGGCCGCCAGTTCTGCTCGCTCTATGCTGGGTTCTCCAGTTCTCGCTACCATCACGGCTGGGCATTGCAGGCTGGCTAGCATCAGTGGAGCAGCACCAGAGACCCGGCCAGGGCTCGGTGCCTGACACCCCTGCCTGGCTGGGCTTTGCAGGCTGGCTCACTGCTGGTTCTGCTCACTTTATGCTGGGTTCTCCAGTTCTAGTCACCATCATGGCCGGGCATTGCAGGATGGCTGGCATCAGTGGAGCAGCAGCAGGGCTCGGTGCCTGGCACCCCTGCTCGGCTGGGTGTTTCAGGCTGGCTGGCATTGGTGGAACAGAGGCAGAGGCCCAGCCAGGGCTCAGTGGCGGCCACCCCTGCTCAGCTGGGCCTTGCAGGCTTGGGTCATACTCAACCGAACTCAAGGAGCTCTACTGCAAAGTGGTCAAGCCTTGCCCAGTGGTGAATCTCATGTTCACCCAGCCCCCGTCAACCGAGCTATCATCCGAGCTATGGCCATCTACAAGATTGAGGAGCAAATGGCTGATGTGCAGTATCACCAGCAGCAGCAGACATTGGTAACTGTGGCAGCCACCCCTGCTTAGTCGGGCATTGCAGGCTGGCTGGCATTGGTGGAACAGCAGCAGAGGCCTGGCCAGGACTCGGTGGTGGCCACACTTGCTCGGCCAGGCGTTGCAGGCTTGCATCTTACTCTCCTGATCTGAACAAACTATTCTGCCAATTGGTCAAGCCTTGCCCAGTTCTGAATCACGTGGCCACCCAGTAGCAGGCATTGGATTGCTGGGGCACAGTACCCGTGGCACAGCAGAGGCGGCAGCAACGGACATTGAATTGATCAGGCACAGAACCCGTGGCACAGACAGCAGAGGCAGCATTGACAGCAGCAGATATTGGAGTACCCAGGCACAGAACCCGTGGCACAGACTGCAGAGGCGACATTGGCAGCAGCAGCAGACATTGGATTGCCCGGGCACAGAACCCATGGCACAGACAGCAGAGGCAGCATTGGCAGCAGCAGCGGACATTGGATTGCCCAGGTACAGAACCCGTGGCACAGACAGCAGAGGCGGCATTGGCAGCAGCAGTGGACATTAAATTGCCTGGGCACAGAACCCATGGAACAGCACAGACGGCAGCAGCAGGATTTGCCTGTGTGCAGCACCCATGGAGCCAGGATGGTAGGATTTGCAGGGGAAGAACTCGCAGATGGCAGCAGCAGGATTTTATTGGCACATTTGGATTTGCCAGGGCAGAGCACCCACGGACCAGCAGACAGCAACAGCGGGATTACCAGGCCAGTGGGGCACATCATCCAGGGTTGCCAGGGTGATGTTTTGTTATTGTAAACTGCCCTGAGCACTTGTGGGAAGGTCAGTGCATAAATTTGGAAAATAAATAAATTAAATAAGTCATGGTCGTGACTCAGAAAACCAGGTCCTGCCTTCAATTAATGCACACCCTCAGCTTCCTGCCTTCCCCCTGAGCATGCTCCTCCGGCACTCAAGGGTAGTGGCTAAACCCAGGAAATGGAACAAGGGCAAATAAAAACCAGCCACAGACCTGATTTGGTTTTTTCCCTTGGAATTTCTCCCTTGATTTAGAAGGGGTGTAGAATCTTCCCCCCCCCCCCCAAGCTCTGAACCCCCACCCCTACAGGGCTTCATAAACTAGAGCATAGAGGAAGAGGAAATGTGTGTGTGTGTGTGTGTGTGCCGGGAAGGGGGAATGTGACTCCTTAGTCCTTATGCAGACAACCTGATCACCTACGTAAGGGGTCATATTGTCTACATAATGGGCATGGCTGCCTAATTAGGGGTGGGACACCGGGGAGAATACCGGATACTGGATGTACTGGTATCGGATCTCCCAGGTACTGGATTTACCGGTATCAGCATACCGGATTTTTAACATTGGCTGCGGTACCAGATTTTTTACATTGCGGCTATTGACTTCAATGGCCACAATGTAAAAAATTCGGTACCGCAGCCAATGTTAAAAATCCAGTATGCCAGTACAGGTAAATATTGGATTTATCGGATTAAGCTGATACACCTAAATACCGGCAATATCGGATCTTGGGAGAACTGGAATTCCCACTCCTACTGCCTATATATGGGTCATCATGTTGCCTACTTAGGAAGCATGACTGCCAGTCCCAAAGTGCTTTGTGGCTGTGTCTGGTGGCTGTCGGGTTGCAAAGCACAACTGCTAGGTTGTTTGCCCGGGAATGTAGGGAAATCTCTGGAGGCAGTTTGGTTAGTGCTGATGAGCCAGAGTTTCCCCATCCCTGACCTAACAACAAAATTCAAGCTAATTTCAAAGATGACCTGATCTCATTGAAGCAGTGACACTGCCCTCCCACATCTGTATACAGTGGTTTTGAAACTGTACTTTTCACCAAGACAGGCAAAGATTTAAAGCTGCCATTTTCAAACTTGGATTCAAAGTTAAGCAACTAAACAAAGGGCCTGGTTTTCAGAGACTGAGTACACTCATCTCCGTGACTGAGAACACCAGGCCACTGACTTAAGTACCCAATTTACTGACTTTTATATTCTGAATGTGGAGAGCTTTACCATAAGTACAATGTGTTAAATCACGACACATGAACACAGAGTATATTCCCTTTCTCTTTCCCCCCCAGTGCCTAAGTACAAATCAGATTTGGAAAAGCTATTACAGCTTTACAAGTACAACATTTTCCTGTTACAAGGTTCCAATAATTTACCATCCCCTCACCCTGTTTTTGTTTTGTTTTTTTTAAATCCCTTTAGGCCACCTGAGCTCAATTATTCTCTTACAATTCCCATTAGTAAAAGTCTCATTGAGTTCAGTGATGCAGAATTGGGCCCTAGCTCTCTTGGTTCGCAGACACTTTACTTTGAGTTACTACACTTGTCAATACTGAAAAAGGCTTCACCTTCAAGGATGGTAATTTAATTACAGCTGTAGAGAGCTGTTTGCCAGCTAGTCAATGCCTGCCTAGTGAAAACCCCCCTCTAGCTTTGTTTGGTAAAGTAATTGCTGTTCAGCCACCCCATAGACTCAGGACAAAAGGGGAGGATTTTGACTTTTTTCTAAAAGTTATTAGATCATTTTTGCAGGGAA
The DNA here is from genome assembly GCA_003113815.1 of Sphenodon punctatus. NCBI lineage: Eukaryota > Metazoa > Chordata > Lepidosauria > Sphenodontia > Sphenodontidae > Sphenodon > Sphenodon punctatus. The sequence continues at coordinate 1,341,688 of QEPC01005694.1, read as the reverse complement.
AAGAATCACAGAACACATTTAGCAGCTTTTGATGTTTGCTCATAAGCGGGAAGGTGCAAGAGCAACCTCCTGTAATTAACCTCTCCTTTGCCTTTATGATCTTGTGGATTTTTAAAAGAACTTCCATTTGAGGCAAAAGGGCAGTGTGTGCTTGCTTGGTAAATGTAAAGTTCAAGTTGATTCAGCTTGTGTTCAATTTAAGTTCCTCACAAGAGTATGCAGTTTCCCTATTACTAACATTAAGGTCATTATAGAAAGGTGGTCAATTATTCTTAGAGCTTAATTCATGAAGAAAAAAAGTATTATCAAGCTGTATCCTTGGAGTAGCACTGCTCACACTGAACAGTCTCTGTAAACTTTGAGAAACCTATTTTTTGTTAGTTAAGCTTATGAAAGGAAGGTGCTATTAAGAACATAAGAAGAACATAAGTATTGCCCTACTGGGTCAGACCAATGGTCCATCGAGCCCAGCATCCTGTCTCCAACAGTGGCCAATTTTGGGGCGTTTTTACACAGACGTTATCCTGGACTTACTTACTGAGTTTATTAATGCAGGCTGTGTGTTTACAGTGACATTTCTATCCCAGATTTAAATTTTATTCCGAAAACACTTCATACGGGTTTAGACTATTTTTTATTTATTTATTTCGTGGCATTTTTATGCCGCCCCCTCATGCCCATGGCATCTCGGGGCGGCTAACAATATGATAAAACAATAAAATACATTAAAACCAACATCACTTTAAAAATAATTTTAAAACCCCCAACCCTAACCCTACCCTCTAATTCCCCACCCCACCAATCTCCCCCATTTACCTGTCCCTCCCCCCCTTCCCTCCAAAGGCCTGGGCGAACAGCCAAGTCTTGCATGCCTGCCGAAAGGTGAGCAGACCCAGGGCCAGGCGAGTGGCCAGGTCGGGTCTGGAGATGTATGGGCGCAGTCTCCACACCAGATACAGCTGGCGGAAGGCGGCTTTAACCACCGCCTCCACCTGCCAATCCAGGTGGATGTCCGCATCCAAAATCACCCCAAGACTCCGTACCTGCTGGGCAACCGGAGGGCAGGTCCCTCCAATAGGAGGAGCCAACACCTCCTTCGCCCTCCCCACTACCATCACCTCCGTCTTATCTGGGTTCAGCTTCAGTCTGCTCTGCCTCATCCAATCCGCCATAGCCTCCAAACACTGGGAAAGTATCAAGACGGCAGGACCTGGGTCCGTTGAAAAAGAGAGGTACAGCTGTGTGTCATCAGCATATTGATGACAACACACCCTGAACCATCTCACGATCTCCCTTAGGGGCTGTACAAGACCGGAATTGTACAGGGATGATGGCGTTCATCTCTCTAGGCTCGGCAACGAGATGTACCTAGCAGCTTTGGCTGGTCATTTGTTGAGTTTGGTGGAGGGCTAGGCGGTGGGTGTCGGAGTGGTTTGGGATCGACCACCCCTTAGTGACAGGGGTCCAGTATGCCATGATAGGCTAATAAGTAGGTTAATAAGGTATTAAGAGTCATCTCCTTTGAGAGATGGGGAGATGATACACAGTGTAATGCAGGGCATGGCATGCACTATGATCATGTTACCTGGGAGTGGTGTCATAGCAGGGGCCGCAGGGACATGCGCTGTCTTTGGACCTGCTCAACACTTCATTCATTCGAATGTTTATTGTTTTGACAATAAGCCACAACAAAAAAACAGCAATAAAACAACACCTAAACAAACCATTTACAATACATCAAAATTTAAGTAAAATTTTCAATAAACTGCTATATACTATCCCCAACTGGAACAGCTATAAATCTAAATCAGATAGTTTATATAACATAACTTCCAAACTCACTTAATCCCATAATTTCTTGTCACAGTTCTGAATAAATAAATATCCCCCTACCTCCTGATAAAAATATAATTATAAAATAGACTCATAAAGCCATGATCAAAATAAAATTTTCCCAACATGGGACATAATAAGCATAGACCCTTGCTCTTCTATGGATCTTAAGATCGGGAAACTCAACCCCTGCACACTGTAATCCAGTTACAAACTGGAGATCCACCCAGTCTTACCCTGGCTAAATATTGTGAGGCACCTAGCTCTATTCATCCTCATTGACCCTAGAACCTTTTTAAAAAAAATAGAGAGACCCTTCATAGGAATTCTATAGGATTTCCTCGATTGGGATATAATAATAACCTAAACCCTAGCTCTTCTACCGGGCTTGAGCTCGGGAGGCTCTTGACCCCTGACCTACGGAATACAGTCCGAAACTAAGGATCTATCCAATCAGCCTTATCCAGACTGAATATAATAAGTTAAGATAATCTATTCATCGTCCCCAGCCTGCTTAGTAACAAATACTCTCCACAAGAATTCTATAACCCTAAACGTAACATCAATGGAATGATCACCCAGCAGGAACCCGAGGTAAAATTCTTTTTGCCTGCCTTGGTGGGCAGTTAACAATGGAGTTATCCACCTAGCACGTTCCTTGTTATAGAGGGGACATAATAGCAGAATGTGCTCAAATGTTTCAGTTTGCTGTAATAAGCAACGGCAGTTACGTTCTGCCAAAGAAGCCCCTCTGAAACGACCCTCCACCAACTTTGAGGGGAAAAAATTCAGTCTTGCCAGGGTGAACAACCTCCTCTTTTTGGGAATCTTACTATTTACAAGATAGAACACCGGGAAACGTGTTTGATTCTTAATTGAAAGGAATCCGTCTAGTGTTCTATTGTTACGAAGAGAAGCCAAAGTATCCTGCCGTATATTATCAAAAAGTCTATCAAACAGCATTTTTTTGGCCACTTTATAGTGCTCGACACTTCAGTTCTTACTCGCGCCCACAGTTGGGCTGTCCCGCCCTTTCGACCTCGCCATGTCGAAAGAGGGGATGTTTGTGGTTAGGATACTGTCAATGGAAGGCACATCCGGGCAGTACCTGAATTAATAAGTTGCGTTAGTGAGATGACATACTGGACTCAAATTGCAGAAGCAATTACCCACCTGCCTTTAAGTTTATGATTGGAATAAAGAGTGTGGCCAGTTTGAAAACCAATGCATGTCTCTGTGTCTCATTGGGGTGCGTTGACAAAAGCCCATTGCAAGCCCTGCAAGTTTAATATGCGACTTGTCCAGTATGGGGAGGGTCAGGGGATGAAACAGTCCCCCCCCACCCCTCCTTGTCTCCTTTCTTCTCCTCTCTCTGTCCTCCATCTTGTCCCATGCAGTCTGTACAGTATGGAAGCATGTCTTCTGAGATCTTAGTAAAGTTCTGTTTTGAAGAAACTTCTGCTCTGTGTGTTATTGAACAGAAAGCCAACTCTACAACATTGAATTCTACAGAAGCCAGTGATATGGTGAAATCTTCTACAGTTTTAAAAATCAGGCTGCTCCTATTTAGGTTCCTCCCTATTGGTTTAGGAGCCAAGCTTTCGGCACTAGATGTAAAAAACTTGAACAAAGTTTGTGTCTAAAATGTATCAAAACAACAATGAACAACATTTTACTATAGAATAGTAACTGATTATTGAAAGTGTGTTTTGCACGAGGCTTAAAAGGTTACAAGGATTTTATTTTCCCCTTCCACCTTACTTTTCTTCCAGTAAATTATTGGAACTCCTTTTCTCCTCTATTAGTGTCCACTTTCCTCTTCAGGGAGGAGGAAGGGCTAAATACCCAAAACAACCTGATTCTCCCCCTTCCCTCAGTCTAATAACTGTAGGCAGTTTTATCTCTTTAGTTATACCAAGAGGAAGAAATACATTTCAGGTTTTATTTACTTCATAGCCCAATGCCACCACATAGGATGGATTTTAGGCTACAGTGACTCAGTGGAGTTACAATAATTTACTCCAAGTGTGAATCTGATTTGCTGAATTTTCCCTCACAATCACATTTTCAGTTGCCAACACTCACAATCTCTGTCCTCCTACCAAACATTGAGCACCTTCATCTCCCCTTGACACAATGATGGGCATGCAGCACCTAACAGGGGAGAGCCTATTCAAGTTACACCTTTGACCTACCTTGTTTTATGGTTGCAAGTTGTCACACAAATCAGGACTCACCAGGGGCAATTTGCAGAAGTCTCTAAACTTCCTTAGAAACCTTTATTTTATCAATGTGGATTACTAGCAGGAGCTCTCCAGTGGGTTTGAGAACTTATACAGTTCATGAATGTGATAGCAAGCATTAGACTGCTTTTAGACGAGCAGGTCGCAGTTGCGCGACCCACTCGCGCGATTTTTCAAAATACTGCAAGGCAGGATTAGACGTGACAAGGGACATGATCATGTGCATTCAAGGCAGTTGCGCATTGTTTACCGACCGTGAACTAAATACCTCACACATCGAGATATTTAGTTTGCAATCGGTAAACAATGCACGACCTCCTTGAATGCGCATGATTGCGTCCCTCATCACGTCTAATCCTGCCTTGCCGGATTTTGAAAAATCACATGAGCAAGTCGCGCAACTGTCACCCGCTCATTTAAAGGCAGCCTCAGGATCCATTCTACCCTATTAACTGTGCTGCCCAGAAATATGGATTCAAGAGTTTAATATAAACAAGAATTTAATAAAAAGGCATGAGTGAGGCACAGAATGCGCGATGATGCATTCAAGGAAGCCGAGGTAAAAACCAGAGACAATTAGTTCAAGTAAGATTTAACCTCAATAGACTATTCATTATTATTATTATTATTATTATTATTATTAACATTTATATAGCGCCAGCAGTGTACCTGGCACTTTACAAAGTAACAAAATAGACATGGTCCCTGCCCTAGGGCTTACAATCTGAGAGACAGGAGCGGAGGAGAGACGTAGGAAGGGGAACAGAGGGAGAGACAAGGGGTCTAACATTCATGAAGATGCGAGGTCTCAGGTGCACGTACTTGGCTTGGTTACATTGAGAATAACAGCAGGCAGGTACATGTTGCAAGGATAAGGGTAAACAGACCATAGGTATAGGAATAGTGGCTCAGCAGGATAAAGGGTCAGACAGAGCAGAGCGAAAGAGGTGAGTTTTAAGGAGAGATTTGAAGGTATGAAGGGAGGTGGCAAGGCAGATGTGGACAGGGAGGGAGTTCCAGGCATGGGGGGCAGCAAGGGAGAAGGGACGAAGGCGCTTAGGGGAGCAGGGAAGGCATGGAAGGGTGAGAGAAGGAACAGAGGAGGAGCAAAATGCATGGGCTGGAGTATGGAGGGAGATAAGCGTAGAGAGGTAGGGGGGAGTGAGGTTCTGAAGAGCTTTATAGGTGAAGACTAGGTGCTTGTGCAGGATTCGTTCAGGAAGGGGAAGCCAGTGAAGCGAAGAGAGGAGGGGCTGCACATGGTCGAAGCGATGGGCGAGGTGGATGACCCTGGCAGCAGAGTTTTGAACAGAGATAAGGGGAGAGAGGTGAGACCGGGGAAGGCCAGAGAGAAGAAGGTTACAGTAATCGCGGCGAGAGATGACCAGAGCATGAACAAGAGTTTTGGCAGACGAGACAGAGAAAAAAGGGCGAATCTTAGCAATGTTATGGAGGGAGAAGCGAGAGGATTTAGCAACAGAGTCAATGTAGGGTTTAAAAGAAAGGGGTGAGTCAAAGATGAAGCCTAGGCTACGGGCTTGGGGGACAGGCAGGATGGTGACTCCATCAATAATTATTGACAATGAGGAGGGAGAGGAAGGATGAGGGGGGAAGATAAGGAGTTCAGTTTTAGCCATGTTGAGTTTGAGTTGACGTTGAGACATCCAGGTAGAGATGTCAGAGAGACAGTTGATGAGACGAGCTTGAACAGAGGGAGAGAGATAAGGAGTAGAGATAGAGTTGAGTGTCATCAGCATAGAGGTGATATTGGAAGCCATGGGAGGCAATGAGTTTACCTAAGGATGAGGTATAGATCGAGAAGAGGAGAGGGCGAAGAACAGAACCATTTCTCCCTTCTCTTCCATTCATCCATCTCTCCCATTTCTATGGTAAAAGCAGAGATAACATAGCAAAATTAAAAACATTCCCTAATTATGTTTGTTTTTCCCCCAGAAGGAATCTCCACACAATCTTTGAAAAAAAGACTCATTAAAAGTGAGCCAGATTCTCAGGGGGCAGTACATTAATAGTTGTATTTCCATTGACTTCAATAGAGTTATGACGATGGTGCCACTTGAGGTTTTAGCCTGTGTGTAGCTGCAGGAATCTAAAATTCTCTTCATATATTAGGGGGTGAGACTGATGACTAAGGGTGTTAACAAATGACATCCTGCCCCACTTTTGCCCCATTAGCCCAGAATTCACATGCTTGTTTGTCCTGGGGCTGCCAGATGTTCATCCTGGGTCTGCTCCAGGACTGCTCCACATGGTGTCAACGCGGGAAATATGCAGCCTGCTGTGTGGTAAAATTCGGGGCAATACGCTACCCTGAGGTTGCCTCCTGTGTGTTGGGGGGGGGGCACAGTGTGCCCACAAAGCTCGCTGCCCCATACCCCCTTTCTGTTGGGGTGCGCTGTGTCCACACAGTCAACATTATGGAGTTGTGGGCCCCAGCCTAGAACATCGGGTAAGTGACTGCACTCTATTTGTGAAGGGTGGGGGGAACACACAGGCGGACTATGGCAGGGATAATGCCATGGTCCCACGCGAGGCATGCAGGGAGTTGGTGACTGTGTGGGGTGACCATGGGTTCAAGGGGGCAACTCTCTAATTTGTTAACACCCAATCTCTGAGTCAACTTTTGCACAAGGCATGAAATTTATGTTTCACAGCCTTTCTCATTTCTCACTTCCATAGGCCCTTTTCACAGACACTCTAACACTGACGTCCGGGTGTTACATTTTATTATACATGTTGCAGGACTGCAGGCGTGCTCTATGGGTGCCCTGAAACATGTATAATAAAATGTAACACTCACTGTATCAGTGTTGGAGTGTGTGTGAGAAAAGGGCCATTGTGTGACAATAAGATATTATACACCAGACTTTCCATAATTATATGTTATAGAAGTTTGCAGAATTCAACATGTTCAAATTTTCCTTCTCTTTTCTCTGCTATTTGTGTCTTTGTTAACAAACAAAACACCAAACCATTAATCCTGGTGAAAGTTGTTGGACTGACAACCCTAAAGGCCCCAATCCTTTGTAAATCCGTGGATCTGTTGAAGCATGGGTAGCAGCTGTGAAAGTTTCCTCAAACACCTTTGTTAGTATTCCTCGTCCATCAGATGCAGAGATCACTTCTGGAGATTAGCATGTAACTTGATCTCCAGACCTGTTCAGTAATTTATTTTGCAGAGGTTGCCTGTTGTGAGGTGATAATGGCAAAGCCACAGATGGTCCTTTTGCAGGCCAATGAATTTACAGGCCAATCCAGAGAAAACATGGGACAGGATGTAATTAGGGGAGGGACTGATCACTGGAAAGGAGAGGAAATGGGTAGTTGGTGACAGCTGGTGCTGCGGCACTTGTTTTGTAGATTGAAGTACAGAGGGGGCCACGTATCTCAAACTCGGCTTAGTCAAAAATCCAGCTCAGTCAAGGAGATATGTGGATGTTGGCCCAGAATGCATTAAAACTATTGGTTTTCTTTGCCAGCAGTGTTGCTGGTGGATCTGGATAAATCAAATACAATACAGGATTACACAAAGTTACGAGTTACTGAATTCAGCAGGATTTTATATTTGGGACCAACAGCTTGCAAGGTGGGCAGAGACTGTCTGTATGCCACTGCGCAGCTGTCTGGCAGGGAATAAGAGTGTTCCATCGTCTGCCTTGCAAGACTCCCACCTGGATTTCAAGACCCAGAGCAGGGCTTGCAAGGTGGGAGGCTGCACTGCAGTCTTTCCCCCTACTACGTTGAGCGGTGGGAAACCCCACCCCTCAACCATATCTAAGCCCAAAAGTGGGGATTGCAAGGTTGGTGGAAGGGGGGGGATGGGAATCACTCCTATATTCTCTGCTACACAGCTCAGTGGCAGGGAAAGAGAATGCTGCACCGAGACTACATTGTATAAATATTAACATGGATTATCAGTTACACTTGATCTGTGTGACTCTGCCCCCCAGCCATGGCACTGCTGCTACAGCTACTCACAGGTGCCATTTACACCATAATGAAAGAGTTTCAAAAACATCTCTTCCTCTAATACATCCAGGAGACTGCAAAACCTATTTATTTGGCCAATCATTCAACAGGTAGGGTTAGGATGGGGAGGGGGAGAGTTATGGATATTTATTTTATTTGAATGAATAAATTTATTGTTTCCAGTATTTTGCTATACCGATATACAACATAAATTTACAACATATTAACACATTAGTCCATTAATTAAAAAGAAAAAAAAATCGGAAGGTAGTACAGAGAGGAGCTATAGCAGGAAAAATATGTCTGAGTATCTTACAGTCTTAGAGGCCTAAACCACATTCCTATTCCTTCAGTCTTTCCCATTCTCGCTCTACTAATTTAAGAAAGTAAGCCACAGATTTGGTTTGCACTGGCTCAGTTGCTGTAAGTAAAAGAAACATCCTTTTCTCAGAGGAGATCAAGGAATTCTGAAATAGTGGAGCTAGCCATATTTCCCTAAGATCCTCATATCGAGGGCAAGAGAACAGTACGTGGTGATGTCTCTATCTCCTGCAAATCACAGGCACACAGTCTGTTAGAGTACGGGACACCGTCCCTTCTGCCCCTCACCACCGCCGTTTCCAGCAAATTAAAACGAAAAAGGATTATAAGTCTCCTTAGTGTGGGATCCTGGAGCAACAGAAGATACTGTTCCAACACCAGTTCGGTTTTGAATCGCAGATACATGGGGGCAATTGTAGATGCATAGCTTTCAAGTCACTACGTACCGCTAGATCCGTAACTATCCTTTTAAGGTCTGCCTTAGATATAGATCGATCTAGAGCTTCACCTTCTCCACAGGGGTGGGAGAGCTTAGAGGCCAGAATCTTAATAACCCCCAACCATATTGAACCACTTGTGTCTTTTGCTCTATGTAGCACTGCTGTACCAAAGTCAAAACCTTTCCGTGTACTATCTTGTACCAGAAAAGCAAGGCTTTATGGATGCAATGGAACTGGACAGATAAAAAGCCTGTTTCCAGTCGCAGCATGGGAAGAGGTGTTGCTCTGGGAGCTCTTAAAATGGCCCTCAAAAACTTATTCTGAATTCATTCCCAGCTAGGGGCATAACTATAGTACGTTAGTTCACCTCCATAGAGAAGTTGGGGGAGAACTTTAGCTTTAAAAACATCTATTACTATATCGAAAAGGGGCCACAGTAGCAGCACGCAGCAGGCAGCAGGCTCAGAATTGCAGCAGTTGATTGTATTGCCTTGGTTGCCCAATATTCTTGATTAGCCCTCCAGACTCGTGATGCCAAAAATATAAGTCCCAGGTAGGGATGGTAAGTTACCAGGGATAGCTCTTGCGAGCCAACCCTCCATCTAAACTTTGGGTGTAACATAGCAAAGCTCATAATTTTAGACTTGCTAGCATTTACTGCCATAGTTTTGGACACAGAATCTGTCAAGTGCAGTCACGCATTGCTGCAAGCCCTGCTTACTCTGTGACATAAGAACTAACTATATCATCTGCATAGAGAAGTATAGAGGTTAGTCGCTTCCCCACTAAGGGGTTGGTGGTGGTATGGACCAATCCCACCATAGACACCAAATCATTGATAAATAGATTAAACAGCAAGGGTGCCAAAAGACAGCCTTGCCGCACTCCTCATTGCATCACAAAAGGGGTGGTAACCTGACCTGAAGGCTCTGTTCTAACCACTGCATTAGTGTCCTCATAAAGAGAGATAATTAACTTCAATAGGGCAGAGTCAATCCCCAAATTGTGCAGCTTCTGCCACAGAATCTTTATAGAGACAGAATCAAAGGCCTTAGCAGTAGGAAGGGGGTGATTGTTATCAGTTTGACAGGTCACATGGGGTCCTATGTCAGCAGAAGTCCCACCCTCCTGGGGGCTGTAAGTCCCGCCTTGGGACGGAAGTGACGTGGGTAAGTGGAAGTGACACAGAAGGGGGTAATGCTTCCAGGTCAGGGAGGTGGGAACCAAAGGTTCCCACCCCCCTGAACCCAGAAGGTCCTTACGTTTGACTTTGGGGGGCTCTGCTTGTGCATCAGGGTGGCTGGAACCACAAGGTCCTTTGAAGAGGGCCGTGTAATGCCTCTATGAACTCAGGAGAGCGAGATGGACCAGTAGGTATGGGTTTTGTGAGGATCGGAGGAACTTTATGGTGCGGGGTTCGGGGTAGGGTGAATTGCAGCTATTGGGTCATGTAACTCCTCTACGAGCTCAACTGAGTGAGCTGAACCATTCAGCACAGGTTTCTTCATCCTAGTCCACTCCGTCTTGGAGAAACTTGGGCCCACTGGGGTGGGGTTTCCGGGGTAGGATGAGTCGCATAAAGAGGGTCATGTGAGAGTTCAAATGACTCAGGAGTGTGAGTTGAACTAATTGGCGAAGGTTTCGTTGTTCTAACCTGTCCCATTGCTGAGATCTGATCTAGGGGAGTGAAAGTGCACAAATTCTAATATGTGTTTATCCCCCTGCTTTACGAGCCCATCAACACGGTTTCTGGATCCTGAGAGGATTCAACTTTACAAAACAGCAATAGAGTCAGGTTAAAAGTGTCCTGTGTCATGCAAAGACAGTTTAAAGAATAGGCTAACATCATTTGAACGTGAAAGATAGATTGTAAGCCCAGGTTATCACAAATGACTTTACGTTTTCTGTTCCTGTCCTCAGAAGTCCATGTCACACAATCGTGGGCTATTTGGCCTGGAGCGTTAGAAACACACCCCTCACAATTAGAAAATAGTTTTCCTCTAAAACAATGTTTTAGAATTCCATAGGCACATGCAGTCACTATCAGTCTCATGGTTGATTATAATTTCGTTAGCTGAACACCGTCTGTCTCATTCAGTTCCAGACCCAATTGTCTCTTCAGTGTAATATGTGGTTGTGTGTCCCCATCTTTCCTCTCAGGGCAATGGCATGTAGGGCTTTCCACCTTTTTTTCATCATCAGACTCTGGAGGGCTTTCAAACATTTCCTAAAACAAATTAAAAAAAACCCCAAACCTATGAGTTAGCAGTCTTTTTACAAAGCAATGTTTTGTGACAGTCAATCCTATTACACCTCTAGACACACAAAGCCCCTTTTAATCACACTGAGAAAATCTTTCTTACCTGTGAATTTTGATCTGGGGTGGCTGTGTTGAGTGGGGATATCGCTTCTTCTATCACCTCTGGAAAAACCAAAGACTCTGCAGGGCTGGATAGTCCCATTCGGGCTTCTTCATCATAAACAGGAGCACTAAAAAGAACCTTGGCCATAGGTTCACTGTCAACATCCTCGTCCTCTGAACTTGAGATGTAACGTTTTTCTGTATAACCGTCTTACTACCTCTGGAGGGTTAGTCAACTCCATAGGCCTCACAGGCGTTGTATCAGCATGGAAAGCCATTGCAGTCTTTTCTGTGTAAGTGGTAGCGATCGACTCTCTGCTCTCTGTGCCAGAAAATGGTGCCCCCCCTCTTTCATACCCCTAGGGACAGGACTACAGCTCCACAAATCTTTCCGATTGGTTGCGGGTGGCGTGGTGAGTGGTTTGAGACCCCCTTCGACCATTTCCGACTGTGCACACCCCCTTTCACTCCCCTAGGTCAGATCTCAGCAATGGGGTGGGTTAGAACAACAAAACCTTCACCAATTGCTTCATCTCACACTCCTGAGTCATTTGAACCCTCACATGACCCTCTTTATGCGACTCATCCTTTATGCGACCTTTGGTTCCCACCTCCCTGACCTGGAAGCATTACCGCCTTCTGCGTCACTTCCATTTACCCATGTCACTTCCGTCCCAAGGCGGGACTTATGGCCCCCAGGAGGGCGGGACTGATCTCACGTGATCTGTCAAACTGATAACAATCAGTTTGATGACTAGTGTCCCCCTTCCTACTCTTAGCTATGTCTATATAGGCTACAAACAGCTTGCCCTTCCTAATTCGCACATATTTATCAACCAAATGGGCTAATACAAAACAATTGTCCAAGGTAGATCTTCCTGTAGAAAATCCTGCTTGCTCATCTGCTATGAGCTCACCGGATTGTACTCATTTATCCAGGGAGTTCAGTAGAGCTCGAGCATAGAGTTTGCCCATTACAGATAAGAGGTTCGTGGGTGAGCTGGTTTGGGTTTCCTTTCTTGAAAATGGGCACAATGATAGCCAGTGCCCAAGCGCTGGGGATTTTACCAGTCACATTTATTGTTGTAAAAAACCGGCACCCACTAGCCTGGGTTATCCTTAAAAAGTTCTGGGGGTTCCTGCGGCCTTGCCCGGGCTGAGTTTAGAGATGTACTCATATACCTCCCTCTCTCTAACTACCATTGGAACTGAATTAGCTAAATCATTGGTTCGCAAATTCATCAAAGGAGGGGGTCTCCAATCAGCCACTTCAGGGCAGGGATCACGATATAATTCTTCATAGAAGGCTATCCAATCCTCATCTCTAATGTACACTGATCTTACAGCTCTGCTCCTGGATTGCCCGCTATTAAAGAGCTTCCAGAACCCAGTCGAGTTCTGAGTCTTTGCTGCAACTTGAAGGCCAGCCCAGAGTTGAACAGACTTAGCCTCTCTTTTAGCTCGTAGGAGTTTGTAATACTCCTTCCTTCTAAGAACAAAGTGATCCCAATCAATTTGGAGATGATGCCTTGTCCATGCTCTTCTTGCCCTCACTAAGGTAGTCTTAGCAGCTCTACATTCTCGATCATACCAGAGATTCCTATTGGTATGGAACTTATTATCCGAGAGCAAGGGAGCTTCCTTTGTAATGTAAGGAAGCAAATGTTCTACTATAGTCTCCATATCAGTGAGGATCTCCCTATATTCTTTCGCAGCCAGGAGTGTGTCCCTCTGGGCTATAAAGAATGGAGAATATAGTAGCTGCGCTATTTGGGCAGAAACCAAGGGGGTCCACTTAACAGTTAAATGGATCAGGATCCCAGTATCAGAAGGAAAGGAATCCTGACCCTCTGGGATATCCAGATTATTCAAAATCAGCTGCAAGGAGTAATGGCTCCCCTCTGGTCTCTGCAGCACCTTAAGATCCTATTTTATTTATAGAGAGACAACTGAGATGGGATATGATGGAAGTTTATAAAATCATGGGTGGTGTGGAATGAGTAAATAGGGAGCTGTTATTTACCCTCTCAAATAGTACTACATGAAACTGAACAGATTTAAAACAAATAAAAGAAAACATTTTCCCACAAAATGCACAATTAACTTGTGGAATTTGTTGCCAGAGGATGTGGTTAGGGCCAGTAGTATAGCTGGGTTTAAAAAATGATTGGATAAGTTCTTGGCGAGTAAGTCCATTAATGCCTATTAGTCAAGTAGACTTGGGGGATGTAGCCTCTGAGTATTGGGAGCTGGGAGTGAACAACAGAGAATGGATCACCCCATTATGACCTGTTAGGTACTTTTCCCAAGCGACTAAAATTGGCCACTGTTGGAGACAGGCTGCTGGGCTCAATGGACCATTGGTCTGACCCAGTGTGGCACTTCTTATATTCTTATAGGTGGTTTTATGGGTTTTTATTTTATATGTATTTTTTAATGATGTTGTTGGCCACCCAGACCGTTACAGGGAAGGCTGGGATAAAAACTAACAAAATACATAAATAATTCAGACAAGGGTTTCCTTTGTGTCATCTGTATGTTTTTATTAAGGCTGAAATGAGAATTAAATCAATTCTGGTGAGAATGAGAGTCAAGCTGGATGTTGACACCTGATCAGAGTTCTTGGTGAGATTTCACACCCAGGAGGCTGCCCTGCCTGGAGAGCTGGGACCCCAGGGTTCCTAGCTCTCCTGGCCAATGAAATCACTTGCAAAGCCCTCAAGTGGCTGCCTGGTCAGTGTCAGGGTGCACTCTACATGGAGCTGCCCTTGGTCTGGAAGCTTCAGCGAGTGCAAAATGCAGCGGCCCACCTCCTTACAGGGATGGGCCGCAGGGAGCATATAACACCTGTGCTCCGGGCATTGCACTGGCTACCTGTGGTCTTCTGAGCCCAATTCAAGGTGCTAGTTTTGACTAATAAAGCTCTACATGGCCTGGGCCCTACTTATCTGAAGGATCGCCTCACTCCCTGGGCGACCCCTGCAGTCATCCTAGACTGCCCTCCTGGAGGCCCTGCATTATCAGCAGGTCTGCACACAGACAGGTGGACATTCTTGGCGGCTGCTCCGTCGCTGGGAAATGCCCTCCCAGTGGAGATCCACCTCAGCCCAAATCTTCTCACCTTTCGTCAACAATGTAAAACCTGGCTCTTCCATCAGGCATTCAGCGAGGAAGGAAGGGAAGGTGGGATGGGTTAATCGGGTTGGGATGGGATATTTTTTTTAGCACAGTAATGGTTTTTATATATTTTATGATGTATTTTTATTATTGTGTAACCCTGTCTGATCTGGCAGGATTGGGGTTTAGAACTGGTGACTTAAGCTCCATCTGCATGAGCCTCTATCCTCTAAGCCAAAAGACCCAAGTCTCTCGACTCTGAGAATAGCAGGCTCATGAACCTGTGAGTGGTTAGTCACAACTCACACCACTAGAGGGGGCCTCTCTGGCGCTACAATTGTATTTTTATATTTACTGTTTTATATATGTGGGAAGCTGCCCCAAGTCGCCGTTAGGCAAGAGGACCTGGGTATTAAATGCAAAAAATAATTAATAATAGTAATAATTGTGGCTTTGCAAGGGACTACTCTGGTTACAGCTGAGTAGTCCTTTGCAAAGCTGGCTTCCTGAGGGGATGCCCTGGTGGGTGGAGCACGGATGCCCATGCCAGTGCAGCCCATCGGGAAAAGCTCCTGCAAGTCCCTTTGCAAAGCCTTGCACAGCGGGAGAGAGCAGACATAATTTATGTATTTTGTTGGATTTTTGTCGCACCCTTCCCCGTAGGGCTCAGGATGGCTAACAATATCATTAAAAATACATATAAAATACAAATAATAAAACCCATAAAACCACATATAAGAACATAAGCAGTGCCATACTGCGTCAGACTATTGGTCTGTTGAGCCCAGCATCTGTCTGACAATGGCCAATTTTGGTCACTTGAGAGAAGTACCCAGCAGGTCATAATGGTGCAATCCATTCCCCGTTGTTCACTCCCAGTCTCAGCTCCCAACAGAGGTTATGTCACTGCTTTCTCCCTCTGTGTAGGGCTTTGCAGAGGGGTTTGGGAGACTTTTCCTGATGAACTGTCCTGGTTTGGGGGGTGGGGGAGGGGAGTCTGGCTCCTGATAGCTTTCCGGTGACAACTGAAGGTGCTGGTTTTAACCTATAAAGCCCTAAATTGCCTTGGGCCCACATATCTGAAAGATCGCCTCTTCCATTATGTCCCATTGGGATCCCTGCGGTTGGCTGGGAGTGCCCTCTTGCAAGTAACACCACCTAGCCAGGTTCATATGGCAAGGGCATGCAGAATGGCATTCTTGGTTGCTTCCCCAATGTTGTGGAACTCCATTTCCCTGAATGTTCATCTAAACCTGAGCATGAGTATCTTCCAGAGGTAATGGAAGACCTTTCTTTTTGGACAAGTGTTTGGCAGGTGGCAATAGAGGTTGGATGGGTCTTCTAGGGGTCTAGAATACATATATTTATGTATTTTATAAATTCTTATTTTGTAAGCTGCCCTGAGCCTTAGGTGAAGGGTGGGGTATAGATTCAGATAAATAAATGAAAAACGTTATGAATCTGAGTGGTAAACAATACCAAATATCCTAGCTGTATGCAAACACATAGGAAACTTTGAAAGCTGGTATTTTCCAGACAGTCAGCCCGATGGAAACTGAGGAAGATGTATATTTACATCAGCATTCACTGAGAATAATTTCTTTTGCATTTCCTCCCTCTCAATCTTTTTCGGTTGCAATAAGTGTCTTTCTGCGTTGGAGCAAGAGAATCATTATTACAATCTGAGATTCTGCCAATTCTTAAGATTTGTGCCAAGATCTCTGTGAATAAAACCTTTTTACCGCTGCAGAAAAATAACTATCTTTTTTTGTGGATTCATAACAAATCACAGCTGGAACAAAGGAGTGAAAAGTCATGGAATTTCAACTATTTTCCTTGGATGAGAGAGAGACTCATTTTGCTGGTGAAAATGGCCAAATACCATCTTTCTAAAATTCCTGAATGAATAAAAAGTTATCATTTTCTTTGCAAATATAACAGGGCCCAATACAACACCAGATGGACTCAAAAACTGGATTGAATTACCATTGAAGAGAAAGTAGATGACAGTCAGTCCACATCTGCTGTATAATGGCTATGTCCAATTATAAGTTTTCTGTATTAGTTTTTAGCCTCGTTTCCGATGGAAAGAAAGCTCATGCAATCATCTTGTCTCAGTGTGTGTCCTCCCTTAATAACTTTTGACCCCTGGCTAATTTCAACTAAGCAAAAGGAGCAGAGGACCCAGAAGTAAGTAGGAACACCAAGTTTCCTAACAATAGGCACACCTGGAAAGGAGATATATAATTCATTTAGTGAAAAAACCAATTGACTTACATTGAGTATTGTCTTATGCTTAGGAGATATACGACTCTAGCACCTGTCTCTGACAGATTTCAACCATATCTGGAAGTGGGGCAGAGATCCCAAAGATAAACAAGGCCCAAAGTTTTCATCCCAATAGGTTTTCTCCAAATCAGTTTGAGAACAGGTATAAAGTCTGATTTATTTGAATCCCATTGTGTATTCCATGTTTTGTTATAAGTCAAGTAGAAGCTAAAGGAACAACTTTGCATAATTCACTATACAAGTAAAAAAATCCCTGTGAAATACACATCTGCGAGCACATTCACACATACATTAAATCAGCGCTTTTTTCTTTCCCCTGCATATTAGAACGATCTGGGAAAGACTCCATGTGCTTATTTCGCAGTTCTTCTGCTTGTTTTTCCAGCGCTTTGAGGGGCAGCCAAAAGCTACCTTTACAAGCGCGCATTTGAAATGACCCGCATAAATCCTCGTCAGAATGTCAGTGCTCCTAGTCAGTGTCATGTCATTTACATAGCACCCCGCTTCCCGGCTCTGCTCCTCTCCCCCCTCTGGGACCCGAGAGCTGGGGAAGCGGGCGCTGTGTAACTGACATGACATTGACTAACCTAGTTCGTGTCATGTCAGTTACACAGCGCCCCACTTCCTGGCTCTGCTCCTCTCCCGTCTCCGGGACCCAAGAGCCGGGGAAGCAGGGAGCTGTGAAACTGACATGACACTGACTAGCCTGTGAATCAGACTAGTCAGTGTCATGTCAGTGTGAACAGTGCATGGGTTTATTTAAGCACATTTTGAAATTGACTGCATTTAGGAAAAGCAGCATTTTAATGTATGTGTGAATGCCCTCTAGGTTTGTTATTCATACCAGGTGAATCAAGTTATAAACCCCGTCAGGAAAATAGTGCAGTGTTGTAATTGTATTTCTCTATTGAACTGTAAGTTCAAGAAGTCATCATCTGTCTTCATTTTCCATCTTTCCAGTGGTGTAACCAAAATTTCTCAAGTGGGGGGGGGCAATTTTCCTTTGTTGGGGGGGCGCAACAAGGAGGACGATAATAGTAGATGGACGGAGAACCACATGGGAAGGCACTGTCCCCCAAAGCCTCCCTTGGTTGCACCTCTGAGTAAGTGAAGAGAGATACGCTTGTTCTAAAGTCCAAGATGGGTGAAAACAGACATGACGCTAACCACCTTTTAACCACTCTTGGGTACTTTCAGACGATACGGGGCCCTTTGGCCCCGTACCGGAACCAACGTCTTCGTTCCCCGCCGGGGTCACCGCTGCACGGCCCAACAGACGTGCCGGGGGGATCCCGGCGGGGAAAGTGGAAGGGGCCGGGGCCACGCGGCGCAACGTGCGGCCGCACGGCCCCGCCCCCTCCACGCACCCCGCCGCCCGCCCTCCGAGGAGACGGGCGGGCGGCGGGGCCAATGCGGCCGCCGCGTCTGGCCGATCGTGCCACGGCCCGGGATCCCGCCGGGGATCCCGGGCCGTGGCACGCGGCCAGACGTTACTTTTTGTTGGCCACGGCCCGGGGTCCGTTTGACCACGCTTCCCGGGACCTTCCCCCGGCTAGCCCGGGAAGCGTGGTTCAAATTGACCCCATGTGCCGATTGAGCGTGGCCAACATCTGGCGGCCGCCAAACAGACGTGCGGGACACGGTGACCCCAGGTGGGTATTCACCGTGGTTCACCGTGTCAACGTCACGTCTGAAATCACCCCTTGGTGGTTATTTATGCATGTTGTAGGGCTGCATAGGGCACTAATACAGCCCTGCAACATGCATAAATAACCACCAAGGGTGGTTAAAGGGTGGTTAGCGTCATGTCTGTTTTCACCCGATGAGAGAAAAAGTATTTTTTTTAAATGAGATGATGTCTATCAAATTGTGAAAAGAATGTGAATGAGGAATTCTCTGACCAAGTCACAGCATCATCAAAAAGTATGCACTAATGATAATAGGGGACATTAAGTACCAA
Source organism: Sphenodon punctatus (assembly GCA_003113815.1). Classification (NCBI taxonomy): domain Eukaryota; kingdom Metazoa; phylum Chordata; class Lepidosauria; order Sphenodontia; family Sphenodontidae; genus Sphenodon; species Sphenodon punctatus. The sequence continues at coordinate 1,323,136 of QEPC01005694.1, read as the reverse complement.
GACGTCTGTTGAACAAATAATACAGCAAGTTCTTGATATGCATAGAGGGCACCTTTCATTTCAGAAAGTTCAGGAAACAACTAAATAGCAAGTTTAGTCTTGATTAATTTGAGAGACAGCAATCATGAAATTGTAGAGTTCACATTCTAAGAAAAGGAGTGATTACATAAGATTGGTGGACTTTAAAAAGAGATGATTTTAACAAACTTAGGTAGGTAAATAAATTCCCATAGATGGAACAAATAGGAGCTGTTAACAGCAGGGACCTGTCTCCAATAATCTATGACTGTAAAGTACTGCACATGTCTAGTAGCGCTATAGAAATGAGCAGTAGTAGTGATAGGAAGTTATTAGAAAAAATGATAAAGCAATCATTTTGCAAGCTTATTGAGGATAATGGTGTGATTAATAGCAGCCACCATTGATTTGCTAAGAACAAAATGGTACATCTCTAAGGCCAAGCCAGTAACCTTGTCTGCTGGGGGAAAAACAACCTTCAGACTCAAGGGTGAATGCCCAAACCAACAGATTTACTTCCTAGAATTACACTAGCTGGGGACAAGTATCAGCTGAGGGGGGGACTCTAAACAGCTTACAAAGGAAAGAGTCACTGGGGTCAAAGTTGGTGACCCCATATATAGGATTTAAGACAAAGAACCATAAAGATCAGAGATGATTGGTCAGAAACAAATGGTTACATCATACATACATATCAATCTGAGATGATTGGTCAGAAAACCAAACGGTACACATTTTATTTCCATCTTTGACAGCATAACCCGTGTGGTGGAAAAGGCAAACGCAGTGGACATATAGCTCAACTTCAGTAAGGCTTTGACACAGTTCCACACGATGTTCTTATAAGTAAACTAGAAACTAACATAAAGTAGATACATAATTGCTTTAAAAACTGCTCCAAAGGACTAGTATTATGGTTCAGTATCAAATTAGGAGGAGGTATCAAGTGTGACTCCACAGGGGTTTCTCCTGGGGTCGATGCTCTTTGACATGCTCATTAATGACTTGGACAAAGGAGTCGAGAGTATACTGATAAAATTTGCAGATGACACAAAATTGGGCAGAATTTAAAATATGTTGGAGAATGGAATTAGAATTCAAAATAATCTTGATCAATTAAAAAAGTGGACTAAAGATATTAACATGAAATTCAGCAAAAGAAAAGTCTAATGCAGGACACATGGGTAAGAAAAAGCATATGCAGAAATAAAATGGGTGCCATCTGACTGGGCAGCAGCTCTTCTGAGAAGGATCTGAAGGGTGGGGGCGGTATGCTTAATCACAAACTGACTATGAGTCGGGAGTGTGATGCTGTTTGAAAGAAAGTAAATGCTATTCTGGGCTGCATCAGGAGAAGCAAGGCGCAATTGTCCCATTGTTTTCAATATTATGTAGCCCTTAGCTGGAATGATGTGTCCAGGTTTGTTCACCATTTAAAAAAAAGGACAGAGACAAAGTGAAGAGGTTCCAGAGGCGGCAATGGAGATGGTAAAACATTTGGATTGTAGCTCATATGTTGAAAGGGAAAGTATATCCTCGAGAAAAGATGAAATGGGGTAATGACAGTAGTTTTCAAATATTTTTAAAGGATGCTATAAAGCAGAGGGGAAACAACTGCTCTTTATTGCTACAGAAGGAAAAGAAGAGGGAATAGATTTAGATTAAACATTGGAAAGAACATTCTTACTGTACAGAATAAGCTACCAATAGAGCTTGTGGAATCTCCTTCACTGGAGTATTTCAAGAAGAGGTGGAATATATGAATAATAGATTGTATTTTGTAACAAATAATATTATTACTTGCATAACCAACAGATGCTGTCCAAGTTCTTCCTGTTAGCAGAGAGGTCCTTTGTCTCCTAAAAAGAAAAATATCATTGGGAAACCCTCTTTTTATAGTTATCTTGGAGCTACTGGACAAGCATTTTGCTGGATTTGCCAGATCCTGACAACACGCACAAGAGTGCAGTCCATTAACTTCACTGGGGAACTGCATGAAAGTATTTTCAAGATCAGAGCCCCTTATTCACACCTCTTGCTATCATAGGATTATTTTTATTTACTTTTATTTTATTTATTTTTGATGTGGCTTGAAGCCAGTGAGAGTGCTCAATTTAAGACTGAAGCCTTGCCCAACTGCAAAGCTGCACCAAAACATTTCTTTTTATATTTTATAAATGTGGATAGAAGATCTGATCTGAACTTAAAATAACCTTTTGACTGTGTCTGAAGCACATGCACAGGGCCAGTATGTGGCCCTTTTTAAATGAGCTGCAGGTGCTGGGGTAGTTAGTTGGTGTACACGGCACATCATGGGTGATGTGGGGGGGGGGCGATGCACACAGATCCCCCCTTCATCCTCCGATATGGAGCAACCACCGTTTTGGCCAATTGCTCTGTGCGTGGGCAATGGGTGGAGGTGGGTGGGCAGGCGTGTTTCACGGGAGCTCACCCACCCACCTGCCACAGCATTCACACGGGAGGCACCCAGGCATGGGTGGGTGCATCTCGTGTAAAAACGGCCTGTGTTTTGCTGCAAACACCTCACTCCTTTGCTACACTGTGACTTAACCAGTTATACATCATTGCACAGGGGAATGTCATGAACCTGCTCTCTACTACAGTAGACTCCCCATCAAATCAGTGAAGCTTCAGCCTGTGTGAAGTCTATGTTTCAGTACTAAAACTACAACTGTACACAAAGAAAACCAAGCATGGCAGAAGGTAAAGCAAGCAGACATCACAAATAAAGGCAGAAGACCCTTTTATTTCGCATAGACAAAATGCAAAGAGTGTCTCATTAAATTAATATTTTTTTAAAAATCAAAAACAAAATGATCCCCCCCCCCCCCTCCATTGACAGTACTCATTCTAATTAACAACAAAAGAAAAAGATTGTTCCAGGAGCCATTTTCTAATAAAAAAAATATATGTGCAAACATGTCAAAAGACTTTTTTATTTGTCTTCCCCAATCAATGTCCCTGTTAAATTCACAAATAAGGTGATTTATTTATTTTTAATTCCCCCCCCTCCCCTTATATTCTTATGTGATGGAACTTCCAGGTAAAATATTTTATTTAGTCCCCATGCACTTCATAGAAAATCAGTAAAAACACAAAGGCTTGTGAAGATCAGAAAACTGGACTTCTTGTACCCAAAAATTCAGATGTCCAGTCAGATGAAGCTCACACTCAGACAGAAAAAAAGCAGGAGAGTCTTTGCACTGTCTGTAGTTTGCATTTTTTTTTTCAAATATTTTGGCAATCTTCTTCTTTAATTATAAATATTGGAATTCAATAAAAAAAAGGTAGCTTTGATTGGATTTTTATAATTGAAAGTATTTACAGCCACTGTCCAGTCATGCTGTTTTTGTTATACCAGGGTGTAAGACTTTGCGTAGGGATTGTTTCCTTTCAAGTGGCCCCGGGAGTCCAGCAGGGATTCTTGGGAACTGCTCATTTTAGCTGCCTGTCCTAGCTCAGCCCCTTCTCGCTGAGGTAATGTTGCTACAGCACCAGGTTGCCAGGACTGTACTTCTCTTGTGGAGGATGTCTCCATAGGTATTGGCTCCAGGACTGTGGGACGCTTCAAGGTTCGACTTTTCTGAGGTTCCAAGCAGGCTTGCCCTAAACCCAGGTCTCTGTTAGTGCCTGGAACGCCTCGGTTTAACAAAAAGTCCATTCGAAGATACGGTGGCAAATGCATGAGGTCACCTGTAAAAAAAAAAAAAAGGAAAAGATTTTTAAGGTTCTCTGTTTCCATCCTGCAATATAGTGCACCTGTCCCTTCAATCACAGGGATTTGAGAATTTGGACAGATTCCATGGTCAGTTCCAAAACAGAAGATTCCTAATCCAGTCATAACAAAGAGGCAAATACAACCATACTGTTCACAATGGTTGACCTAGGATAACAATGAATTTTATTTTTCTGCCATGTTCAGATGGGCTGGATAGAAAAAAGGGAAAGGGAATGAACAAATCATTTTTGGAGGGTTAGGAAGATGGAGAGGATGAGCCCCTCCTCTTTTTACTTCAGTTCAAGAGCACCAATACCTTTGCATTCAAGTATGTGCGCTACCTTATTAGACAGAGATTGTAAAACTGAGGAGAGATGAATCAATCAAGCATGACCAAAATGGCCTGTGGGACTAGAGTGATGCTTCACAAAAAACAGTGGAAAAGGAAGCTTTAAACTTAACTTGCATACCTTGCTAACTGATGAAAAGCAGGAACAGGATCTTACAAACAATAAACACAAGGGAAACAGAGGGTTTGTTTAGCCTTCTAAACAAAGGACAGAAGGAGGACTAATGGGGTGGAAACTAAAACAAAATAAACCTGCAGGATCAGGAACATTCTCCAGAAAGAGAGGTGTATTAAGTTATAAGACTGTTTCCATAGGGAAGGGCTGGACTTTCAAGTAGCTCTGGTTTACAGAAAAGGTGAGGCAGGCTATACGAGATAGGGAGGGGAGGCTACCATGCCTTGGATAACCTTACCCCTTCTTGGGCACATGAGCCACATGATGCAGTGACTTGTGTGACTGGTGGCAGACAAATGTTTCCGCCTCCCTGGGGTGGGGTGAACAGCTGCCTGCTATGCGATGCATCCGCGGAAAAATTCTGAGGACACGTTGTGGGGTAGCCTTACCCCACATTGGTAAGGCTGCCCAGGGTGGGGCAATCCCTGTAGCTGGCCCCCTTCTGCCCACTATGTGGCGAGCTCCACAGCGGAACTGAGAGCAATGGGTGCTGGTGCCTGTTGCTCATGGCCACATCACAGCTGGGGGCAGGATGTAGGTCTGGCTGAGGGAGGCGGGACAGGGCTGGGCATCTGCTCATGTGGCTGGCACCATGGTCCTTTCTGGCTGTGATGGCGACTCTGAGAGGGGCTGACCCGTCCGGCTTCCCCAGAGCTGGCTGGCTGGCTCCCCACGCTTACTCCGCTGTGGGGCAGAGGCAATTGCCCGCAATGTGGCTGCGGAGGAATCAGGCCCTCCCCGCTCATGTAGCCTCACCCACAGTTTGTGACAGCAAGGAATAATCTCAGAAAGCTCTCCTGATTGATGGAACAGTAGAGTAATGGCAACTTGAATCCCCTGGACAGCCTCTCCCATACAGAGTCTTTAGCTGAAACTCTCTAATTTATTTATTATATATATTTGTGAGTCGCCCCATATGGCTACGGCATCTCGGGGCGACGTACAACTAAAAGCATTCGTAAAACAATTTTTAAAAACATCAACAATTTAAAAAGACATCATTAGGACAGGAGAAGAAATAAAAATAAAATAAAATAAGGGCAGGGAAGAGCTAAAAACCCTATTTAAGCTCCAAGTTTTCCATTACAGCTGCTTTGTACATTCCATCCCCACCAGCACTGTGGATAAACATGAGATATTGCTATCTGCACTTGTTGGAGGAACCCTTAAACTGGTAGGATTCCCTCTTGGGATTCACTGCAGATTTACACCCACATTTTTATCATGAAAGTTTGCCCAATCCCTTAAGAAAATTCTTTTCAAATGTTATGATTTATATAGTGCCAACGATGTGCCTGGTGCTGAACAGTTATGAAATAATAACATATTTTCATGAGCTGTTTGGAACATCAGAAATACAGGCTGGTCAGAGTAGCATTTGTTTATGGTAGCATAAATACCGCAACATTTTTAGATATCATACTGGGCTAAAAGCATTATAAAAAGATGTCTCTTTCCTCACTAAACTAAAGTTGTCCAGTACTTCAAAATAAAGCAGATTATTTCCTTTGCCTCACAAAGGACAACAATGTTATTGTTACCTAAAATAAAATGCTTTTAATCTAGCCCTGATTTAAAGGCATGGACAGGGAAATCATTGAGAGGTTTGGACGGAATGACAGTTTATTCCTGAGGGCATAGTCTGGCACCATATGCTTTGCTCTAGTTATGTTTCCAACACAGATGTATAACCTTTCTATAAGGCTAGGGACTGTCCACAAAGTACAAAGGGCAGGAGAATAGTAAACTTGTGACAACTGGGGAAGGGAGATTGCAAGTTGATTGTCACATTCAAGCATTTACATTCTCCAGGACAATCCTTTAGTGCTCAGCCACTAGCTGCCTTATGTATATTACCTTGTTCTCTCTTGCTTCCTCCCGGCTCCCCTCCTGGCCTTATTACCTCCGAATTGCCTCCAGCTTTCCTGCTCTGCTCTCCCCATATCCTAATTATTTCCATGTATCTCTCTGATTTGACTAACAGGCTCCCTTCCCCCCAAGGATCTTTCTCTTCCACCAGCCTCACGACAGTTGCCCCACAAGGGTCACAACAAATGTTTAAAAGGAAAAAAAAAAAAAAGAGTTTCAAATCACTTGTTTCCCAATAAATATTGTCTGTGTAACAAAAAAGATACGCTTGACATGTATTAAGGTTATATTTAGTATTGCTCTTAAATCTATGTGCATATAATTTGTGTGGCATATATTTGGCTTGTTGTGAGGAATCTACACTAGAAGGACAAATTGTGGTGGGGAGTGTTGAAAATGGTTAACAAGGATGACATACTTCACACTTGGATGCAGAACAGTGATTGCATGAGGGTATAACAATTATTGCCTCATATTTCCCGGATTCTTTCCACTTCAAAGCACTTTACACAAGGAATGCCCTGGGGTTAGGGAAGGTCAAAGAATGTTGGTTGAGGACAGAGACAACCAATCAAGAGGCAGCAGGAGCCAAGGGAGGGCCCAAAATTTGAAACTGGAAGTTCCGTTGGGGAGATTGAGGAGTAATGAGAAAAGGGTACCCAGCAGAGGAGCTATAGGCTTTAAAAACCTTGCATGCTGGAGAACTGTGACTGGGAGCTGTGCGTGGAGGATGGTGGGGCTGGGAAGCTACCATTGCTGAAGGAGGTCATGCTGGCTGGAGATAGTAATTATATGGGGATATTTATTTACATTTGGTGTGGGATAGATAAAGGGGTTATAAGTTTTTAATTCTAAACGCACAATCATTTTGTTTATTGAAGGATTTTACAGTTCATTACATTTTATTTGTTTTTCCTTCTTGCTAGATCCTGTTTACGTTTGTCCTCACACTGTTGGAAGAAGGACACAAAGAGTGCAGCCACATGAGCTGCAGAGGACCTGATGCCCGTGTGGCCCCGTGGCAGGCAAACACAGCCGTCACACTGCAGGGCCAGCACAGGGAGCTGGGCAGACAGCCCCCCATGCGGGGCAGCCAGGCAGGCTGATGTCCAATCTCCCACCACGGTCACACATAAAAGAGTCATAAGAACATAAGTAGTGCTACACTGGGTCAGACCAATGGTCCATCAAGCCCAGCATCCTGTCTCTGACAGTTGCCAATCTCAGGCATCTGGAAGTACCCCCCAACAGGTTACTGTCGTTCACTCCCAGCTCCTGACAGTAAGAAGTTACGTTCCCCAAAACCTATCCAGCTAACAGCTGCTAATGGACCTATCCTCCAGAAACTTGTCCAATCCTTTTTTAAACCCAGCTATACTACTGGCCTTGACCACATCCTCTGGCAACAAATTCCACAACTTAATTGTATGTTGAGTGAAAAAAATTAAAACAATTAAACCAAATTTATATAACAAAATCGATAAGATTTTGTCCAGCTTCGTTAATATTAGACTTCTTAGACTTCCTAGTAGGTAGATAAAAAATCTCCTGCGGAATTGTGTCAAGTTGGTCTGCCAACAAAAAGCCAATCCTTTCATTAAAGTCCCCCAATATTATTAAATAAGCTCTAAGGCATAAAGAGCATAAGGAATCGATACATTCCTCACGCATTGACCATATATCAGCCCAGTAAAAGGGAGAGCTCTGTGGGGGGATTTATATGTTGACCAAGAAAACTTGTAATCCGTGAGTAAAATCCTAGAGAATCCCTTGAAAATATTTGCTATCCATATGTAGCAACTTGCCCAAACCAGGAAATGAGGTACAGATTAGAGTAGCTAACCCTCCTGAAATACAACCCCAGGAAGCAATCCTAGACCCTCCACAGAAAAAAGAATGGAAATCCAGAAAATCCAATACCTCATTGTCATGAAGCCAAGTTTCCTGTAAACAAATACAATCATAAGCTTGTAGAAAAGTTATCCAGTCATTATCCAACATTCTAGCTTTACACCCTGCAATATTCCAGAATAATGGATTAACATGCCTGCACTGAATGGAGGGTCAATGTGCTAGAATACAAGGGAGCTATTAGAATTGCGCCTTAGAGCGAGAGAAGTCTATAGTCAGTTTGCCTCTGAATATATAGTTTCATTATCAAAAGTTTTATGATCTGCTAGCCTGGATTGTCTGTTGAGGTATGGAACAGTAGGCGCTCCTACATACAAAGAAAAATTAAAATTAACATTATCATCCTTAGGTTCCGAAATAGTTCCATTATCAAGGTATTCTATAATATGTTTATCCAAAAGAATCTTTTATCTGTAGTGCCAAACTCATCCCACGTGACCCACTCAGCGAAAGATAACAAATGTACAGATGAAATATTCTAGTACGATAAGGGATATGAAAGAGAAGAAAAATCTTTATCCTGACCAACCTCAGCCAATAAGTCAGCACTAGACTGGGTAAATAAACCAATAGTGAGATCCATCATAATGGCTCTAGCCTTAGAATTTTCTATCCTTTGTAAAAAAATAAATCCTGAGGCTATCAGATATTTATGGTATAGCAGCTAGCCTGCCCAATCACCATCCCTCTTTTCCTCAGACCACTGGCTTTGCAGTCTGAGATTGGACATGGGGAAAGGGAGCGGGGGGGGGNTAGGCTGCACGGAGCCCATGGGGCTTGTGGTGAGGTGGGTGCAGCAAGTAACAAAAGTCATTGCCCTCCTCCCTTCCAACTCCTTCTGAGCTAGCCACTGATCCTGTCAGCAGGCGTTTTCAGAAGTCTCCCTCTCCCAGCAGTTTGTGTTCCTAATCCATTGCCATTCTCCTCCTATTTTACCCATTCCCACACATTTACCTCCATAGTATCATTTATTTAGATTAGATTAGATAAATTTAGGTGTTATTTTTATTTTTTACCCCTCCCTGTGTTCTTTCTCCCTATCCTCCATTAACTCCTTCCTTCCTCCCACTATATATTCCATCCCGGATTCCCTTCCCCTGTTTTTGGATTTATTTAGAGTAGGAATAGATTGATTTAGGTTTCATTTCAGTTTTGTACCCCACCCTGTGTTGTTTGTTGTGAGCTGTCTGTGCCCCCCCCCCGTGTGTATCTATATAGATATATAGATATTAGATACTATAGACAGATAGTTGTAGGAGTTAGCTTAGTTATAGAGATAGATAGAGATAGTGTGTAGTGATTCAGTGTTAGTATTTTATAGTGTGTTTGTAGACCTAGGCCTTTGTAGATATAATATTCCATTTAGTTCCACAGATATATAAAATTTCCAAGTGCATTCTTTGGGTTAGAAGACATGGAGAAGGGAAGCAGGAGAGGCCAGTGTGCTGCCCATAAGGCGGGCAATGGGGCACGTGGCAGAGGTGGTAGGGGCCCTGCTAGAGGAGTGGCAGCAGCCCGAGCCCATCACCATGCCTCAAACTCCACAGGCCTGATTTTGGCCATCAGGCTTCCGAGACTCCCAGCAGTAGCACCAGCTGGGGTGTGGTTCAGTGTTGCCTTCTGCTAGCGTCCTCCACTGCCACGCAGGGCACTGGAAGGCCTGCAGTGCAGGAGGCTGCGGCTGTCTCTGCTGCAGCTACAGGAGTAGGTGCAGGTGCTTCAGGGGCAGGGTCTGAAGTTCACCATGGGCCACCATCGTCCCACATTATTGAGGCGATCCCCAGAAGTACAGGGCTGGTGGATCCCACCCCGGCTGCTAGAGACAAGGCCCGATCCCTAGGCAATGGCAGCAGGGAGAGGAGCAGCAGTAGCAGCAACAGCAGCAGCTACAGAGGGGGGCACAGGGAGAGTGCCAGCAGCATGGTGGGCATGGGCAGTCTAGCTTCAGGGTCCCAGTACTCCCCTTCGTGGGACATCACTGTGATTGGGGACAGCGAGGCAGACACTAGTCCCGCAGAGATGTCTGGAGCTGAGGCGATGGCTGTCCCTCTGAAAGCTGTGTCGTCACCATGTTCTGCCCCTCCCAGCAGCACTGGCAGCGGTGCAACACCCAGTGCAGTCCAGAAGGCAGGAAGGGGCAAAAAATCCTTGGTCTGGGCGCATTTTAAGTTGTTGTGGGCGGATGATCCCAGGGAGGTGAAGTGCACTTTGTGCAAGAAGGTGGTGAAGCATGGGCAGGTGCTCACCAACCTTGGCACAACTGCCATGATGAGGCACCTGAAGGCACAGTGCTGTGCTGCTAAGCGGGCAGGCAGGGGTAGTGTACGCCAGCGGGTTCCCGACTGCAGCGGCCAGTCGTCCGCCTCCATCAGCGGACAAGCGTCCTGCTCTAACAGCTGCCTCTAGCAGCAGGAGTGGAATTGCTGCTAGAGGGGGGCAGCAGCAGCAGCAGAAGTAGTGTCAGTCCACCATGGAGGAGCTGGGGTGGGGGCCGCTGCCATGTCCATTGACAGCTGCAGGACATGGAGGTCGGTGTGGCTTTCAAGTGAAAGCCACGCGCATGTTGGGCGAAATGATCGCCCTGGATGGGAAGCCCTTCTCAGTGGTCGGAGACATGGGGTTCAGGTGCCTGATTGGCTTCCTGGCCCCCTAGTTTAAGCTGCCATCGTGCACCACCCTGAGTTGGTAGGTGGTGCCAGCCTTGTACCAGGCTTTAAAGGAGCGGGTGAGGGAGCAGCTGGAAGGGGCTGGGGGTGCCACCATCCACTTCACCACAGAACTGTGGTCGAGCAGGAACGCTCAGCACGCCTACCTGGCAGTGACGGCGCACTGGTGGCAAGACCTGGAGGCAGCATCTGGCAGTGGCAGGAGGGGTCCCGAAGCAGGGTATAGGTGGGTCCTGCTTCAAGCGGAAGTAATGGACAGCCCCCACACATCTCGGAACATTGAGGCAGCCTTGACCACCATGGTGAGGGAGTGGGTCATGCCTGGTATGCCCTTCACCAGGGGGTGCGTGGTGACCAATAACGCGGCCAACATCTGGATGGCGGTCCATGAGCGGGGCTTCACCAGCATCCCTTGCGCCACACACCCCCTTCACCTGGTGGTCAGGGACGCTCTAGGCTTGGGGGAGAAAGGGATTGGGGCAGGCACCCTTAACTCCCTGATCGAGTGGGGAAGGAAGCTGGCTGGTTTCTTTAACCGGAGCGTGAAGGGCAGCAACCTCCTCTGGGCAAGGCCGAGCAAGGCTCCCCAGTGCACCAGCTGGTGCAGGATGTGTCCACATGGTGGAATTTGACCTTCCTGATGCTCAAGCGGCTTCTTGAGCAGAAAGCTGCCTTGCATCAGGTGCAACTGGTAATGGACAGCGGGGCACCTCCAGGGTACAATGGGGTGAAATGGAGGATCCTGGCACACACGGTCTTTGTTTTGAGCCCATTCCTGGCCGTGACGGAAACCATCTGCTCCTCCATGGCCACCATCAGCCAGGTGACCCCTCTGGTGCAGAGTCTCCTCAGGAGTCTGGAGAAATTCTCCAGGGATGGGATTGTGGCCCTCAGGGCAGGAAGCCGGCGGATGAGGTCGTTGCCCTGGTGCAGCAGCTGAAGGCAGGAATGAAGGCACGGTTTGACGAGCTCCTGCAGCAGGTGGAATACGTGTTGGCAACCATGCTGGACCCCAGGGTCAAGGACAGTGTGGCACACCAGACACCGCTCTATGGCCACTGGAAGGTGAGCTGGTGGAGAGGGTCTGGCAGGTAGAGCGGGCTCCAGAGAGTACGTGGCAGCAGTAACAGCAGGACGCCCCTGGGGATGGTGGGAGTGGGAGCAGCCACCCCCTTTCAGCCAACGGGGTCTATCCCTGTCCCCAGCCCTAACGGTAGCAGCACCAGCAGCAGGTTGAGCATCAGCAGCACCCCTATTGCCAGCAGCAGCAGCTCCTATGTGCAGGCCACTCGGGAGCATGAGTTCTTGCACAGCAGAGTATGCAGTGTGGCTGAGAACAGTGGTGGAGGTGGTGCCCAGGCAGAGTTACCTGAGGGAGTACAACAGCACCTCAGCAGCAGTGGAGACCTATTTGGAGGAGAAGCCATGCATAGAACCCAGCAGTGATCCTTTGGCTACTGCGCCGGCAAGACCAACGTGTGGCCAGCCCTGTCCAAAGTGGCCAAGGTTATCTTGTCCTGCCCACCAACCAGTGTCCCCAGTGAGCGGGTGTTCTCCATGGCGGGGGACATTTGCTCTCCACACCGCCTGAGACTGGGTCCAAGTTGGTGGAGCAGTTGCTTTTTATAAAGGTCAACCTTCCGCTGCTGGGAATCCCCGAGTTGCCCCTGGACACAGATTGATGGTGCAGTGGCACATGCCATCCCATGCCAGGGGCAGTCTTGGGACGGGGCTCCTCCTCAATCTGGGCTGCTGTTCCTTTGCTGAGGTGCTGTCCCTCCCTCCCAATGCCCGGCACCCACCCTGCCTCTCTCTCTCTCTGACTAGATGACCTCGGCTGGACTATCTGACTGACCTCAGGATTCAGGGTGGCATTGGGAAACTGTAAGCCTGCCAGCCAGCCTCTAACTAGAGGATCTCAGCCCACCTATGTGACTGGCTCTCTCTCTCTTGTGCTGCACAGTCTTTGCCAGCCTGAGTGCCCTGCCCAGGTCCCAGCCTGCCTTCGCTACTGCCTCTCATGCCACGCTGTCTGTCTGTCTGCCCTAGTGGCCTAGATCAAAGCCTGCCTCAGTCTGCCTTCTGCTCATGCCACGCTGCCTGTCTGCCCACCTGCCCAGGTGGCCTAGGTAAAAACCTGCCTCAGTCTGCCTTCTTCTCATGCCACGCTGCTTGTCTGCACTCGCCCAGGTGGCCTAGATCAAAGCCTGCCTCAGTCTGCCTTCCCATGCTCATGTCACGCTGCCTGTCTGCCCGCCCGCCCAGGTGGCCTAGATCAAAGCCTGCCTCAGCCTGACTTCTGTTCATGCCACGCTGCCCTGTGGGAAAAGCTGAAGCCCTGTTCCAGCCTGCCTACCTCTCATGCCAAGGTGCCTGTCTGCCTGCCCTGGCAACCCTGGGTGATGTGCCCCACTGGCCTGGTAATCCCGCTGCTGCTGTCTGCTGGTCCATGGGTGCTCTGCCCTGGAAAATCCAAATGTGCC
>QEPC01005694.1:1265865-1308511 GCA_003113815.1 Sphenodon punctatus | reverse complement strand
GCATCAAGTAACAGCCACTCCAGCCCCAGGACCCACCATCAGGGTTCTGGGGCCTACGTTCCAAGCAGGGAGGGCTGTCCATCCACGTCATCCAGAAGCTTCCACTCTAGTCCCAGGACCTACCATCAGTGTTCTGGGGCTGTCATTCTGCTCACAGAGAGCTGTCATTCCACCGCATCAAGTAACAGCCACTCCAGCCCCAGGACCCACCATCAGGGTTCTGGGGCCTACGTTCCAAGCAGGGAGGGCTGTCCATCCACGTCATCCAGAAGCTTCCACTCTAGTCCCAGGACCTACCATCAGTGTTCTGGGGCTGTCATTCTGCTCACAGAGAGCTGTCATTCCACCGCATCAAGTAACAGCCACTCCAGCCCCAGGACCCACCATCAGGGTTATGGGGCCTACGTTCCAGGAAGGGAGGGCTGTCATTCCACTTCATCCAGAAGCAGCCACTCCACCCCCAGGACCCACTGTCAAGGTTCTGGGGCCTACATTCCAGGCAGGTAGGGCTGTCCATCCACGTCATCCAGAAGCAATAGGGGTGCTGGTGCTGCTCAACCTGCTGCTGGTGCTGCTACTGGTAGGGCTGGGGGCAGGGATAGACCCCGCCAGCTGAAAGGGGTGGCTGCTCTTACTCCCACCATCCCCAGTGGCATCCTGCTGCTGCTGCCACACACTCTCCAGAGCCCTCTCTGCCTGCCGGACCCTCTCCACTAGCTCACCATTCCAGTGGCCATAGAGTGGTGTCTGGCATGCCATGCTGTCCTTGACCCTGGGGTCCAGCATGGTCGCCTGTCAACACATATTCCTCCCACTGCAGGAGCTCATCAAACCATGCCTTCAGCCCTGCCTTCAGCTTCCGCACCAGGGCAACCGCCTCAGTCACCAGCTTCTTGCCCTGAGGACCACAATCCTGCCCCTGGAGAATCTCCTCCAGCCTCCTGAGGAGACTCTGCACCAGAGGGATCACCTGGCTGATGATGGCTGTGGAGGAGCAGATGGTCTCCGTCAATCCCAGGAATGGTATCAGAACAAAGACAGTGTGAGCCAGGATCTCCCATCCACCCCATAGTACCCTGTAGGTGCCCCGCTGTCCATCACCAGTTGAACCTGATGCAAGGTGGCTTTCTGCTCGAGAAGGCACTCGAGTATCAGGAACGTGGAGGAATTCTACCGTGTGGACACATCCTGCACCAGTTGGTGCACTGGGGAGCCTTGCTCGGCCTGCTTTGCCTGGAGAAGGTCGCTGCCCTTCACGCTCCAGTTAAAGAAACCGGCCAGCTTCCTCCCCTGCTCGATCAGGGAGCTAAGGGTGCCTGCCCCAATCCCCTTCTCCCCCAAGCCCAGAACGTCCCTGACCACCAAGTGAAGGGATGCTGGTGAAGCCCCCCCTCACGGACTTCCCTCAATATGTTGGCTGCATTGTGCGTCACCATTCACCCCTTGATGAAGGGCGTACCTGGTGTGACCCACTCCCTCACCATGGCGGTCAGGTCTGCCTCGATGTTCCGAGAAATGTGGGGGCCTGCCACCAGTGCATCATCACTGCCAGGTAGGCGTGCTTTGTGTTCCTACTCGACCACAGGTCAGTGGTGAAGTGGACGGTGGCACTCCCAACCCCTGCCAGCTGCTCCCTCACCCGCTCCTTTAAAGCCCGGTACAGGACTGGCACCACCTGCCAACTCAGGGTGGTGCTGGCAGGCCTCCAGTTCTGCTCGGTCTATGCTGGGTTCTCCAGTTATAGTCACCATCACAGCCGGGTGTTGCAGGCTGCCAAGCATCGATGGAGCAGCAGCAGAGGCTGTAGGCACTCAGGAAGTGCCTCAGGTGTAGGCACTTCTGTTGCTGCAGACTGGCTCTCTGGAGTTTAGTTCACAAACCCCTTTCCAAGCACACTTCACCAACCAGTACAGCACCCTCTAACACCCTTTTTAAACGGGCCTCTCTCACTCATGAACATGCAGAAATCTGCATGTTCATGAGTGGGAGAGGCCTGTGTGAAGGACGTGGCACGGGCACACGCAGTGATTGGGGGAGTGTGCACGCTCCCGCCTAACATGCATCCCCACTCATTGGGGGTGAGTGGGGATGCGTGTGCGACCATGTGTATGGCCCGCCCACCCACTAAGCACACACCAGTGTGTCCATCCACCCCCCCCCAAACCATTGTCATCATTTAAAAACGGCCTTACAGGGAAAATGCAATCTACTGCAGGGAATCGCCAACACCATGTCCTACAGCATTGGTTCATTTTTCCTTGGTTTATTTTTCTCATATCATTGTACTGATTTTGATCCACTTACCTCTTACACTACCCTCAATAAAAGATTGAGCAATTCTGTTGTGGCTGAACCACTAGGGGTGTGCAATTCATTTTCGTTATTATTTTAACAAAAACTAAAATTTTCATTTTATTTTTTGTTCTTGTAATAATGAAAATGACAAATAATAATAATAAACAAAAACAATTAAAAAAAAATAATGGAAAAAAACTGAAAAACGTATTTCTGGCTATAACTTTTTTGTTTCTTACACAATTCTGATAAACCTGGAATGATTGTACCCCCAAGAGAGGGCACTATGTGCACCATATTTTGAAAAGCTTGGATAAAGGAAACTGATTTTATAAGCAATTGAATGTTGTGATTTTAAGAAAAGCTCCATACACGTTCCTGGCTACAGCTTGTTTATCTTCCAAAGTATTTTTATGAAACCTGGGAATATTATGACCCTCCCCAAGATTACTAATCCTGACAAATTTCAGAAAGATTGGATAAAGGGTCCTGATCTTATAAGACATTCATTTTAAAATGCATTTCTGGCTGTAACATTTTTATTTCCCATCTTGTTTACAAGACATTTGTCCTGAATGTATTCCACACCTTCCCTGTCATCTCTGTCAAACAACAAGATAATGTTGGATAAAGGGCCCCAATTTTATAAGCAACTGAAGTTGTCCCCTTGAAGACCATTATTCAGATATATAGCAGCACATGCAGTGCCAGTCAGAGGCAGGCACCTGGTATGGCAGGGGGAGGGATGCTGTAGGAGGGAGGATGTGGAGCAACCCAATAGACTGACAGACACATTCATTGGCCAATTACTGCATGCTTCCAGCTTTACAGGACCAATCGGTGGTGGCTTCGAGGCGAGCATAGGGGGCGGCCCTGAGGCGGGCATAGAAGGGACATAACTGGGACTTTGCGGATAGCATCCCAGAAATTAGGAGACATGGGGTAATTTCAGACGTTACGATACCATGGTCACCCAGTGAATCCCCTGTGGTGGCCGTTCGTACCGTAACGTCTAAAGGGATTTCCACCAGATGTTCACTCCAGTGAATACCTGGCAGGAATCACATTGACCACGCTTCTGGACTTCCAGCCGCCTGGCGGTTCGGAAGCATGGTGGGATCGGGCCCCAACATCTGTTACCTGCAGCCCGGCCAGATCATGGCCTCGACCATGGGATGGGATTGGGCACAGCAGCCGAATAGGCCGCTGTGCCCGCCCGTCTCCCAGAGGGCGGGCAGCTGGGGCAGCATGGGAGGGCGGGGTTGTGTGGCTGCACGTTGCGCTGCGCAGTCCTGCCCCCATCCCAATTCCCTGTAGGAATCAGGTTGGCACGTCTGAAGGACGGCTGGATTGATTCCTGACCGGGATCCATGCGTGATTCAGCGTGGTGGGCCTCCGGGCCCATCATGTCTGAAATTACCCATGGTTAACACATCCAGGCTGGCCAATAATCATCACAGTCACATCCTGCAGCACTGTGACAGAGGACAGAGAATCTCTATTGACTCTCTCCTAACCAGATGCTTCTGACTTCCCAGTAACAACTGGGGAAGAGACATTGAGGTGGTCACAGCACAGAACAAGAATATTTGGTTGACATTTCTGCTAGCCAGTTGGCATCACAAACATATCTTATACTACAGTGACATGTAAGAGAATCCCTGGCATAGGTTCATTCTCTGCATATGATGTGTAGGCTTATAAAATTGGGAGCCTTTATTACATCTTTAGAATATTTAGCAGAGATGATTCTTAAAGTGTGAGATATAGCTGTGCCAAAGTTCATGTACACTGGTTGGACTACAAAGATGTTACAGTCAGACATACATTTATAAGTTAATTGCTTATACCACCAGGACCCATCCAATCCTTCTGAAAGTTGGCATAAATAATGAACCAGTGGAGGGGTATAACACTGCCAAGTTTCATCCACATTATATGGGAAGTTACAGCCAGGAATGTATATGCAGATCTTTGCAAAATAACATAATTCAACTGCTTATAAAATAGGATTCCTTTATCTAATCCTTCTGAAATTTATTACACATTATTCATTTAATTGGAGGTACAATCTGTCTAAGTTTCATCCAAATATTTCAAAAAACAAAAACTTTAAAGCCAATTTTTTTTCCCCCCATTGAAACCAATGGAAATGGAAAACGAAAGCAAAAACGAAAACTAAATTTTGATATTCATGAAAACGAAAACGAAATATTTAAATAACAAAAACAAAAACAAAAAAATGACATCGGTCCCTGGTGCGCATCTCTGTGAACTGCTTCATTAAGGTTATCATGGAACCTGTTGCTTTCTATATATGTCATGTAAGCAGATACTGTAGTCCAATTTCTACTTACACTGTCTGTTTCAGAATTTCATTTATGAGATAAAACTAAGTTACATAAATCTATATCTTGGATTAATAACAGGCTTCAGATCTCACGACAGATGTGTATTTCAGTCACATAATAATATGCTGTGATTTCTTGATTAAAAATTGCCTAGAACAAGAGTTTAACCTCATTGAGATGATTTATATATATATATATTGCTTTATAAGAGTAAAAATATGAGAGCATTGAGGATGATGTGAAAAACAAAGGATTTCCTGTCTTGACTACTGCAAGGACTGTCTTTAATCTCTACAAAGCTTGAGTAATTTTGTTACAGCAATTGGCTGTGCTAATTGTATATATCATTTAAATACATTTCCATTAGCATATATAACAAACTCAAAAGAGTGTAAGGCCCTTTCTACGCAGACAGTCTAACACCGATAAAATGGGTGTTACATTTTATTATACATGGTACAGGGCAACACTGCAGCCCTGCAACATGGGCCCTTGTTACACGAGATGCCTTCAACCAGTTTTGCTGGGTGGAGATAGGTGGAGGTGTCTGTGTAAACACGGCGGGCGGTAGGTGGGGTGCATTTCTCTGGGTGGAGATGGGTGGAGAACACCACATGCAGCGGGTGTAGGTGCGTGCATGCTCCCGCCCACTGATGGAGCAACGGACTCCACTGCTGATTCCTCCATGGGTGGGTGGTGGGTGGAGATGGGTGTAAATGTATAATAAAATGT
Organism: Sphenodon punctatus; assembly: GCA_003113815.1. Lineage (NCBI taxonomy): Eukaryota > Metazoa > Chordata > Lepidosauria > Sphenodontia > Sphenodontidae > Sphenodon > Sphenodon punctatus. The sequence goes on along the minus strand of QEPC01005694.1, from coordinate 1,303,133 downwards.
AACACCCATTTTATCAGTGTTAGAGTGTCTGTGTAAAAAGGGCCATACTTGTTCTCAAAAAGCTAATATAGCTGTTATTTCCTTTGACAGTGAGTGCTAATTATTTTGTGTGCTGTACACAATTTCAGATTGCAATAATAATAATAATAATAATAATAACAATAATAATAATAAAAATAAATAAATAAATAAATAAATGGTCCTATTTTCAACTGAAATGAGCCTCCTTCCCTGCAACTGCCCATGATGCAGTTGATGGCCCAACCTCAAATGATTAAAACAGCTAAGGAAGTTTACAGGGAGGTAATTTTCTTCTTTCTTTCTGCTAGGATGGGAGCTCTATCTTGGGATGAAAAAAAGTCTTTGATTTCATAGAATCAATGTGTTTCTAACTGAAAAACATATTCTTTGAAATATGACCACGGGGGGCCACTTTGGCATTCTTAAATCAAGAGAGAGAATATTTTTAAGATGAATAAGGATGGGAAATCAATAGTTATGGAAGTAAAAGAAGAAGATTTCAACTGTCATACTTTGGGGCACAACAGCTATACTCTCTCTCTCTGAGTCTTTTAGATTGTAAGTCGTAGGCAGGCACCACATCCATCTCATTGTTCTGTAAAGCACCAGGTACACAGCTGACGCTATATATATATATATATATATATATATATATATATATATATATAATTAGATATATTACATTAAATTACATATATAAAAATTCTTCCCAAGAACAATTCAGCCAAATGATAAATTTTTCATGCAAAACTTTATTAAATTTTAAGATGGTTCATCACCTTTGATGCTGTAATTGCCTCTTTTCAGTAGTGTATGTGCCTTATTAGTAATGAAAGCAAACCTTTCAATTGGGTGAGCACTCAAATGCTCATGATTAATAATTCATGGCTCTAGGCTTAATTAGTACAAAAGCTATACTTTTCTAATGTAATTTAAAAATAAAAGATCTACTGAATTTGGAAACGCTGAGTCTCTGTGTCAATTCTAATTCTAAATGAGCATTGGTTCATCCTTCCTTCTAAGTGTGCCAAAACAGTACAGTGGTAGATTTCTTTAACATAATATATTCAAGCAGCAAAGTAAAATGTCGCCAAGAACTACAAGTCATCTTCCTACATGCATGTTTATTGATAATATTTCTCCTCATATTCACTGGAAGAAAAGTTTTCCTAGTCTTTTCTTTAGATCACAAAATATTACATATCACACACGTCACACAAACTAGGATTCTATGCCATGATCCTTATAAGAGAGGTATGAACTACTAAAAAAAGTACTTTACCCTTGCTTGTCTAGAATGCAGTTTGTGTGTGCAGTTTTAACAGTCCACATTACCAAATGGAAACCAATTTCACCAGAACACTCAAAAAGCATCTTTTACAAAATGGCAGCCATTTCCCCAGCAAATTTCAACATTCTTCCCAGAATAGTAAAGAATAGTAAAATAAACAGAAAAGGATCATCCAAATGTTTGGGTTAGTTAAACTGTATGATTGGAGAGGACCTTCTTTAACTGATTTATTTTTATTTGGAAATGAAACCTTAAAAAAAACAAAATAACAACAACCCCTGTGTATCCAATTAACAATAAGGATCTAATGAATCCACATGATAAAGGCATACTCTAATAGGGAAAAATGGTTAGAGTGCAGAGTTTTCAAAGAGGACTCAGTTAAAGACATAATACTATGCTATTCAAACCAGTGGGAACTGGACCACTGACTTTGGGTGTTTTCAGACGTGACTGGGCGGCTTCGCCCCGTCACGGAAATAACCCTGATTCCCCACCGGGATCACTCTCGCACGGCCAACAGATGTGCCGAGGGATCCCGACGGGAAATCGGGGAGGGGGCAGGGTCGCACGGAGCAACATCCGGCCGCATGGCCCTGCTCCCATCACGCTCCCTCGCCGCCCACCCTCTGGGGAGACGGGCGGGCGCCGCGGCCAATGCGGCTGCAGCGCCCGCCCGAACTTCCGGTTCCCCGACAGATGTTACGGGACCATTCCCCACCACAGGGTATTGACTGTGGTTGAGCGTGGTCTTGTAACATCTGAAAATACCCTTTAATGGGTAGAGAACTCCACTCCACCCTAAGCAACTAACCATGTCAAGCACTAGTGAATGGGAATTGAAATTGTCCCTTGCAAATCAGTGAATTGCTGACTGAATGGAGTCTTTAGTTAGCTCTGTATCCAATGCAGCCTTCAGGTAGTGATAAGATGGGGTGATCTTAGAAATTCAAGAAAAACTGAGCTCTCTTTGGCACAACAAAATCTCTGAAGCACAATAATACTCAGGGTAACTGAAAAATAGGTGGAACAATAAGTTATTCATTTTAATAACTTATACCTAAGACTGTGTGACTTGCTGCAGCCTCAGAGCTCACTATGGTTTCTGTCTCCCTGAGTTTAGCGTGAGCCACATGAGACATGTTGGACCTAACCTATCTGGCCTTTTTATTTTAGTATTACTATCCATGAAGACTTGCATGTCCTACACACACTAATATGGGTATCTCACTACAACTTAGCACTAATAGAGCTCTTCAAAGAAGGAGAGGCCAGGAAGAGAAAGTGGAAACATTCTCTGATTGGGTGAGAATCCAATTATGAAAGTGCTGACTAGCTAGCAGCTTGCCTTGAACTTTTCCCACTAGTGTTCAGTTGTCTATGAAACAGCACAAAGGCTCAACCTTTTGGCATATTTAAATGTTTAATTTTGAATGAAGTCAAACTGGGCAAGCTTAACTTTGGATGCATTTGATTTGTTTTGTATTGAGTAGGTTGCTGACAGTCAGATTCAATTTTTCACATATGTAACAGCCAAAGCACCAGGATATTATAGCCCATTGCATTATCTATTTCTCATAGAGATGGAGGTAGGAAATTTAGATTTCCCAATCTAGAAACTCGTATGTGCCTCCCAAGGTGGCACTTTATTTTCTGGGAAAGAAAGTGTTCTTATGAAACCTCTGTAGAGCTATATATCTGTGCAGAACCACTTCACAGCTTCTTTTATGATTCTAACATCTTTATATTCACAAAAAAAGCATTTTGTTTTATAAATTTAAAATTTAAATTTCATATAATGAAGCAATAATACTCACTGTTATTTTCATTCATAAACATTCACCTCCTGGTTGTTTATTTTATTTATCTTATTTTTATTTATTTTATTTAAAATTTATATCCCGTCCCTCCTGCCCACAGGGCAGCCTGGGGCGGTGAACAACATTCATTAAAACATTAAAACAATATAAAATTTTAAAACAATTTACAATTACAATTTTAAAATACCCCAATATGTGGGAAAAGCCCCCATCCCCACCCCCACCCCACCCCTAGCCCTCACCAAAAGCCTGACGGAACAGCCAGGTCTTACATATACGCCGAAACAGCAGGAGAGTGGGCGCCAGCCGAGCCTCCTCCGGAAGCGAATTCCACAGCACAGGGGCGACCACCGAAAAAGATCTAACATCAGTGGCCACCCGCCTCGCCCGGGGAACCTCCAAAAAGGCTCCCACGGACGATCTCAAGGGTCGCACGGGTACATGGGGAGTGAGGCGATCCCGCAGATAGGCAGGGCCTAGGCCGTGAAGGGCTTTAAAGGTTAAAACCAGCACCTTGAACCTGGCCCGGTGCTTTATAGGCAGCCAGTGCAGAGCCCGGAGCACTGGTGTCATGTGCTCCCTGCGACCCGCCCCCGTCAGGAGACGGGCCGCGGCATTCTGCACCAGCTGCAACCTCCGGACCAGCTTCTCGGGCAGCCCCACGTAGAGCGCGTTGCAGTAATCCAGCCTCGAGGTGATGAAGGCATGGATGACAGTGGCGAGGTCGGAGTCTGAGAGATACGGCCGAAGCCGCCGGACAAGATGTAACTGCCGAAACGCACTCCCCGCCACGGCCACAACCTGAGATTCCAAGCTGAGCCGCGAATCAAGGAGCACACCCAGACTCCGCACTTGAGACACCATGGGGGGGCGAACCCCCCCAACAAGAGGAGATTCAACCACCCCCAGGCTCCCCAAGCCCTCGCCCACCAACATCACCTCCGTCTTGTCAGGATTCAGTTGCAGATGGCTCAACCTCATCCAAGCCCCCACAGCTGACAGGCACTGGGAAAATAAGGAGACTGCATGGCCTGGGTCGGTGGAAAAGGAGAGGTAGAGCTGAGTGTCATCAGCATACTGATGACACTGCATGCCCTGAAACCCCCTCACGATCTCCCCTAACGGCTGCATATAGATGTTAAACAAGAGGGGGGACAGAATGGCACCCTGCGGGACTCCACACGTGAGGTCCCGGGGGGAAGACGTACACTCCCCCAAGACCACCCGGTGAGTTCTCCCGGCCAGGAATGAACGAAACCAGTCCAAGACCGTTCCGCCAATTCCAGCACGGTCCCGCAGGCGAGTCACCAACACCTCATGATCGACTGTGTCGAATGCAGCCGAAAGGTCTAGCAGGACCAGTAAGGTCTGACGACCCTGGTCCAACGCCAGACGGAGATCGTCAACCAAGGCCACCAATGCCGTCTCCGTACCATACCCAGGCCGAAACCCAGACTGGGAGGGATCAAGGAAACCGATGTGGTCCAGATGCTCCTGGAGCTGTCGTGCCACAGCCCGTTCAATAATCTTCCCTAAAAAGGGAAGGTTAGAGACCGGCCGATAACTGGCAGGAGCATCAGCGTCAAGAGATGGTTTCTTGAGCAGGGGTCTAACCACAGCCTCTTTTAGGCAGTCAGGCACCCTGCCCTCCCGAAGGGAGGCACCAACCACCCCAGCCAACAACGGCCGTAACGTCTCCTGGCTGGCTTTCACCAGCCAGGACGGGCATGGATCTTGCTCACAAGTAGTGGCACGAACAGATCCCAACAAGGAATCCACATCGGCAGGCGACACCATCTGAAACCGATCCCACAAAACAGGACAGGACGGGGCATCCATAGCCCCAAGATGATCCTCTGCAATAACTGTGGTGCCGAAATCGTGGCGGATGCGAGCGATCTTATCTACAAAGTACTCGATAAACCGGTCACAGCGGTCACTGGATTGCTCCAGGTCCAGGCGGAGGCAGGCAGGACTGACCAAGCCTTTCACCACCCGGAAAAGCTCCGCTGGACGTGACTTTGCAGATGCAATAAGAGCAGCAAAGAACTGCTTCTTTGCTGCCTGCACCGCCACAGCATAAGCCTTTAAACTGCTCTTATGCTGCGATCGATCATACTGGTCGCGAGTCCGGCGCCACCGTCGCTCTAACCGCCTGCTCTCCCGCTTCAAACACCGCAGACCCTCAGTAAACCAAGGAGACCTGCGGGAGACTCGAGAGGGCAGCGGACGCCTGGGAGCCACCCTGTCTATGGTCTCGGCCAACAAGGTGTTCCAGAAGGCTACGAGATCATCGACAGAGCGGGTGTCAAGGTCCAGGGGAAACTCCCCCAGAGCATTCCGGAACCGATCCGGTTCCATAAGTCTCCGGGGGCGGACCGATCTAATAGGTCCTGCACCCTGCCGGGGGCTATCGTGCGCCAGGATGCACGTCTTAAGGAGGTAATGGTCAGACCATGACAAAGGCTCTACAGCCTTAACTCCTACTAACTGACCCCCCGCCTCAAGGCCGGTGCAGAAAACCAAATCCAGTGTATGTCCCTCCTCATGTGTGGGGCCACAGATGATTTGGGACAGGCCCATGGTTGTCATGGAGGCCATGAACTCATGCCTCGCTCCTCCAAGATCGGTGTCAGTGTGGATATTAAAGTCCCCCAGGACCACCAATCTAGGGGTCCGGAGGATCACATCTGACACCAGATCAGCAAGAGCATGTAGGGATGCCGCCGGGCAGTTGGGTGCATGGTACACCAGCAGCACCCCTAATCTGTCCCTGGCCAAATCCAACACAAGATGGAGACACTCAACACCTGGTGGAGCCTGCACCGGATATCTCCTAAAAGACAATGCATCCTTGATAACAATGGCTACATGATATGAAAATATTAATTGGGAGGAAAGTACTACTAGAGTTTGGGGATGGCATAGCTATGCTGATTTCAGAGGGGGCAAAGTTGATTTACACCAGCTGAAGAATTGGTCCTCTGTGAGCAAGAAGGAACATTCTGTTCAATGTGGAATAACTTTAATGAATGTTATTTTGACAAATACAGTAGAAATTAAACTTGGCTAAGTAGAAATTCTTAAACTTCCGGTCCCAGAAAACAACATCTGATCCCAATTTTTAATTTATGGACTTTCACCACTTGTTTATCAATTTTCTGTCCCAGAAAATCAACTTCCCATCCCAGAGAGTCAATGGGTATTTTCAGACATTATGAGATCACAGTGAACCACGGTGAATACCCACCTGTGGTCACTGTGTCCCGAACGTCTGTTTGGCGGCCGCCAGATGTTTGCCACGGTCAATACCCGCAAGGGGTCAATTTGAACCACGCTTCCTGGGCTAGCTGGGGGAATGTCCCGGGAAGCGTGGTCAAAAAGATCCCCAGAGGGGACCAAAAAAAAGTAACGTCTGGCCGGTTGCCACGACCTGGGATCCCCGGCGGGATCCCGGGCCATGGCGCATCCGGCCTGACGCAGCGGCCGCATTGGCCCCGCCGCCCGCCCGTCTCCCCGGAGGGCGGGTGGTGGGGTGCGTGGAGGGGGCGGGGCCGTGCGTCTGCATGTTGCGCCGCGCGGCCCTGCCCCCTCCCAGATTCCCCGCTGGGATCCCCCCGGCACGTCATTCCGGCAGGGAATGAATGGGTTGTTTTCGGTACGGGGGCAAGCGGCCCCGTAACATCTGAAAATACCCAATGTTTGGTCCTGGAAAATCAACTTGTCACTTAAAAACAATAAATAAATTAATGCTAATTTTTTGGCTTTCGACATCATATACTGATAATTTACCAGGAATTGGTAAATAAAAAAATACCTGAAGTTACCAATTTTCAGGTATCCTGATTGGTACCTGAAATTGTGGGTATTACCCGCAGGTACTAAATGAAGTTCCTGTTTCTGCTTGAATTGCGGCCTTAGGCTTTAAGCCTCATAATTCCTGAATAACTTCTTAATCTAAACATCTAAAAACAAAACCATCACTACTAAAATTTAACTGAGAGTATACATCTATCTTAAACCAATGAAACATTCTTAGCTATATTTCAAAAGCTGCTACACCTCCCTTTGGCAGTTTTAAGCACAATGAAGCCTCTAATAAAACAATAAATGGATATATTTTTTTCTTACAATTTAAGCAGAAGAGTGGGATTGACATACATCTGTAGACTTTCAAAATTTGTAAATTGGACGCATCTCAGGGAGTACACAACGTTAAATAATCTTACTTCACTATCTGCAAGTATTCAAAAGAGTTTTCTCGAGTAGGAAAGTAGAAAAGAACATTTAAGATGCACAGTTTTTCTTTTATCTTGGACAGCATGCTGAAGGGGCACTGCTGTAGTGCTGGTGCTGGAACCAAGGAAGAATTAATTAACTTCAGAGATCATATATGGATTTACAGTAGCATTTGGATCCTGCAGAGTTGGTGAGTGGGAGTCCAGTTCTGACAATTCCAAGCACAGCTATACATCTGATGCTTTTCTAGTTCAATATTAATGGAGCAGCACTTGTAAAAACTTGTGACATGAACCTCCCTGTGTAAATCAATATGCATTTCCAAACTGAATCTTGGAAAATTTCTGAATAAATAATGAATGGATGATAGAAGAGACACAGTACAGGCGCTCTGTTCCCAACCTTGACTCATCATACAAGCTGCTTCATGTATTTTTAAGGTCACTTACAGACAGCGATCTCCTGTCCACTTGATGAGACAGAGAAAACATATCAAACTTATCACTCTGGTACCTACAGTTAGTAATGCTAGTGCTTGCCAATAGCTTGCTGATGAGAGTATGACCTTGAATTGAAATTCTTTAATTATGCATCATTTCATAAGACAGTTAATTGGAAGTAACTTTGTAGAACCTGGTAAATATCACAATTTATTCCATCCTGAGGTACCTTTTGATGAAAGATTCAATAGGGGGCAGAACTAAAGTCAGCAAATATGAAGATTTTTCTATTGACATTTATGGGCTTTGGATCGGACACTTTAAACGCATGTTTAAAAATGACTAAGCAGTGTCCTTTGAGATTTTCTTCTTTCAGACTGTAGTTTTGCTTCTACCAACTAGCAATTGTGGGAAGAATCTGAACCAACAAACGCTCAACTTGAAGACTTGACATGAAGCACTCCTGAAGCAATGCTCACAGCACAGTTCAATAACTAGGTCTCCTTACGTCCGGCAGTGGCAATTATTTGGCTGATGTTGACAGGGTGCATTGTGCTAAACTTGTTAATTAATCAGCTGGGGCTAAAAGTCCAGATTTCCTTATTTAAATTTAGAACATTCTAGCTGCTGGCAACGAGTGTTTTTAAATGAGAGCGGCAGGAGGGGTGTGTTTCTGTGGTCGGTATGTTGGGTGGCAGAGGGGTGCCCACGCAGGGGAAGTGCGTGAGGAGGGCTTCATACGGGCAGGTCCCGGTATGGCTGCTCCATCCATGGAGCTGGCCACTCTGGCTCACAAGGGGCATTTCAGGTTTTTCTGAGCTGCTCTGCATGTGGCCATGGGTGGACAGTGTATGGGTCACAGGAGCCTGCCTCCCCAGGCACCAACTTCAAATGAGTGGTTGGACGTGTGGAAAATGAGAGGGCCATACGTGGATGTGTCCCGTTTAAAATACCCCGGGTTTCCACAACAGAAACAAATTCTAGAAGTCAGATTTTAAGGGAACGTTTAAACTGAATGGGGAAAAACTGTAATGATAAGGACAGAGTATTAAATTGATTGCCTTTTCATACAGGGGTCACACTTGTTAGCTTGCAGAGCTATCCTGATCATGTTGGTGCATGCTGGCACAAGTTTAACATTTCTATTGCTGTGGTTTCTTATGATCCTGAAGGTCTACAATTGAAATAAGGCACTACTGTTGACAATGAAAAACAGTAGAAACTAAGGTGTGGGGCTAGTTATAGCATTAACACTTGTAACTGACCAAAAAGCCTTATTAAATGGCTGGATCATTTACAATTCCAGTGGAAAAAACTGCTTCTGGTTAATTCAGATTGACTTGACATGGCATATAAAAGTCACAAACGATGCCACATTACTATAGCAAGATGAAATGTTTCATTTGTTATGGCAGATTAAAAAGACACTTGTCAGATTAATTTAGCACACAATCCAGAACCCTCACATACGCGGTTTATGTGTGCATGCATGCATATGTGCATAACTTCCATATCTGCACACATGCCACAGTCCCATAACGTGGATGTGTGTGGGTTGCGCACGTCTGTGGGGCTTAGGATCGGCCTACCAGTCACCAAGATTAAGTCTTTTAAAAACAATTTTGGATTCAAAAAAGTTCAGTTTAAGCACATTCACAAATTTATATTATTTAAAATCAATTTTTAAACCTTGATTTAAACACTCCCTTGCAGTGTTTGCAACCTGATCATTTATCACAGCTCTAAAGCATGGTTGAAAATGATACTGACCAGAAATGGACAAAAAAAATGTAATCTCTGCTTTTAAATATAAAACTCTTTTCAGTTGTACTGGGTGAGATGCAACCAGCTCCTTAATAAGAAGAATAACAAAGTGATACCAACTTTCTTCACTCTAGTTTAAAGAAATAATGAAGTAATCAATCAGTATTAGTAATGAAAATTAGGCTTCTTCTTGTCGCTTTTAATAGCCAAAAATGTTTGGTAATAAAACAACGGGGGTGGGGGGGAAGTGTCTTTTAAACAATTTTACAGAATATATTATTTTTTTAACCTGGCAGAAAGTGAATTATGGAACAGAAATAACAGCAACTGCAAGTGAAAACCATAGGACAACCTTTAAAACAGTAGCTCCCAAATTGTGGATTGGGACCCCAAGTGGGGTCATTTGATAGACTTTGCAAGCTTTGTTGCCTTATAGGGTTATGGAATTATATTTAAGTTTCAAAATGGGGTCATGCAGGTAAGAAGTTTGGGAACCATAGTTTTAAATGCATATTACAGGATACAATAGTGGTATAGCTATAAAACAAAGGCCAATAAGATTTTTAATGGTATTTGTGAAAAGGAAATGTAGGAGAGTCATTTCAGAATCAAGACACTTATAAGGGTTCTCCCACAAAATACAATGTTCAGATGTTTCCTGGAAAAAATGAAAAAGTTAATATCTCAACACTCTTATTAACAACCCCCACCCCCGCCCACGCATTCAACTGTTATCTCACTTGTCTGCTTTGATTTATATTCTCATATAGTTTCCTCAGCACTAGCCCTCTGCTCCATTTTACTCCTTTATGGAGTCAGGCTGATGTGTTGTATTAGTCTTGGAACTGCTTCCTGCAAACAAAACCTTGATTAAAATTTTTCTCTGTTGTATTTTAAAACACACGATGGAAATATATAGTTGAAAATTTTAGTATCAACCACTGTGTTATCCAGTTCATATATTTCTGCTTGAATCCATAAAGTTTGTGAAGGTGGAAGAAAGTGAAATAAGTACTTGCATAACTAGCACTAAAAGATGATAAAGTAAGTAGCCCAAAGAGCTGGTTGCTGCTCCTGAGCATACCTCCTACAGCCACTGAATGTTGATAGTTGAAAAAAGAAATCCATACCCTTTTACAACAAAAGCAATTGGAAATGATTCTTCATTGCCTTTCCCCTTGCAAAGTCATTTACACCATTCTGACTTGGAAACATCTGATCAGTACTTTTGGCATAGGTTTAAGTAAACTGTCCAGCGTGCATGTGAGACAACAGCAAATCAAGCCCAGTGTTTGGATGACAAAGGCTGTTTTTACACGAATGCCACCCACCCATGAACACCCATTGGATGGGTGCGAGAGCGTCCTTATAAACATCAACAGGTGGGTGTGTGCGCTCCCACGACCCACCCACCAACACCCACGGAGCAGCCAGGAAGGAGTCGGCATGCTCCATAGATGGAGATGGGTGTTCAACACCCACCAGTCCATGTAAACGGCAAAACAAGCACACCCATGGGAAAGGTCCACCAAAACTACTGAGACACAACTAGAGAGGCCCCGCAGGAGCTCGCAAGCAGACACACCCACTGGGAGAGACGTCCAACTCCCACTCGGGAGCCCTTAAAGGAGAAGTCCATGAGGACATGGGTGCGCCGGCTCTCAACATGTCAGGCAGAAAAGCCCACGACAATACAAAGGGATCCAGTGCCGCGCCACACACGGGAAGGGACAAGGTAAGCAGAGGGACCCCAGGACGTCCAGGGGAGGGGGGCCCAGGCCAACAGCACTGGGGGGGGCAGGATGGCTACTGACAGCACACCCTTCCTGACACAGGGCGAATGGACTGACAACAGGGATGCCCTCCAGGAGGTGGAGGAATACGATCCAGGTAAGAGGAACACCACAGGACAGGGGTGGGGTGGAGCCCGGGCAACAACAACAAGGGTCCCAGTCAAGAAGCACAGCCAAACTGACAGATCATATCCACTCATGCAGCTCAAGGGGACCTGGAGGCACACAGGTTGGAGAGGGTGGTGGCCCTGGAGGAGGATGTGGAGGAACCCGAGGCCATCCTGGGGCCTGGCGACCTGGAGACCAATGGTAGGTACACACAGATATGGATATGGGGGTGGGAGACGATGAGGTGACGGAAGGTGGACAGAGGCATGGCAGCACTACAGACCACAACCTCACCCAAGAGACAGCGAGGGCCGGGCTGAGGGGACAGAGAGGAGGGAGTCCGGGAACACCATAGAACAAAGGGCGGGGACAGCACAGGGGAAGGGCGGAACACAGTCGTGGAGGAGGGACAGGGGCATGATGGGGATGGGTGGGAAACACAAGCAGGGATTGGGGGAGCAGGGAGGGGGCCAGAACCATATGCCCAAGCGGACATGGGAGCAAAGGGGGAGACCAATAACAGAGCCAGAGCCTGGGAGGGAGAGGCCAGGGGTGAGAGTGGTGGGGGCGAGATATGACAGCGCAGTCCCGGTGTCATGTATCCTGTATATAGGCATATATTTTTTGACCATCTGTGTTTCACTATATTGGAAACCAGAATTGGCCTCTCTGTATGATGACTTCCTAAAGAGCTGTCCTATAGTGACCTTCCTACTAAACTCTTGACCAGATACTGGAATAGGAGATGTAATCAGCCTGTATATTTCAATAGGAGATGTAATTAGCCAGTCTGCCTCTTAAAGAAATCAACATTTTTTGTTGACCTGTCTCATATCACTCCCAAGCAGGGAAGGAAGAGGCTTGTTTGTTTGGAGTTTACTCATTGTTAATCCTATCTTAGATGATAGACACCTGTTTTAGTATGCATCAACAGGCTTCTTACTATGTACTTTGACAAAGCCCTTCCTGTCAGCAGTTTTGACCTGATGTCATTTTTAGCTGACTTCCAAGCAATTTTCATTCCATAAGAAGGGAGAGGAGAAATGGATTTTTCAGAAACAGTTCCTTCCTTGGAGCATTTCTCACATCTATATGACAGTATGGGACAAAGGACTGGGTAATATAATGCATTGAGTCAACCATAGCAATAATACTTAGAGCATATGTTATATCTTACAGAGGTTAAGATCTTTGAACTTGTAATAGAGCTGTTCCTTGAACAGAAATGTCATCTTAAATCATGTATTTTAACTGACAGTTTCTTTTGTACTATGTCTTCATTTGAACTTAAGTAAACTGTTTCTTTATATTTATAATATTCTTAAGTCTCATAGCTTCATTTGTAAATGAATTGTCTTTAGAATACTTTGCTGAGCAGCTGGCTTATTAGCATAGCGTAAACTGAGTTTCCACATATTCGAAAAGAGCATCCTATATTCAGACCAGATCATGCCAGGCCTGGGCCACTAAGCGAAATTCCCTTTGAGGAAACTGAGGCACAAGACGACACCGGGAGTCAGAACAGATGAACAGGGGAGCGGGCCTCATCCCGCATCTAAACACAGGTACCCTTCCTGTTCACAGAGGAGCAGCCCGGCCCAGCCAGAGGAGCAGCCACCAGAAGCGCGGAGAGGAACTAGGAGATGTGGGCCCACATCTGGCGGAGGAGGGAGGAATTAGGGAGGAAACTGCTGGCGGAGACCAGGCAGCTGGCAGAGACACAAAGCAGGCCCTGAACAGGGAGGCGGAAAGGGACCTGAAGTAAATGACAGCTATGTTCACCTGGTTCTGCACAGAGCACCTGTGGGACAGGCACCAAGCTGCCACCTTCCTCTGTGAGCAGCACCTGGACAGGAAGGAGAGGGCCCATGTCACGCTAAAGGGAAGCACCCCAAGGGCCTTCAGATTGACAGAGGATGCCATGGAGGCCCTGAGGCACATCCCCCAGCATGACACGGATCCAGCAGTCATGGCAGGAGGGCAGGCAGCACTGCAACACCACGGCACCCTCCCACAGGTACAAGTGCCCCCTTCCTACTTCCTCTACCAGCCCCGGTTTCCCCAACAGCATCCCTACCCCAGCCTAGGCCACATAAGCCCCCTCCCCCCATAGCCCTCCAACAACAACAAGGGGGCCCCCCCGGCCAGCCCACCTCACTCCCGGTTCCCCTCGAGCACCCTCCACGACCCCCCCCCTCCTGGGCCCCCAACCACTGTAGAGCAGTTTAAAGGCCTATGCTGTGGCGGTGCAGGCAGTAAAGAAGCAGTTCTGAAAGCCCTTATTTGAACTTAAGTAAACTGTTTCTTTATATTTATAATATTCTTAAGTCTCATATCTTCATTTATAAACGAATTGTGTTTACAATACTTTACTGAGCAGCTGGCTTATGAGCATCTGCAAAGTCATGTCCAGCGGAGCTTTTCCGGGTAGTGAAAGGCTTGGTCAGTCCTGCCTGCCTCCACCTGGACCTGGAGCAATCCAGTGACCACTGTGATGGGTTTATTGAGTACTTTATAGATAAGATCACTGGAATCCGCCATGATTTCGGTGCCACAGTTATTGCAGAGGATCATCTTGGAGCTATGGATGCCCCGTCCTGTCCTGTCCTGTTTTGTGGGATCGGTTTTAGATGGTGTTGCCTGCTGATGTGGAGTCCTTGTTGGAATCTGTTCATGCCACCACTTGTGAACAAGACCCATGCCCCTCCTGGTTGGTGAAAGCCAGCAAGGAGATGTTACAGCTGTTGCTGGCTGGGGTGGTTAGTGCCTCCCGTTGGGAGGGCAGGGTGCCTGACTGCCTGAAAAAGACTGTGGTTAGGCCCCTGCTCAAGAAACCATCTCTTGACGCTGATGCTCCTGCCAGTTATCGGCCGGTCTCTAACCTTCCCTTTTTAGGGAAGGTCATTCAGCGGGCTGTGGCACAGCAGCTCCAGGAACATCTGGACTGCATCAGTTTCCTTGACCCCTTTCAGTCTGGTTTTCAGCCTGGGTATGGTATGGAGACTGCATTGGTGGCCTTGGTTGACCATCTCCATCTGGCATTGGACCAGGGTCGTCAGACCTTACTGGTCCTGCTAGACCTTTCGGCTGCGTTCAACACTGTCGATCATGAGGTGTTGGTGACTCGCCTGCGGGACCATGCTGGGATTGGTGGGGTGGTCTTGGACTGGTTTCATTCATTCCTGGCCTGGAGAACTCACCAGGTGGTTTGGGGGGAGTGTATGGCTTCCCCTCAGGACCTCACGTGTGAAGTCCCGCAGGGTGCCATTCTGTCCCTCCTCTTGTTTAACATCTATATGCAGCGTTAGACTTTTTCTACTGATCCAGGTCACACAGTCTCCTTATTTTCCCAGTGTCTGTCGGCTGTGGGGGTTTGGATGAGGTTGAGCCATCAGCAATTGAATCCNGGGGGGGGGGTTCGCCCTCCCATGGTCTCTCAGGTACGGAGTCTGGGTGTGCTCCTCGATTCACGGCTCAGTCTGGAATCTCAGGTTGTGGCTGTGGTGGGGTGTGCATTTCGGCAGTTACATCTTGTCCGGCGGCTTCGGCCATATCTCTCAGACTCCGACTTCGCCACTGTCATCCATGCCTTCATCGACTCGAGGCTGGATTACTGCAACGTGGTCTACGTGGGGTTGCCCGGAGGCTGCAGCTGGTGCAGAATGCCATGGCCCATCTCCTTACGGGGGTGGGCCGCAGGGAACACATGACACCTGTGCTCCGGGCTCTGCACTGGCTGCCTATAAAGCACCGGGCCAGGTTCAAGGTGCTGGTTTTAACCTTTAAAGCCCTTCATGGCCTGGGCCCTACTTATCTGTGGGACCGCTTCACTCTCCATGTGCCCATGTGACTCTTGAGATCATTCGGGGGAGCCTTTTTGGAGGTTCCCCAGGCAAGGTGGGTGGTCACTGATGTTAAAACTTTTTCGGTGGCTGCCCCTGTGCTGTGGGATTCGCTCACAGAGGAGGTTTGGTTGGCCCCCACTCTCCTGTTATTTCAACGTTTATGTAAGACCTGGCTGTTCCGCCAGGTCTTTGGTGAGGGGGAGGGGTATGGTGGGTGGGGTGGGAGTTTTCTTCCCTGCATATTTGTGAATTTTAACTGTTTTAATTGTTTTACTGTTTTTATATTTGCTGTTTGCTGCCCCGGGCTGCCCTGTGGGCAGGAGGGGCGGGATAAAAATGTTGTATGTATAAATAAATAAATAAATAAATAAATACATTCCTGCACCCCCAGCCACCCAGCTGCCAAAGCAGGCCATCCCACATGCACAGGGAAGCAAAGGGAACTGGTGGTTGCCAAGTGACATGGGTGGAGGGGGGAACACGGGACATGGTACCCACCTGGCCACGAGGAAGGGCTGTGAGGTAGCACGGGAGCTGGAGATGGATACAGGGAGACCAGGTATGGGAGCACAAGAACTGGGGCACAGTAAATGGGTAACTGCTAGCTCTAATGCTGAGTGTCCAGTCCACAGGAGCAATCACCAGACCACACAGTGGAATGGCTGGCGGAGGAAGGAGAGCTCGGGCCAGGCAGCCAATGGTCACAGCTGGCAGCGGCTGCCAAGGCCCACAGACCACCATACCTGGTGATGCCATAAAGAGGGGATGGTGAAGATCCTGAAAAAACTAACCCTAATCCCTGTAAATATTCCCCAAATATAACAATATAATAGAACATATCTGTCTGTCCTGGAGTCGGTACAGGGGAATGCATGTGAAGCGAGCGAGCCAGAAACAGACCACAGTGGTGGCTAGTGCCAGGGAGGCGGGTGCTAACAGCTGCGGGGCAGGCAGGGCCGGCAGCTCACACCTGTACCCAATTGAACAGGTGCAACCTGGAGGGCATAGTCAGGGACACGGATCGCCGGGCACAGAATGGGATAGAAGGGAGGGATGTAACTGCACCCTGCAGAGACCAGGTAACCACCTTGACCATCACCAGCCTATCCCCACCAACAGGAGGTGGTCATGCAGAGGGGCGACCAAGGGCTATCACCACCCTGTCCACGACAGCCAGCCATCACTGCCAGGACAGGTCAGGGCGCACAACAGGGTGCCATACCACGCAATCACAGCATGTGTAGAATGGTGTGCAAAAACACGCAAACACCACCATGGCCCATTGGGCCCCAGTACAGGGGATAGCACACAGGAGGTCGGACAGGGTGTCCATAGAACAAGTTGGTTGAGTGCAACAACAGGCAGCCCTGCAATGGCATGGGAGATCCTGGACCCACGGCAGTACCACACTGGTCAATGGACTGGGGTGGGGGTCCACACATGACTGGGCAAACAAGATAGAGGCAGGAGCAAGGGTAGACAGCACAATGTATTGGGGCACAGTGTCCGGAAATACTGGGTAGTTGAACTGGGGCAGCCTAAGGGTAACCATCAGTTCCCGGCCATTTGGGCAACCATGAGCCTGCAGAGTGCGCCATGGTTCTCCTCAGAGATTCACCTGAAGACCCCACCTTGAACATGCTGGTACAGGGGCCTGGGCCCCATCTCTGTACATGGGGGGGGGGGGGGGGGTAAATAGTCCAAGGCAGCCCTACCAGTCTCACAGATGTTATGGAGCACACAGGCCACCAAGACAAGGATGGTGTGTGTGTGTGTGTGTTGCAGGTTAAACTGGCTCTGGTTAAGCAGAAGGCGCCACCGCATCTTGAGCAGGCCAAAGCTCCACTACACCACGCACCTCGCAGAGGCCAGGCACTCATTGAAGAGCACCCTATTGGAGGTGCAGGCCATGGGATAGGACCTCATCAGTCATGGGGTCAGAGGGTAGGTGGGATCCCCTATGACAACCGAAGCCATGGAGACACCCTCAATCCTCCTGAACATGTTCTGGGCTATTGCCCCATCAAACATCTTGGCAAAGAATGGAGAGGAGCGCAGGATCCGAGCATCATGGCTCCTCCCCGAGTGGCCTGTGTACACATCAATGAACAGGCATCGGTGGTCAACGACTGCATTTAGGTTCACAGAGAACGCTTGCTTCCTGTTCAGATCATCGATCTTGGCATTGGGGGAGGAGGAATATCGGTATGTGGGTGCTATCGATGGCTCCAATGCAATGTGGGAAGCCCATCACCTCAAAGTCTTGGGTCACTACCTCCAGGTCCCGGAGCTGGATGACCTGCTCCAGGAGCAGTTCGACTAGGAGGTCGTGGACATTGTGGAGTGCCCTGTTCACAGTCGCTCACCACACACCGAACTGCTCACCTACGCTCCTGCAGGAATAGGGAGTTGCCAGGTACCACACTGACATCACAACCCGCATACCCGAGGGTAGGGGACAGCACATGTTGGTTTTGTTCCTGCGGAGGTTGAGGCCGAGGATCTCAGCGATCCGGGTCAGCAGGGAGCGGGTCATCTGGAAGTGATCAATCCACTCCTTGTTGGTCCAGGTCGCAAGCATGTTCTCCCACCAGTCATTTCTCCGAGACCATGTCCAGGCCATCCATCATGTGGGTAGGGTCACCCGATGCCCATACATGTTGAGGGGCAACCTGGAGAGAATGAGGCAAATGTGGTGCGATGCTGCCGTCCCCACCATCGCTTCACGCCTAGTCTTGATCCGCTGCACCCATCGAACCGTTGCCATGCGGCACAGGTTGGCTGCTCTCTGGTGGCGTAGATCATGGGTATACCAGCTGGGGGCTGGGTAAAGGAGGTCAGCCATCTGCTTGAACACCTGAGCCAGGAAACTGAAACATGCTGCCAGGATGGCAATCAGGTCAGTCCGTACGTGTGGGGATCCCACTACGAGCATTGTGCTCCCACCACCGTGACCTCTCCCCGTGAACCCAAGTATCCACCCAATGACTGCCCACCAGCCCCCAGCCAGACAACCCACCCTGTGCTCGGGTACCCTGAACCAGCTAGCCATCCTGTGCCGTCACCCCTCGCACACACCCTCTCACCTGCAGGCAGCACTCCACACATCCAAAACTGCTCCCACTCACACCCCATGGTCACACACCCTTCCGTGCCTCTATCACTCTCCACCCCCCGCTGCTTCTCTCCTTCCACTCCTTCTATTGCTCTCACTTCACTCTCTCCTCTCCACAACCACTGCACCAACACGCCACACCCTAGCAGTCGGTCCGGCTCCCTTATGTGGATGGGTGCTGGGTCGCTGGGCCTCTGCAGTTGGTGCAGCGCTGTGGGTGCAGTATGCACACCTGTCCAGGGTCTCCTAGATGCTTCCCCATTGCACTGGGCATCAGCTGTATGCGAGGCTGATGCATCATCCATCAGCGGGTGCCCGTAACTGGATCACCTTGCCAGCTCAGCCCTACACCATGCTGCTGGAAACCCTGTGGCAGTGCAGCAATGTTTAGCTGTTGGTGAATCTCCTGTCCCATTACATGTGGCTGTTGGGGCACCCCTTTGGGGGTGTGGAGTACCAGAGGCATGCCATGGAGCATGGTTTCTCACCCCTCTGCTGTGGGCCCCCACCCGCCTTTGTGCTGACATGGGAACCCTGGGTGCTTGCTGCTGTTCAGCAGGTGGCCAGTCAACAGGAGTTCAGTCTGGACCTCCAGGCCGGTGGGCTGTATATGGCAAGCTGCTATGCCTGTGCCCTCCTGTGTGCCTGTGGCTTTGCATGCCCTCGATCTGATTGCCAGAACCACCTTGGGGAGCTTGGCTTGCTTCCGTCTGATGTCGGTGGGCCCTTCCTGACCAGTCGGCCCACAGCGCTAGAGAGGGCTGCCTTGAGAGCCGTGCTGAGCCATTTGGATGTCGGGGCAGCTGCTGCCATGGGACACCCCCTCCCCCCTCCTGTCCTGCTTCATGGTGGATGCCCATATGCATGCCTGTGGCTACCGCCGTGGCCTCTTCGCCTGGGGATGGTCTTGTCCAGGGGTCCTTGTATCCCGAGCGCCAGGTGCCTGCACTGTGATTCAGCCATTGCTGCAACCTTCACCATGGATTCCCCCTCCCCATGATGGACCAGCGATACTGCTCCCCCTTGGCCGTGCTAATTGCTTCCTTTCACCTGCGTGACCCATCCGCCTCCCCATCTGTCTCCTGCGGTGCATTCCATGGATCTACCTAGAGCTGCTTTCCTACCAGGTCTGCCTGCCAAACCCTCAGACACTGTGAACCGGTTGTACTGCTCTTCCAGTGCATCCTGCGGTGCTCCCCCCTGTTCCTGACATCTGCTCTCCCTGGCTGGTGTAGCATCCTACCGGTCCATGTGCCAATAAAGGTTGGCATTGCATAGCTGCCTCTGTTCTCTTGCTGTGGCTGCTGTAGGTGCAGTGTCACGGGTGTGGTTTGTGGGGGTCAGGCCTTGGGGGGGATCGGTGTGCTGTTACGGCAGTATGGTTGCTCCAAGGGGGGCACCTTGCCATTGGCAAGCTGGGTGTGCTGCTGTTATGGCTATCCGTACCGGGGGAGTGTGGGGATATCAGAGTTCTGACGCTGTTTGGTGCCTGTGCACCTTGCAGGCTCCTGCAGCTCCTGGTTCTTCTTTGCTGGGTGTTACTGTGCTGCAGGGCCCTGCCTTTCTCCCCCTTCATTTGGCCTGGGGGTTTGGGGTCCACGGATGGTGGGGCCATGGGGTGTGTGGCTGGGTACTGTGCTGTTCTGTTGGGGTTGCCCGTGCACCCCTGCACATACATATGGGGGTGGTTCCTAGCTCTTCTGGGTGGGATGTTATGTGGTGTGGGCTCTTGGCTCTCTAGTGTGTGCTCCCTCCACAGTCTGTCGTTTCCTGCCCTGTTGTTGCTCTCCCTAGCTGTGTTCCCCTGGCTCTGGGAGCCCTGTGGCATTTGTCAGGTCTTTGCTGTCTCCCACAGCAGCCTTGTGCACGGTTGGCCGTGCATGGCTCTGGGTGCCCACTATCATAGCCCTCTGTGCCACAGGAATATTGTATATCAAACTGAATACAGCTTCCAATGAGAGACTATTCCTACCTTAAACTCAAGTCCAAATGCCCCTATGGGTACTTTTAGGCATCAAGGAAAGTCCCTGTAGCTGGGGACAGCTCATTATTGGGGCACAAATGAACTGGCCCCCACCCCATAACCATTGTACCCCCCCAACCCCATAATTAGTTCATGCTTTCCCCCCTCCCACTCCAACCCCTGCCCCCCTCAAATGTGTAGAGCAGCAGTGCCCCCTCCAGTAAGTCCAGCCTCCCGATTCCCCTCTCACCTACCCGTGTGGGCAGCCCGGCGGCTCACTGGCAGCTGGAGCAGCGGAGGCTGAAGTGGCAGCTAGCTGCAGGGCTGCTTCCGGCGGGCTGCACACTCCCACCACTCTCTACTCTCCCTGGGAGGGTGGGCGGCCATCTTAGAAAGCCTTGCCTTGTGCAGCTGCAGTCTGGCGGCGATGGTCCCTCACAAGGCGCTGTGGCTTGAATTTCCTGGGGCCGCTGAGGGAGGCCTTAGGATATTCAAGCTGCAGTACTGCGTGGGGGACCATCACCACCAGACTTCAGCAGCACAAGGCAAGGCTTCCTAAGGCGGCTGCCCACCCACTCGGGGACGGTAGAGAGTGGCAGTAGTGGACAGCCTGTCAGAAGGAAGAAAAAAATGTAACCGGACTCGGCGGCGCCTGGCAGCCCTCAGCATAAAGTCAGGGTTGCTCAATGGGCACTATGTACCTGCTCCTCCACATGTCCACCCAGTGAACATGTGGAGCGCCCATGTAAAAGTGGTAGTGGGAGGGTGCGTGTTCCCATGACCCACCCATCTCCACCCATCTTCATGCATGGAGTAACTGGCAAAAAAACAGGTTGCTCTGTGCGTGGAGTTGGGTGTGCGCCTGTTGCATGTCTCCCACCATGCACGATCTCTGCAGCAGCACAAACATGGACCACCCATCATGGTCCGTGTAAAAATGGCCAAAGAGTGGGGGGGCGAGGGGGGGAGAGAAGCAGGAACAAAACAGCTGTTTTCTTAAGTTAATGCTAGCTTTGAGTCAAACCTCTAAGTCATTAGGAAATCTTCAGTGGCTGAATTCATATCAGGTTGAGTTACTGCTGCAGCTCTGTGGAATTTTGCCAGCAACTTTTCAGCAGATACTGAATCTCAAAATAGATTTCCCCTCCACACTGAAGTTAGATCTGCACCTGGTAGAAGAGTGAAACCTCAGCTTCAGCATCTTTGAACTCATCATATATCAAGGGGGTGGGGGGAGAGTTCACCTCTTTTTTGCCTGAGCTGCAAGGCTAATGTTTGGAAATAAATGAACCCTTTAACCTTTATATTACTGTGCACTTCATATTTTTTTCCCTCCTTGTGCTGAGTAGTCTATTTCTTACCCATAACGTTTGACTACTGCAAAATAAATTTCTGTCCATACTAACCTCTAACTTTCACCTTCTGCTTGGAATAATAAAACAGCACTCCTCATACAGTAGGTAATATTCCAGTTTAAGGGCCCCAGTGAGCCATTATTTGATAATAGCAATGTCATACACTAGTTTTATTTTATTTAATTTA
Source organism: Sphenodon punctatus (assembly GCA_003113815.1). NCBI lineage: Eukaryota > Metazoa > Chordata > Lepidosauria > Sphenodontia > Sphenodontidae > Sphenodon > Sphenodon punctatus. The sequence goes on along the minus strand of QEPC01005694.1, from coordinate 1,281,192 downwards.
TTTAATTTAGTTTAGTTAGTTTGTTTAGTTAGTAAGTTCAGTGTTTTTTAGTCAGTATGCTGGACATTCACACTATGTGGAACAAGGATCATTATTTGTAAGATTTAAACCTATTTAAGCCAGAAGCTCTGGATGATATTTATCATAAGGGAAGAAGGCGAACAAGGAGAAGAAGAAAAAGTGTCACCCTGTTTACAACAGCAGCAAATTATTCCTCTCTTGCTGCAATAAGAGTGCCCTATGAGGTTCTGGGTCACTTTGAGAATAAGCACATGATTATTGTTTTGTTCCCAGCCATGGCACAGACTTGTAGAAAGCCTTTGTTTCTCTTTGTATCAGATTGCATTCGGTGGCACCAATTCATACGTTTAGATTTGTCTGTCACTGGTTATTTAAGAAACAGAATAGCCTGTAGGGCTGCTTCAGTGCTCCAGCAATAACCAGATAGTGGGTGCAATTCGTCACTCGTTCTTCTATTCCCCGACTTTATGCTTTTCTGGTAGGGTAGAGTTTTGTGTAAATAAATTTTGGATTCTGGCAGGAATCAAACATTGCTAGGGTTGAACATCTAGTTGTGGCTTTCTTTTTGCTTTCCAATCTTGGGATTTTGTATTTCTGTTTGAAGGGGAGAAAAAAATTGTCTACCCAGATTAAGGGGTGGTCCTAGCATTTCTTCCAGTCCTGGGACCCAGTCAATTGTGCGGCTGGCTCTCTGTGTGAGTTTACAGGTTGCCTGTGAGAAATGTTATGGGAAATAAACTGTCTATGTGCCTAGTGAATCTCCTAATATAATAAATCTTGTGAACTTCATCAGCATGTCAGGCTACAGCTTTCTTAGTGCCTCTGGGAAGCTGCTGTGATTCTGGAGTTTATTAACTAGCACGACACTCAGTTTAGATTCAAAAGTTAAGAAGTTAAAAGAAGGGGCACTCAACAGGATTTTGATCCAAGTTAACTTGTCTGTGAAGAAACAGAATGGGATTTTAAACTTCAGATTTGTCATCAAGGTATGTGGTGAATAGAGTATCCCAGTGGGAGAGGAGAGCTTGCTGTCAGTCAGTCAGTCAGGTTTAGGGTGGGTAATTTGTCCGTAATAAAATCTTGGAGGATGGAAAGATTATTCACTGTCTGTCTTACACTAATCATCATGAAGCTTAGAACCTGATGTTTGTTTCGAGCTAGCATGAGTTATCAGTTTGCTGATCACAGCAGCTTGAATGTAGCTGTCTAGCAATGTTTTATCCACACTAGCTGTGTCTGACAACATTTCATCCCCTTATGACTTACATTGCTGAGGAGTCTAGTTAAGCAATCTGCCTGCCAGTGATTTAGAGCACTTGTCCCCAACACGTCTCTTTCAGATTATCAGTAAAACCTTAAAAAAAAAAAAAAAGACAGACAATTTGAAAAAATATGGATGACTAGGAAAACTCTCTTCTGCATATCAGCAAGAGTGGTGTAAAAGTCAGCCCTATTCCTGAAGCCCTGGCTGATAATGAATGGGCAGACCGGAGGAATGATCTTGCTGCCCAACAGAACCTTGATTGGCCAGAAGACTACCTGCACTGTACTTCCTGCTTCCAGCTCTCCTCCCATCAGAGGAAATGGAGCAGAAGGGTGCACTGTCAAATGGGGGAAGAGACTGCAGAAGAGTGTAGCAGATTGTTGTGGGTGAGTCATCACAGGATGAGGCCCACAGTGTGTCGACACTCAGCTACTGAGTCTGAGCAGTAAAAGTGAGAATATCGGTATCAGATTACTCCTATACATCCGATAATTGGGTATACTGGATTAATCCAATAATTTGATAATCACCGGTATCAGCATACCGTTTTTTTAACATTGGCTGCTTTACCATTTTTTTACATTGCGGCCATTGAAGTAAATGGCCGCAATGTAAAAAAACCCAGTAAATTGCCGGGGAGATTCAATACTGATAAATCCGGTATCCGGTATTCTCCCCGATGTCCCACCCCTACTGAGCAGGTCGTTAGTAGGTTAAGCTGGGGCTCAAAATAGTGAGATCAGGTGACCAGTAGTGGGTGGGTCACAAGACCCTGGCTGAGTCTTAAGAGGGAGAACAAAGGCCAGTCAGTGAGTAGTTAGCTTGATCACAGCAGGGTGAAGAGCTCCTGGAAATAGCTTGGAGCCACCCTGGTTAGGGGGTAGGTGGGATCCGACCCCACCCAAGGAAAGGGAAAGGAGTTCAGGAGAGCCATAGGGCTCTACTAGCAGGGGGACCAATGAGCTGGCCACTCTGCAAGGTTCTGAGATAGCACAAGGTTGCAAGGGGGGTGGGTGGGTGGGTGGGGTGGATGAGCCAGCAATCTTAGTGCTATAAGGAGATGCAGGGGGGCAGATGAGCATTCTCGGAAGATGTAAAGTTGCAGGGGGGCAAATGAGCCAGCAACCACACTCTAAACCCAAGGGTTAATAAGACGAGACCTACCTAAGAACCCCTAGCTTAGGGCAGGGCAACCCCCAGGCCTGGGTGAGAGATAAGTTGGGGAAATAACAGTTGGGATCCCACCATAGGGTAGGGGACCGAAGACCAGCAAAAGCTTTAGAACCTCACCCCACCAAGGAAAAGGCAGGGGACGGGGGTGTCACTGAAAGGTCAGGGCCAGAAATAGGAACCTTGACCCCACCTAGGGACAGACATACGAGGTGCAGGACATAAGAGAACCCCAGGGCATGGAAGATTCCTGGAAGCTCCAAGCTAAGAGCGCGGCTAATACTTGAGCTTAGGGATAGGGCAAGGCCTACCTGAGGTGAGGGGGCCAAAGAACAGCATAGGTTGCAGGGGGATGGACAACTGATAAGGCACCCTCATTGTAAATCCAGGGCTGCTAGTCAGAAAGACATCTGCTTGAGAACCCCTATTTTAGGGAAGGGCAACCCCTAGGCCTGGGTAAGAGACAGGTCAGGGTGAAAACAGCTGTAGCCCACCATAAGCTAGGAGGGCTGAACACCATCAAGACTACAGGGGGGCGACTGAACAGGTAGTGTAGGCATAGGGGGAGTGTAGGGTTCCAGGGGGAACACCTGAGCCAGCAACCACACAGCTACGTGGAGATTGTGAACAAGGTCCATCGCTCCAGAAGGGGGACACTGAACTGTGAGAGAGGCGTACCATGAGCAGAGGCCCATGGACAGGACTAACTATGGCCGGGAGCTAATTCCCCGAATAAGAACATCTGCATCAGTGGTGGAGACATCCGTGAAGAACAGAGAAGCAAGTGAGTGTGATGAGGAACTTCCTTCCCCAAGACACCAAACAGCAGGAGAATGTGGAAGTCAAGTCAACAGCCAGCAAAAATGTGAGTGGTGTCAGTCCTGAGAGGACTTATCAGATGGGCTGGGCCCCCAGACTGCTACTGAGAGAATGTACATAGTGGGCTGTAATTAGGACAACTGTCTCAGACACAGAATGTACTTCTAATAAGCTTTGCTACTGGCATGTTTATTGCCATTAAAATAACTGCAATTGTAAGTCAATTTTGTGTTTTAATTTTTAATGCAGAAAAAGTCAAAATTATTAGAAAACAATGTCTATTAAAATGAGCATCTATTTATGTTACGTAAGACTCTTCTACAGAGCCAGTACGAGGCAAGAAAGAGGCATGTATCTTTATTTTTTTCATGCTTCCTCTGTCTTAAGGTAAGGCAACACTCTAAACCACACTGGGTGACCTTACCCCACATTAGCCCACAATGCAACTGACAGTCATGCCAGCGGCTATCAGATGATCACCCACTTCCGCCCTGGGGCTGGTGACAGGCTGCCACATGATGCATCTGCCAGAAAAGGTTGGTGACACATCGTGGGCTACTGCTGCCCCACCTGAGCCAAAGTGGGGTAATGGGCTGCCTCCTGCTAGGCCGGTCCTACACAGCCCCACCCGGTCTGCTGGTACCATGCAGCCACAGTCGTAGTTCACCATTCCTGTGCGTCTACGTCACGGCAGAGGGGCAGAATAGTGGGTGGGCTGGAGCTGGGTGCCTGACCATGTGGCCCGCTCTGGGACATAGTGGAACTTGTGACAGCGGCCCACCCACCTGGTTTCCCCTTGGGGGCTGGGGACATTGTTTGGCCTGCTCTACGTGCTCATCCAAAGTGTGGTAGCTGCGTTCACCCTGTTCAGGGCAGGTGGGGGATCTGGCCTGCTCTTCCTTTTGTGGATTTACCCTCTGTGGTTGCTTTTGTAATTGAAGGTGCTGAGAACAACATTAAAAATGAAGGCTTGATTTATACATAAAATGGATAGACTACAGGCAGCAGTTGTAGACACATCATCACATTAATATGTCAGTGTCCCTCAACCTTGATCTGAAGTACTACCTAGGGAGATAAAATAGTTTAGAAATATACTTAATTCTCCAGGTCTACGTGGTGCTTTCTCTCTCTGTTGAAACAGAGAGTTAGTGACAATGGTGCTGGTGGAGATAAAACATGGGGACTCGTGTGCAAAGAACTGCCCCTATGCACAAGGACAACTAGTTTGCTACTGCATGGTGACTGCTTCACTTAACTACCAAGCTGAGCTAATCTGTTATTGGTGAGTGATAGGGGGAAACCTCAATGTTCTATTTCCCATATTTTTAGATTTATCTCTATAGTTTTATATCAAAGGCCCGGGTGAACTCCCGGGCTTTCTGGAGCATTGAGGTTTAGAATGGTACGTGATTCAGTTCTATCCATAGCTCGTCATCATTTGTTTAATGCATTAAGTACATTAACACTATACATGATATGGGAAGCGTGGTTTTTTTTTCTGCATTTGAAAAGGCTTATTTTACATACAGGGGGAAATCTTAGATGCTTCTACACCAGTGGAAGAAGCATGGGGAACAAGCAAGATGAACTGGAATCACAGTGGGTAAAAAAAGCTATGACTTTATTTGGCATTACAGAAATGTGGTGGGACACAACTCACAACTGAGGGTATGGCTTATTCCATAAACGTAGGCAGGAGAGAAACAGGAGATGTGTAGTGCAACACATCCCCTGTTTTTCTCCTGCCTATATTTATGAAATAAACTGTCTCCCTCAATAACAATATTCCAGTGTTCTCTGTCAAGAATAGTCTGAGATCCTCCAGGAGCATATCTTTAAAGTGCCTAGATTTTGAGGAATGCCCTGGGTTTGCAGAACATCCTGGATTTACAGGACTTTCAGCAGTTTTGTTTTACAGGACCTCTATTTATTTATAAAGAAGGGAACCAAGAGGAGGCAAGGGTAAAGAGCAGACTAGAAGCCAGGGCTAGCACCATGGTCATGGTGTCATGCACGCAGCATGACAGCTAAGCTTAGGTACCTGACCACAATGTTGTTGCGGTTATGGTAACATTAAAAACTGCTGTCTGGCTGATCAGGCAATATTCAGAGTTCTTCTCCAAGTGGCTGAATAAGAATCAACAGCCAGCCCTTTCTCCTGTATGTCTGGTAACTGAAATGGGAAAAGGTGATTGGTAAACAAAGGAACAGGTAACTTCCTGACAAGTGTTGCCTACGGCACATGTCAATTTATTCCTTATATTTATATTCATATTCTCAAATGCTTATCTTATTTCTTGTTTAGTGTCAACTTAGGCCACTTTTTCATGTTACATGAGAGTGGGAGGTAAACGTCCGTGAGGGCAATTGCAGCTGTATTCTTATGGGAATTAGTACATGTAGGAATACGCTCTTCCACTTTTATGCTGCAAGAACACCCGTGATTGTAAAAGCTATATCGGGGGACCCGGTCATGCATGAGTGTTCTCGCAGCATAAAAGCAGAATAGTGCATTCCTACATGCACTAATTCCCATAAGACTACAGCCATGATTGCCCTCATGGAAGTGTCCATTGTCCCCCCTCCTCTCCTCCCCCATATAATGTGAGAAAGTGGCCTTATACTGGGATTATTATTATTATTATTATTATTATTATTATTATTATTATTATTAACAAACATTTATATAGTACCAGCAGTGTACCTAGCACTTTACAAAGTAACAAAATAGACATGGTCCCTGCCCTAGGGCTTACAATCTGAGAGATGGGAGCTGGGGAAGAGACATAGGAAGGGGAACAGAGGGAGAGACAAGGGGTCTAACATTCATGAAGATGCGAGGTCTCAGGTGCACGTACTTGGCTTGGTTACGTTGAGAATAACAGCAGGCAGGTCCATGTGACAAGGATAAAGGTACACAGGACATAGGTATAGGAAATAGTGGCTCAGCAGGATAAAGAGTCAGACAGAGCAGAGCGAAAGAGGTGAGTTTTAAGGAGAGATTTGAAGGTATGAAGGGAGGGGGCAAGGCGGATGTGGACAGGGAGGGAGTTCCAGGCATGGGGGGCAGCAAGTGAGAAGGGACGAAGGCGCTTAGGGGAGCAGGGAAGGCGTGGAAGGGTGAGAGAAGGGACAGAGGAGGAGCGAAGTGCACGGGCTGGAGTATGGAGGGCGATAAGTGCAGAGAGGTAGGGGGGAGCAAGGTTGTGAAGAGCTTTATAGGTGAAGACTAGGAGCTTGTGCAGGATTCGTTCAGGAAGGGGAAGCCAGTGAAGCGAAGAGAGGAGGGGCTGCACATGGTCGAAGCGACTGGCGAGGTAGATGACCCTGGCAGCAGAGTTTTGGACAGAGATGAGGGGAGAAAGGTGAGACCGGGGAAGGCCAGTGAGAAGGAGGTTACAGTAATCGAGGCGAGAGATGACCAGAGCATGAACAAGAGTTTTGGCAGACGAGACAGAGAGAAAAGGGCGAATCTTAGCAATGTTATGGAGGGAGAAGCAACAGGATTTAGCAACAGAGTCAATGTAGGGTTTAAAAGAAAGGGGTGAGTCAAAGATGAAGCCTAGGCTACGGGCTTGGGGGACAGGCAGGATGGTGACCCCATGAATAATTATTGACAGCGAGGAGGGAGAGGGAGAATGAGGCGGGAAGATAAGGTGTTCAGTTTTAGCCATGTTGAGTTTGAGTTGACTTTGAGACATCCAGGTAGAGATGTCAGAGAGACAGTTGAAGAGACAGAGGGAGTAGAGAGATAGAGTTGAGTGTCATCAGCATAGAGGTGGTATTGGAAGCCATGGGAGGCAATGAGTTTGCCTAAGGATAAGGTGCAGATAGAGAAGAGGAGACGGCGAAGAACAGAGCCTTGAGGAACACCAACTGAAAGGGGAAAGGAGGAGGAGGTGGAGATGGAGAGAGACACATGAAAGGAGCGGTAAGAGACATAGGAGGAGAACCAGTTAAGGACAGAGCCGCAAAAGCCAAGTTGTATGGGATGGTTGTATGCTTTGCTACAAAACCCATATGCACTTGGCCAGGGACATTAGTATGGAGTAAAGTGTGTGCTTTTTCCATGTTTACTTGGGAAGCTATAGTTAGCTGGGCTAACTTAAGTAGGTACGCCATTATTCTTGATCTAGGCCCAAGATCATGTAAAGTTCAGCTTGGCATAAGTAGATGTAGTCTAGCATTAATGAAATTATTAGGAAATACATGGTACAGTGAGAAAGAGGAAGCTGCTAGCTAATGCTTCTACTGAATCTTGTAGCTGTGCGGCTAGTTGCTAGGTGAGTGAAAGCTGTGTAATTAAATGCATGATTTTAATTGGATATCTTTGGGGAGGTAGAGACAGGCTTAAACACAACATTCTTTATTTTAGGGTACTAGATCCAGCTACAATGACTGGCATTTTCCATCATGGTGAAAGACAGATTACAACATTACCTATGTGCATAATAAACATCTGTCCAGAGTGACTGGTTATTTTCAGGCTGCGGTAGCAGCCTGAAACTTAAATGCACAACCACTCTTCATTATCAACAGGGGACTGCTAAAGCCCTGATTTTGAGGAAACCTCTTGAGCTACATTTCTGAAAATTTAACCACGATTGTAAGTTGTGAGGACCATCATATGCACAAAGTTTGAAAAAGATCCACAAGGAAAATTAAATGTTATGACTGTTTAAACGTTAATTGGTTGTGGTCAAAATGCAAACGTCCTCGTGATTTTCACTCATCAATATCTCCTCCCCCTGGATGAGTTGAGTCCCCAAAAGTCACAGTCTTGGAGCATGAGATCAATAACAACTGCTTCTGTAATATGATACTGATTGGTGCAGCCAAAACCGATTTATTAATCATTAAAAAATAGGTTCTGCAGGTTTGCACATGCACAGTTGAGCAGCTGCTAACCGGCAAAACACAGCACTGTTCTGCTGGCTTGCACATGCGTGGTTGAGCAGCTGCTCACCTGAAAGTTACGTATCTAGCATGAGGAAAGGCTAGCACAGTACAGCATGCTTAATAAATGCGCAGCTCACCAGGGCATAAAGGCTGGATTCCCCCCTGTCACCCGCAAACTCCACTCAACTGAGCCCCACACCCACCGCTCAGCCCCCACGGGAACGGGAAGAACCCTGATCCCCTAGTGCGTTTCGCTGCAGTGAGTCTCCACTGCCTGCCTCTTTTTTTTCTTTTTCTTTTGTCAATCAATCCCTAAATGAACCTGGCTAATCACTGCTCCAGTCCATTCGCTCAGGCTTTTCCTCCTCCCCAAGTGAATGAAATCCAGTTGGAGCCCCCAGGGGCCTGGCCCCTCTGGAACAACCCCTTGCCGCCCCAACAGGAACTTTCCTGTTGGGGGGGCATGGGATAGGTGGAAAGCCCACGGCGCTCAGCTCCTCAGACCCCATGATGCACTGCTGCGACGGCGGCGACAAAGCAAAACCCGACTTGAATCAAGTTGGCCCTCCAGGGGGCTTTCTCCGGAAGGGCTTCTGCAACTTCACTCCTCTCTGATGTCCCTCCCTTCTTCCCCAAACTCCATCTGCTCCGATTAAGAGAAGAGGGTAGAGATGTGATGCTGGAGGGAGCCCGATCACTGCAGCTTCTTCACCATCTCCCCGGCTCACGAAGAGCTGAAGGACAGGAGCACCCCAGATCGCAGCAGAAGCAGGAGGAGGAGAAGGAGGTGAGAACCAAGGGGCTGGCTGGGGATGTCCCCAGGGCTCGCTCGCTGCTGAGTGGGATAGGGAGAATGAGGAGGGAGGGCTCCCCTGGGCAGCAGCTACAACAGGACTTTGGTCAGAGGGGATCAGTCTGAGCTGGGGGCAACAGGAGAGGGGAGGCAGTTCCCTCGGCAAGGGGAGCCAGCCTGGGCTTCTCGGTGTGTGTGTGTGTTTAAGAGCAGGCTGACAGGAACAGGAGCTAGGGGGGGGCAAGGGGCTGTGGCAGGAGGGAAAGGTCAGGGTAGGAGGAAAGACAGGGAGCATGAGAACAAATGGTTAAGGCTGAGGGGAGATGCCAGGTGAGAAAGGCGCAAGGTAGGAAGGCGCTTGGCCAGGGGGCATAAGCTGTGGCAGCAGCAGGGAAGAATCGCAGAGCTTTTGCCCAACTATGCCCACACAACGGGCAAGGTATGGAAAGGGCAGGGAGAAAGCAAATCCTATTGGTTTGGCACCAAGCTGCCTATCACTCCCTCCCTTCTGCAAGCTGTCCATCCCAGTGGCAGCCGGAGGACCTGGCGCTGTACAAGGTGCACAGAGCCCCTGAAGCTTGCCGCTTGCTAGCTATTGTGCCTTTCTCTTACTGAACACACCTTGGCTTGCTCGTCCCTGGTTAGTTTTGCCTTGTTGAATGGTGTGGGAGTCTATCAGAATATAGAATTGGAAGGCGGGGGCACTCAGTTCCATTCGAAAGAACACATTTTAACACTGGTTTATGAGAAATCCACTTGTGTTTAATGCTTTGGGTCAGAATAAAGGCTGTCAGAAGCACAAACAGCTGTGGTCATGCAAGCAGGTATAGGGGCCCAAGGGCAACATAATGAACTGGACTGATGATCATGAACAGGACATTTGTGGCTTCCATCAGCTTATGTACCCAACCTTTCATCTATGACTACAGTAAACGGGTGACTTTGCTCATAGCGGTTTTATCCATCAAAATCTCAGATCTCTTAAGCCCCACCACATCCCTTAAGCCCCAACCACTTTCAGTTCTGGGACCCCCAGTCCCTGCTCCTGCCTTCTCCGTCCACGCAACATCCCCACCCCCAACCTGACCCCAACCCGCACTTCTCCTCCGACTCCCCACACAACATCCCCAGTCCCAATCTAACCCCCCCAACCTCCACTTCTCCCACCCCCCACGCAACATTCCCAGCCCCAATCTGACCCCTCAACCCCTAATCCTGCCTTATGCCGCCGCACAACATCCCAGCCCCCGACCTAAACCCCCATCCCGCTCCTACCTGTCATCCCCCCACTGCCCCAAATTGATCCGCCACCCCCTGCACCTATCTGTCACCTTCTCTCCATGACCCCAGAGCTGTCTCCTCTTCCTGTCATCCCTAGTGCTATTCAGTTGTTAAAATAATTCCACAACTCACTTAAAAGTTGTGCAACAACTAATATATTAATGTGCTGATATATCATATCGCAAAAAAACCTTCAAATTCACCAAAACAAAAAAAATTACAGTTTAAAAAAACCTTAAATGTACAACAGTTTTTAAAACTAAAAACTTTCCTATTCAAAAACATCACAATATAATTTTGACCCTAGCTTAAACTCCAAAAAAATACAAATTAATTACAATTACAATTAAAAAACCATTCAACTCCATCCATTGCAACAAGACATAAACACCAAAAAACATTATTTCAGAATTCGACAAATATTTAATATTTTATCCTCATCAACAGAAATGTAATATATATACTTAATTCCTTATCATACATACTTTTATTCATTTTTATCAATAACTAAACTTGCACATTTTTACATTATTAAACTTTAATTTATTATCATAATTCGACCACGAGCATTTTTTAAAGAGTGCATGAAGTCTGTTGTTTACATGTATACAAATTGTATACACTTCATACAATGAACTTAACAATGTGAGTGTAGAGAACATTATAGAATTCGTTGTTTAGAATGCAGTTCTGTAGAAACAGACTTAACGCACTCTTATTAAACTTTAATTTATTATCATAATTCGACCACAAACAATTTTTTAATGCACTCTTAAAAAGGGTGAGTCAGGCAGGTCCACTGGCATTCTGAGGTGAAAGATTGTGGAATCAGTGAGGGGAGGAGCCCTAACAGATACAATGAGAGGCCTGGCAGCAGGCAACCCAGGAGGTGGCATAGGGGAAAACCCCCCGCCACTCAACCCACCAGCCAAGGGGTTGAGGCCGAGCCCTGACAATATGAAAGATACAGGAAGTCATTGTGCCATTCTAATGGGTGAGTTGATTGAAATTGAATCCTGACAAGACTGAGGTGATGACGGGTGGCCAGCCTTGTGGCAGATTGTGACCCCAGTTATCAATGGGGTCTGGCCACCCCTGGTCACTCAGGATCATAGCCTTGGAGTGCTCCTGGACCTGCTGCTGCACCTGGACTCTTAGGTGGCAGTGGTGGCCAGGAGTGCTTTTCACCAACTTCATCTGATGAGAAGGCTTTGGCCTTTTCTTTCTGACTCAGTTCTGGCATCCATCATCTATGCTTTCATTACCTGAAGGCTAGACTACTGTAATATGCTCTATATGGGGCTGCCCTTGAAGACTGTTCGGATCCTGCTGCTGGTGCAGAATGTGGCAGTCTGGCTCCTCATGGGGGCGAGTTTCCAGGAACACATAACACTGGTGTTCCAGTGGCTGCCTATTGTCTTCTGGGCACAATTCAAGGTGCTCGTTTTGACCTTTAAAGCCCTAAAAGGCTTGGGACCCACTTATCTGGAAGATTGTCTGGTCTACAATGTCCTGTCATGGCCTTTGCAGTCATCCGGGGAAGCCCATCTGGCGGTACCTGTTTTCAACTTGGCCTCTACAATGCAGAGGGCATTCTCAGTTGCCACCCCACGACTTTGGACTTATGTCTGGGCATGAGTGCCTTTAGGAGGCAATGTGAATGAGTTTTGTTTACAAGGGCGTTTGGGGGGGCTACAGAAGGGAGGGAGTTATGGGGATATTTATTTATTTATTTATTTATTTATTTATTTATTTATTATAAAACTTCTACCCTGCCCCTCTTGCTCAAAGCAACTCGGGGCAGCTCACAACCAGATTAAAACATCAATATATAAGTACAATAAAAATACAAAAATAAATACAAGAATAAAACCATAATAATAATAATAATAATAATAATAATAATAATAATAATAATAATAATAGCAGCACAAAACACAATATCCGTGCACAGGAAGACCCCCCTTAACCCATTCCACCCTAGCCCTCCTCCCTGCCAAATGCCTGGTGGAAGAATCAGGTCTTACAGTTTCATCGGAAGGCAAGGAAATTCGGGCTGAGGCGAACCTCCACCGGGAGGGCATTCCAAAGTGATGGTGCGGCCACCGAGCATGCTCTCCTGTCTGTCTGACCACAGAAAATACGGGACCTCCAGGAGGGTGCTCCCAGATGAGCGCAGGGGCTGCCCAGGGGCCCAGGGGGTGAGGCGCTCCCTCAGGTAAGCAGGGCCCAGGCTGTTTAGGGCCTTAAAGTTCAAAACCAGCACCTTGACTCAGGTCAGGAAGACAACAGGCAGCCAATGCAGTGCTCAGAGCTCTGGCGTAACATGTTCTCTGCGGTCTGTCCCTGTAAGGAGACATGCCACAACATTCTGCACTGGCTGCTAGCTGCAGCTTCCGAACCATCTCCAAGGGCAGCCCCACATAGAGTGCACTGTAATAGACTAGCCTTGAGGTGACAAATGGAAGGATGAGGGTGGCAAGGTCTGAGTCTGAGACATATGGGAGGAGCCTCTTCACCAGATGTAATTGGCGAAAGGTGTCCCTGGCCACAGTCAACACCTGAAGATCCAGGCATAACTGAAAATCCGGAGGACCCCCAGGCTCCGCATAGATGGAACCAATGGAGGACAAACACCCACAATAACCTGGGTGTTCCCCTCCCCCAGATCTCCAGTCCCAGCCACCAACATCACTTCTGTTTTATCGGGATTGAGTTTCAATTGGCTCAATCTCATCCAATACCCCACAGCAGCGAGATAGTGGGACAGCAAGGAGACGGCATGGCCCGGGTCAGATGAAAAGGATAAATACAGCTGGGTGTCGTCTGCGTCCTGCAGGACCCCACATGAGAGGGCCCCAGGGGATGATGTACAGTCTCCTAGGATCACCCGCTGTGATCTGCCTGCAAGGTAAGAACAGAACCATTTAAAAACAGTTCTGTCCATCCTGGCCAGGTCCTGTAGGCGGGTTGCCAACATCTCATGGTTAACAGTGTCAAAAGTCACTGATAGATCCAGTAGAACTAGTAGGGTCATATGACTCCTATTTAGCTCTAGAAGGAGGGCATCGACCAGGGCCACCAACGTGGTCTCCATGCCATAACCTGGTCGAAGACCCAACTGCGTGGGATCAAGAAAACCAGTGCAGTCCAGATGTGCCTGCAACTGCCAGGCCACCACCTGTTCGATAACCTTCCCTAAAAATGAAGGTTACAGACAGGCCAGTAATTGCAATGGACATGTGTGCATTTTTTGCACATGTGCAAGTTGCATGCAGGTTGGGCAGGGCACAGCATCAACCCCAGTGTTAAAAATGCTGTAAAGTTGTCTTTACTATCCTATCCCTTGAGATAGATGGGATAGCTCTTAAGGAACTCTGGAACTCCCCTACCCCTTTACTGCAAGCTCCAGGATGGGAGCCCAAGACGGCAAAACAACTCTGACTAGTCTTAACCACCCTTGTTCATCTACTCTTTATTTGAGCATGTCATGTCATTATAATAGAGTGTGCAGTATGACTGTAATCCAAGCAATATGACCTAGACTCAGGGGCTTGTTTGATTTTGTAGTCTGAGTCAGCAAGGGCTGCAGAATCTGCAGTATGCTCTATTTTTGCAGAACTGCACAAACTCAAGGTGTCCCAGTTCAATGAGAAGATTCTATTAACCCAGTCTTGGCCTTGGGAAGGGGATGAAGCGGAATGAAGATGCTTTTGCATCTTTGAAACCTATATGCATATAAGCGTTATTCAGTAATTTTATTTTGGCAAAGGTAAAGTGTCTAACTGCTATTAAGGAAAATGGAAAATAGTGGAACTAATGTTTATATGGAAGCAGAAGAGCAAATCATAAAATAATTCCCCCAAATTCATATGTAAATTTGGAAAGATTAGCTACCCTAACTTTTAAAAACATGCCTCTTGAATTTTTTGTGTGAGCATTAAAAAACCATCTTAATTTTTCCATTCCATGGCCTGCAATTGGTATTTAAAAGTATTTAGAAAAAATGCAAGTACTAAAATATTTTTTAATGCAATCCCCTCTGTGACTTTAAAGATTTGGATTGTTAGAAAACTCAGTATAGGCTGCAGAAAATAATATGTGTTGTAAACAGAGGGAGTGATATGACTCATTTAAGCAGACAGTCAGTTTAAGACTATTTTATTTGAATATTCTAACAAATTTTCAGTGTTGCTTCTTGTCTCCAATTTAATAGACTTTGGCCTTTTTTGCATGGACCCCCACCCCGCCCACGTGGGTGGGCAGTGGTGGGGGCATCCATGCGATTGCCGCAGTGGGTGGGTGGGTGTGCATTATTATTATTATTATTAGACATTTATATAGCGCCAGTCGTGCGACCTGGTGCTGTACAGAACATAGAATTAGACGCGGTCCCTGCCTGTGGCTTACAATCTAAAAGACAAAGGGGGGGTGGGGGAGACAGGGAGAGGAGACAGTGGGAGAAACAGGGGACAAGGCAAACAAACATTCAAGCGGATGCAAAGTCTCAGGTGCGTATGCTTGGCTTGGTTACAAAGTCCCCTCCGCGATCGCCGCGGCGGGGGTTTGGCGGCGCCCCTTTCCCCTCCCAGCCAAAGGAGGCGAGAAAGGAGCGGCCGCTGCAGGGTGGGGCGGGGAGTTAGGCTTTGGTTGCCCGGCAACCATGTTAGGAGCGCGCCCGGGACTCTCGCGAGAGTCGAGAGTCCCGGGCGCCATCTTAGAAATCCCCGCTCTCTGCCTCATTCGGCCAGGCGGGAGCGGGGAAGCTGGACGTGCTTCGAGGCAGCGCCATTTGCAGGCCGCTCTCCTCGAAGCGCACGAAGTAAGGGTGAGCGGGGCGGGAGTGGAGGCTCCCCCCCCCACCCCCCACGGCCGGCGTAGGATACAGTTCCCCGAAGCGGGATCTGCTTGGCTGCCGCGGGACGCGGCAGGGGGGTTTGAGTGGGGCTGGATTGGCTCCCTCCCCCCCCTCCCCTGGCCTACAGGTTTTTGTTGCCCCTCGGGGTCGGGGTGGGTTGGCACGGCCGGCGTCGGATACATTTCCCCGAAGCGGGAACTGCGCGGCTGCCGCGGGACG